>OZ014442.1:7107576-7650400 GCA_963966035.1 Acleris laterana | reverse complement strand
CTCAATGTTCAGTGACTCACTCAGCGGGCAGGTGCGGCCCGCGCACGTAGGCCGGTCGGTTGAACATGCTGGCGGCCTGGCGGCCCGCCGCCTCGCGCGCCGGCGGCTCCAGCGGCGCGTGCTTGAGGAACGGCCTCGATGCCTCTGTCGACAACACACACTCAAATTTATAGGGGCGATGACAATAAACGAGACTAATTATTTTGCACAAACCACGAAATTAACACGTTCGACGCCGGCAGCGTTTCACCGAGTCCTTAAGCTATGCGGGGCGAAATTATCGTAGTCACGTATTTGTGTCACTGGCATAGGAGTACGAATAACATGGTCACAAATACGTGTCAACTGGCATAGTTCATAGATAAATTAGTAAAATGCGTTTTTTTTATTTTGCGGCGTCAGTCGTCTCTCTGACATGTAGTGGAATGGTGCTAGTGCTCGAAAAAACACTGCCAAATATTTAAAAACTCACAAAATGGAAGAAAATCGTAAGTTATTACTTTTTTACTCAGTGTTTCTCAAACTTTAGTGCTAATGAACTGAAAATAAATTATTATATTATGTAGGTGACATAGGCCAAAAAAATATACCAAATATATGACCATTAAAAAAAAATGGGCCCAGGAGACTGAGCTATGAACAGGATACTGAGTTTTGATACAAAGACAACATGAAACCCGTTGTAATTATTTAAATAAAATTATGTTTTATTAATAAAAATTGTTTAATAGCATAAAAATAGTGTCCTCAATGGAACACTTGTATTGTAAGATCTTGACTCACAAATAATCAATCATAAAATGACACTAATTAATGGAAGGACTGAATTTCTTCACTATATTTTGTGCAGTATTTTTCCGAAAAGTCCATGTGGACTACACATCCTTTTCAGTAAGGGACTGCTTTATAATTTTTAGTGATTGTTACTGGTGAACAATATTCAATTCATGTTTGAAAAGTTTAACCGAATCGTTTTCCAGTTTAACTTTAAGGTTCCGAGCAGATATTTCAATATTTTCTTTCTTTTGTTTGGTTACAGAACGTTCTTGTTTTGTCTTAGGTAAACTTTTTTTACGTTATCAAATATTCTCTACACATATTTTACATTTTATTTAAAATCTTACATAATTTAAGATGCAAAATGTAGAAAATATGATTGTTTTTAGACAATAAATAAATAATAATGAAATTGTAATGTTTGAAATTGGAGATTTTGATTCGAGATATTCGCAGCTTATTAATTTATAATAAGTATGATAAATAATATGTAACTAATCAAATATCACATAAAATGTACCAATAATTAATATATCAATCATGAATATCATGATAGCTGGATTACTATTCGTGCGGATCCTTGATGACTCCTCTCCTGATTCATCCTCAGTCTCCTGGCTATTATTTTTCCAGGAGACTGAGGACCGGATACTGAGATTATTTTAGGTTTTCAGTCAATAAGTACGTCAATGCAACATTTGATATCGAAATTATGCAATTCTGTACTCTAATGTAACGAATTTACGACCCATTAATGCAAAAAAAGTATATAGAAAACAATGGATATGAAATAAATACGTACCAGGATACTGTTAAGCTGACTGGCTGGAAATTTTTAGTGTCATACTAGAAACCATTTAGATGTACAGTTTCGATCGTAAATCAATATAATTTGCCTACAAAAACTATACAAAATAAGTGAGCCGCGGAAAATTCCCTTGCGAATAGAACCACTCGAATGTACTTATAATTAAGAAGTGGTTCAAATAATAAAAATGTAATGATTGGTTCACATTTTTTATTACTGAAAGTCCTTTACTTTTATTTACTAATTGTTGAACATTATCATAAAATACTTGATACCGATATTTATTTTATACCCTGGCAAGTTTTTGGATGGTGAAAAAATAGACCAAATTAAAAAAAAACCGGCACCTCGCAAAAATTACTAACTAAAACCAGTCTGATTGAATTTGAAAAATACTAAATATATAAAATATGCTATTTGGCGTCTTAGCTTCACAGGGTATAACAACGAATTAACTGTTAACTAATTTCCAATAAAGCAGTGAAATGTATAGTAAGTTCTAATGAAAACTTTGGGAACCGCTGAACTGTGTGGAAAAAATGACACAGATATGTGTCATCGGCACTGTATAAGGGTAACTTTTAATTAATTTCAAAAACTCAGATTTTGATACCAACGCATAATTCGATGTAATATTTAAATAACATAACAGTACATTCAATCTAAAAAATTTAAATTGGAAATTTATTGAGAAAAAGGCGTATTAATAAAATCACACATAATATGTGTCACTGGCATAGGAGTAAGAATTTTTTGATCACAGATATGACTGTGTCACCGGCGCCAAACGTGATAAGATCTCGTAAATAGACCAAAACCTAAGCCCTCGGCGCATCCCAGAAAGTGGATGAGTTATAAGTGTTATAACAATACCGAGGCGTGACGTCACGGCTAGGTATTTCATACAAAACTCCATGCTACACTATAGTTTGATACTACGTTAATCTGACCGCCATCTAGCTCATTTTTAAATTCCCTAGAGTAATTATTTTATAAATGCTTAAAAACTTTTACTAATGGTATGTTTTGGCTTTACAAAAGTTGGGTATAGAGTGATGAAAAACGCGGCATTAAAAAACCTGTCATGGAATACGGAAATGCCTTATAGGTATATGCAGGGACCCGACCACCCATTCCCCGATAAAAGCCTGTAAAAGACTTACCTCTCGAAGTACAACCTACTAAAAGAATAACCCCTTTTGAAGAAATATACGACTTAGTTGTTTGTTAAACTAGTCATCACATAAGGTAAACCTAAAGAGCAGCAGTAAATTGATATCCCTTTTATTGCTTAACCAAATATAAGGGTAACCCTTAGAAATAGCGCTTAAAAAGCCAATAGAACGGATTTTTACAAGGGTAACCTTTAAAAATAGCGCATAAAAAGCCAATCGAACGGCTTTTTAAGTTAAAGGTATATTGGTATCACTCAAAATATAGCGCTACAGAAGCAAAATCGAGCAAGACGTACACGAAACGGATTTGGTAAGGGTAACCCTTATAAATAGCACTTTAAAAAGCAAATCGAACGGCTTTCAAGCGATATGGCTTTTTAAAAAAAACTTTTCTAAAAACCCATTCGAAACCCCTTGAATGGGATAGCGGGCCGGTCCCTGGGTATGACACCCTGGTTGGACTAATAGCTTTAAGTACTTTAAAATTTCCACCCTCGATCTCGGCCTCTTTTACAAAGAAAATAAAGATACATTATCATTTATCATTAATTACCTACGACGGTTGGATAAGCAATATTTAAAACTACTTACTGCAAATTTCATATCTTTAGATTTAAAATAGTTGTACAAATATGCTGCTGTAATAGACCGGCAGGCAGACGGATGGATGGAATGGAGCCCACCATAAGGGTTCGAATTTACGTTATTGACACGAAACCATGAAAATGATATTTATTATATATTAAAAAATAAACCTGAGCAATCTTTTTCGGTTTTCATTCCTCAAAAGGAAAAAACGGAACCTAAATGTGGTTACAGAATTATAAACCATTTTTTAGAGTAGTTAGTAATTCAGCTCTGCCTACCCCACTCTGGAAATGAAGGCATGAGTTTATGTATATTATAAGAACCGTCCGTCCATCTGTCTGTCAAGTCAAGACCCTATATCTCGGGAACGCGTGTTGGAATTAAAACAGTCCCTTGAATCCGTGAAAAAAAAAAACAATTTCTTCATTAACGTAAAAAAAATATTCGGCCGTTTATTTCTCTTACAACCCAACACTACGTACATTTTGCTTCGTAAATAAAGAAACCAACACTAAAAGTGTGGTCGACACCGAGCGCAGTGGTAAAGCCGAGGCCTTGTGCAAAACCCTCGGTGCCCTTTGAACAACCAAAGTTATTTCTTTGAAACATTGACTAATATTTCAACGAAAAAAACCAATTAGATCTTTAGTCGCAAGGTTTGCGATGAGTTTTATTATTGTTTGTGTGTTAAGGATAATTAGGTTTTACAACTAAGCGTAGACGATGAATAATCTGCTGTACTTATTTATAATTATTTATTAAAATACCAAACTTAAACTATTAACCTATGTTCTGAGCATAAAGGAATATACAGGTTATACTTTGTAACTATGAATTATTCACGTAACATGTAAGTGTGTGACATTGGCCACCGGTATAACTTACCACTTTAAATTATTACAAGCCAGAAAAAATATTTTAACGCTTTAAATCATTTAATCAGCAACTCTCACACACTCACATACATCTACTTACTTGCTTACATCCTTTTCCTCATATTTACGAACAGTCACTCACGCTCATATATATGCTTCCGTCCTTCTCCAAACTAAATTGACAAATTATGTCCCTAAATGATATAAATTTATATATTTATATCATATTATTATAGACTGGCTGACTGATCGATGGAAGTGGTAAATAGGGGGGGGAGTACCGGGGAGCTAATGCTTCGCGTACGAAACCGCGGGCGTCCTCTGAGTACCTATATATACAATCTGTGAAACATCTTGTTCTAGCAAATGTTTTGTAAGCATTCACTTTAAAGTAAAAAGGTGACACAGGAAAATCTTTACTATTTATGTGGCTCCTAGACGGGCTATATTTTCACGAAAATATGTAGCTGCAACAGGTAGCATCAGCCAGCATTTTCGGCCAGACTATGCAATACTCGGCAATATTTTTAGTGTGGCCGATGAATGTTTAGGGTCCCGGCTATATAGCCGGAACAATCGCTTTGCAATCGAAAATATTTCTCGGCCACTTTTATTGCTGTCTCGCTATACGGCATAAGTGCGTCCCTTTTTTACGCTACGTGAAGTTTGCCGCTTTTTGTTCGAGTAGTGTAGCTATGTCGTGTTTGTTTTTGAGCTTTAAATAATTGTTCGTCAAGTCTTATTTCAAGACTTAAAACATCTAACGTATCACGCCTATTGAAATAAGGTCGAATCCACATTTTTCGTTTTTTTTATTTTAACTTTGCTTTTAAAACAATATAAGCTGCTGCAACGCGTATGAGTTCCTCAGCCATTGCAGTACAGCCATACTAACCATATATGTAGCCCGTGTAGGTAAATACAAAATATTGAGCCATACTTTTCCAGATATATTGCGGAGATGTACAGTTTCCGGCCACATGCTGCACTAAAATGTTTTTGGTATTGCCGGGATATAGTCGGCTATGTTTATAGCCACATATTTCATTGTAAGTGTAGCCCGTCTAGAAGCCCCTTTGAAAAACATGTGCAGTGTTTCATACTTAACAAGTTATTATTAGTTTAATCTATAGATAAACATTTGATTAGACTTGATTTGATATGAGTATTGTACAGTGCTTTCAAGGTAAAATATACTTGCATGACTAAGTTAAAGCTGACGTACGATGTGTATTTCGTATTATAACGTCATTCTTAAAGCTAGGCAGTCTTAAAAAAGACTAACCACATCAAAATCCGTCGAGCCGTTGCATCGCATTACACGCAGTCTGGTTCAAATGAGTGAATTGTATACATCGTTTATTTTTTCACATTAGAATAATAACGGTCTACGTCGCACACGGTTTCTTGAATAACGAAGATAATTAAATTATGTCTGAATATTCTAATCTTGTAGAAGGTAGGTACTTACAATTGATCGAACAAGGAAATAACATAATAATATTTAGTCACCGTTGTAAAAACGACAGTTCTCTGTGAGCTAGTATTATTTACCACATGGTTACAGATACAGATAGGTACATAATTACATAAATCTTAATATGAAATACTTATTTAACTTTTAAAAAACCTGTACAAGAAACTACTTACTAAATTACGTAAAATCATAATTTTCTAATCGCGCTAACTCAAAAAGTTCCAAAGGTGACATGTTCTTTCTGTAGGTAGGTATACTTCAATTATTCGATTGAACCTGAGCTATAACAGTCGTTTATTTTAATATGAATAAATAAAGCGAATTTAACTAAAGCCACATTTTTCACTACTTATAGCGATTTTTCTAAATCAATGAATACCAGTATGCACTAAACAAAAGAAAAAGGTATTAAGTGCGCAATAACGCACGTCACGTGATTCACTACAAGATTGTTCGAGCTCCGCGCCATGACGTCAGCATGTCCAAGCAAAAGGCGGTATTTGTTAACCACTGCCTTGTCTCGCTAATAATTTCGAATTCAGGGCCACTGTTCTATTCGGTCAAAACCATATTGTCATTGAAGTGTTATGGTATTGTTTTTAACTTGGCCGCCATTAGTGTTATTTAAATAAGAGCTATCAAAACAAAACGTTGACAATACGATAACAGGTCAAAGAAGACATGATTGTTACCGCCTAGAATAGACGCCCTGGTTTAGGATTACCTATTTAAATATCGCAATTATTTTATTTATCCAACACAAAGCTATCAAACACATATTCCGACCTTGAGCTGAATCATTTACACGTAATCTCTTTGTCTCTACTGTGTTCGAGAACATGCCACTCGAGGTTGAATTAAACAGTTACGTTTTTCCTTCTAGATCAGTAGACATTTCACTTGCAAGAATGGCTTTTCGCCAACCAGACCTTCGTGTTCCCCATCATGTTAGCATGTAAGCCGATATCGGAAACAGACAGTACGCATGCTTGTTTTCGAGTGTTCATAATTGAAAGGATATTAGCACGTAGGCGCGCTGAGTCGTACGAGCCAGTGTGACGTAACAACACCGCTTCTTTATGTAGTAATAATTGTTCAGTGTGTGTCTGGCTTTATCAAGAGTACTAACCTTCGTGGTGAGAGGGCGGCGGGGGCGCGGGAAGCGACTCGGGCTGCGCGGGGCTGTACAGCGTGGTGTACGGCGGCGGCAGCTCGGGCGCGCTCGCGCTCACCACCGTCGTACATGGCGACTGCACCGATGTAGTCGTCGCTGCGAAAAATATCTCTTAACATAAGAATATGAGCTAAACGGTCTACCGCCGGGTGCAGAAACCCGGTGCGTATTCACATGCGATTTATTGGCACTACGCAGTTATTAAACGCCGATGTCGCATACCAGGCGAGTGGTACTAAGTTGAAGTAAGCGCTGGACATCCCAGATCATCGTTATCGCATTCAAACAAACATGATTCACCTATCATCAGTCATTACCCACTTCACTGCGAGAATTAGAATACCAAGTTACGTGAGGAGTAAACACGTTCAATTTCTTTGTGTACCTTAAGTAAAACTTTTGAAAATGATTCAGATTATTGTCAAAAAAATTATTAAATTTACATGAGATAGCGAACAGATCCGGCCCAATTTTCACGATCGATAACTTTGGCCTTTATTTAACACATTGTAACAGTACGACAAAATGTAGTCGTACGTAAATATTAACAGTGACAGGCGGCGCTACAGCCTCTCAAGATCGAACATACTAGGTAAAGAGGTAAAGTGTGTTTTTGGAGTTCCGTACCCAAAGGGTGATTAAAATATAACAGATGTTTATTCAATAAGAAGGCTGCACAGGCACTTTTACACGCCAAAACCCTAGCAATAAGTAATAAAAGAAAAATGAAAATATCGTGCGTAGTTGAAATAGTAGAGCAGGAAAACGTATCAAAACTTAGAATAACAAGAGCAAATAAATAAATGAAAATAATTAAACTTACTACATTAAATAAAGTTTCGATTTGTTCTCTTACAGAAACCGTGTCCCTTAGGATACAATGTTTACATATTTTTATTATTAAGTTATAATTCAATTATTTGGGTGGCTGATTCAGGCCAAATATTTTTGTCTGTTAAATAGTCCTCGACCCCATAGTAAACTTTATACCAACACGGGACCCTATTTATTACTAAGCCTCTACTGTCAATCTGTCAGAGGGCTCATGAACCGTAAAAGGTACTATTGCCGCCATAACAACAATTAATATTATATTTCATTTATTTAAAAATAAAAGGGTGACGATAGGCATTACTCACAGGTGTCAAACCGGAAGGCGTTCTTGTGGCGCAGCAAGTAGAACACGGCGCCCACGGACAGTAGCAGCAACCCGAGCACCGCCGCGGCGATAACGTAGGGCAGCGCGCTGCTGCCGCCCGCCGGCGCGCACGCCACCTGCAGGTCGCCCGACGAGTCCTCCACCAACCTAACGTAACACACAAACTGTTTTATTTATGGCATGGAGAAGTTAAACGAGCGCAGAGGCCACCTGATGGTAAATGGGTTATGATGCCCATAGACAATAGACATTTGCAATCTCAAGCAAGAGAGTACAGACACTTGAGACTTCACACGTGTCACTATGAACCTTAAGGATTCAAAGTCAGTCAAAGTCAAAGTGTTTATTTGTAAACATAGATAAAACTAAAACAGTGGTGGAAAAAAAAACATGGTGAACACTATGTTTTGCCATTCGGCGTACAAAAACATGATGAGAATTATAGTTCCTCGAACATACTATACTATACTACTCTACTATTCTAAGCTATCAATGCGGCTAGGTACAGTTCGTTCGTTCAAATAGTGTCGACACCGCCTTGTGCGCGCCGCGGCAGCTTCTTTGTACCAATTGTTGCGGCACATCAAAGCATGCAAACTATTTGAACGAACGAACTATTATGGTAGTTGGAAGTACGTTCAAATATAGTTACACCCCTTTTAAATCCTAAGCTGCAAACGCTAGACGGCAAGCAGCGGCAAAAACAAATGTATAGGGGTGTAAAAAGCATGCCACGGCGACGCGCTCACATACGAGGAAATTTATGCATGAGCACCTCTGTTACACCAAAGTACTGGCCAGTATCCTTACCATGAGTTATGTACAATTAACATACACTCGAGTTCTTAAATATGTATACCTACACTTTAGTAGCTTGTCTATTTAATGTCATGTTTAAACTGCCATATTTGAATTGTCACAACGATTAAAGTGACAAGGTACTAAAGCCGGTATAATGTGTAGGAGTAGGAGGCCTTTAGAAAAAAGTAATTAAAGGTTGTATCTACGTTCATTGTAAAAGGGCCCTTTGAGTCAACTAATAAAAGTGTCAAATAGATATGGTTATTGTGCAAAATGTGGTGACAGAATGAACATACAAGTTTTTAGAGTTGTTGGCAATTCTGTAGCTCCGCGAGTCCGCCTATACCACACTCGAAATGAAGGCGTGACGGTATGTACGAGGATGTATGTAATTGTCAAATTCGTGTTAATTCTGACATGTTTTAGCCACGCTGCCGTGTTAAACCTATCTCATGTATCTCAAAAAAGCTAGTTTTAAGAAAACGGGGTTCAAAGTTTTTTATCGTAATTTGTAATTTTGGGGAACTTTGGGGACTAATTCAAAAAAAAAAATTATATGATTAGATCTGTATAAAGCTAACAATTCCAATGATAGTTTATTTTTTTCTAAAATATGTTTATTTTTTTAAATATAAGCCATAACAGAGTTAAGCCTGACAGACCCGCCATACAACGTTTGTCAAGCGACACCCTGTATGTTAAGATACATGACTTAACCAAATCATGCTCAATACCTAATGATAATTATTATGCCTTTTACAGGTAATTATAACTTACCGGGTGTGCATAACAGATAGTGGGGTAGTAAGAAAAATATCATAGGTACTTAAACTATGAAAAAAAGGCGTAAAGAAAAAAAATATCTAGTTTTAAAAACCTGTTTTTATTAAAATATAATATTCATTTATGAAAAGTAACATAATTGAATGTTCACACACAATGTTTGTAATGGGTAATTATAGTCCATTCGCTTAGATAGTGTCACTACACTCGCACGTATACTAATAAACTTTCGTGTTTATAGTAATAAAATACGAATATACTTAATTCGATCTGAACTGCCAAATTCACATTCAGCTTAACACCCGCAAGTAAATTAGGCTGTTTACCCATCGAATACTCGTAGTAATCGTATTTTATTACAATAACTTCAAGTACGTGTGAGTCTAGCGACACTATCTAAGCAAATGGACTATACAACAACATGCTTTTTGGTTAAAAAAACTTAAAATAATCTTATTTTGTTAAAAAAAACACAACTTCTATAATAGTAAAGTTCTCAAGAATAGAGATATTTCCAACGAAAACTTCAAATTACTTTTTAAATAATTAAGGAAGGAACGATAGTCATATTTTAACAACAAAAAATGGCTTCTTGGTTAATACTGTTTAAAAAAAACGCTTAACTGACAATAACAAGCAAAATATTGGTTAAATAAAATCAGAACAATAAGAAAAATAACAATACACTTAAAATCGCGGACAGGTTCATGCGTATCGCGCCCGCGAACGGTGAATTGCTTCGGCACGAGTTAATCACGCCTAAGTCCTGTATCTTTAGTTGACTGAGATGGAATTTGCTTGACGCGTAAAAAGCTTGTCGCTCCTATGTGATGTAACTCAAGATGCAGTACTTAAACAAAATTTTTATTGGAAAAATGAAGATACATAAGTCGCGTGACACTTCGTACAAGGGCGTAGGAAGCTAAATTTAAAAATCTGGTTCTGTAGGTTTGTTAAGGCATCGGAATAAATAACGTTTAGACTTGTTACGCGTAACTCATGTAACTCAAGATAACGGACATACGCTTGACACGGCAGCACGTATGTTATAATATAGCCTCTCAGCTTAGTAGGAAAATATTGTTAACACCTACTTAGGTACTTACAGCAATCAGGTACCTACTTGGGGCGTGCCGATACGCCGCGCCCCCGCTGTATGTCGGCCAATACAATAAATAAATATAAATATCAGGGGACTATGTCACACCAATTGACCTAGTCCCAAACTAAGCTCTAGGCTTGTACTATGGGTACTAGACAACGATATAAATACTTATATAGAGAAATATATACTTAAATACATAGAAAACATCCATGACTCGGGAACAAATATTTGCGCTCATCACACAAATATCTGCCCTTACCGGGATTTGAACCCAGGACCTCTAGCTTCGTAGGCAGGGTCACTACCAACTAGGCTATCGCGTCGTCAATAGTCAGGTTTTAAGGTGCTAGTCCCGCCTATTTTATATTTTTTTATGTTTTTTTTGGTTTTAGAAGTGCAGGTTGTTTTTTAATTAAATTAGATCCTTACCCTTCAAAGCAGGTGCCGCACTCGGAGACAGAAGTGATGCAACCGAGGGGCGTGGAAGGCGGGTTCCGCTGGTAATCCTCGCAGTGGAGGCACTCCTTGCACAGCAGCGTGTTGAGGTCGCAGTAGTACCCGTGGTAGCACTGGTACTGGATGCCGACATCGCATCCCAGCGGCTGCGCAGCTCCCGCGGCCGCGCACGCCGCCAGCAGCAGCCCGTACCAAATCCTGGGAACATTAAGGAATTATAGCATTTATAGCCACCACCGTAGAGTAGCCCTCCCATGGCCTGCTGCCTCTGCAGAACACGGGAGAGCGATGCGTTTGAACAATCAAGTCAGTGTCCCACCCTGTTAGGGTATTATTCCACGTGTCCAATGGGCCTCCTTCGAAGAAATTGGTTCAAATATTAGATATACCTAGGTAATAGGAAATTTAAATTAAGTTAACAAAATTATAAAAGAATAGGTAGGTATTAAATCGACATTTCCTTTATAAACTTTATCGATAATCGAAAAAAAACTTGCTATTTTAATAGGCAACATTACAAAATTTGCCAAATGACATCTGTCACACCCACAATAAGATATGACAAATGTTATACTTAAGTACTTAGGTAATTGTATTTAAATGTAAAAATCACCCCCGAGCTCCTCCAGTCGATAGTTAACATTATAAATATTGCGATAAACAATTACCTAATTGACATTGGTAATATTATAACTAAATAATCCTATCAATAAACTGGAAGCACCAACGGTTCAACAATTAGACGTGACTCATGTTTCTCTAGAAAGACCGCGCAAACACCTCGCCGAAGTTCTCTCTACCTGAATGTGAAAAGGTTTAAAGTCCTCCGCTAAACAACAATTAACCTTGGTTTCTTTTTATTAGTTATGGATAACTTATAAAACAACTTTGGTAAACAGGATGTCGTTAGCAAAGAACCAGTGTCGAGTAGGTACAGATTATGCATACGAAGAGAAAAGCATTATCGAAATAACGGTAATTTAGAATGAGTAACATGCGGATCGAATGTTTTACCGAGGATCACACTACATAGCGTAGGGACCTACCTACCTACCTACATAATGGCTACAGACGACCTTCAAATCTTATATTACGTAGGTGTACCGTACCTACATCTGCCAACCTTGGCATCTTAAATAATTAACTGTTCGTTTCGTACTTTAAAAGTGTCGCAGCCATAATAGCATTAATGACTAAGCCAAAGTTTATGAGCCTTAGGGATAAGTACAGTACAAGTACAGGTACATTATAAATTTCAATAATTACGAGATAAATTGTTATGTAGAACATTAGGTTAAGTAAGTAACTTGAATGATTGTACACCGCAAATATGGTAGATTATAGTAGGAAACGATTAATATTAATGTATCACCTTATGTACCTATAATCATGCAATAAATGATATTTGATTGATTTGATTGATACGTATTCTAGAAATTAATTATTTAATAAGTTTCACCAACTCTAAATACAGATAACCATAGGTCCTAGGTAGGTAGGTAAAACACTAGATGCCTTACTAGAGGAACATCTGTTCTAGACAATCAAGGCGTTCTAGTAAAGATCTCAAGGTGTCCACACAGAGTCTATACCTACCTACTTAGGTAAATACCTACCTTAACTACAAGTCAACAACCGATCTTGTTAACTCATATGTGCGAGACTGCGAACATGTCTAGGCGGGGCCGCCGGCGCGTGCGCGGCGCAATCTTAATAAGCCTACCATGAGCCTACCTGTATACATGACAACATACCTAATCACTATATAAAGTAATTATCTAGCATACCCTGCATGTCCTTGAGTCACAGACTACGCACGTCGCTTATGTGCGATTTTTTCTACTCTACTGTAACTGAGCGCATTTTAGTTGCACAATGACCACGGATTATAATGGTACCTACTAACGTTTGAGGTGCATGACGCATATTATGGCGCGATAGTGGTCCGATCTTCAATACCGTTTTCCTTATCAGTCAATTAATTGTATTGTACCTACGCTACTGTCTGTGTAACGCAATGCAATTTGATAGGACAAGGCACAATTTCGCAATAATGTTATTAGGTAGGTACATCCTAGCCCAACATTGATAACAAATATGATTACTTAGTTTATTGTCCAAACCATATCTAGAATGTTCCTAAGTACCTATCTACTTAAGTACGTACTTATGTAACGTTTTATGTACAACTAAGGTTCCATCCAGGACTACATTCTGTCTGTTCGACCTGTCTCATAAAACAGATTTAAGTACTGTAATTGTACAAAAGGAAAGGAAAGCGGTTCCAAAATGTAAAAGGTATATAACTAAACAAAAAGTAAAGTCTATTAAAAGTAACAAAAAGTGTAAGTAATGTGTGCCTGCCTAGTGATGCCGAGAGAAAGGACTAAGCATTGAGCATTGGAGCAAAAAGACGCCTAGGTTTAGAAAGAGTAGCGCGCAAGAGCGGGAGCGCGGGTGCGAGTAGAGAGGAGCTTCTACAAGTCGTCGATCTGCTTATTCACGGCACTATTTTAATTCTGCATCCACACGTGTCCTTACCCAGGACTCCGTTCAGTCGATGATGCAATCACTGCTAATGTTAGCTAAACTAAATCGGCCTAAGAGAACACTGTACCTACCCTTCTTACCACGCTCTACTGTATTAACTTACATTATCAAGGTGCGAAGTAAGGTGAAAATAAAATTAAATGGTATGGCAGGTATGTGCCTTATATCTAAGTATAAATTTTAAAATAAGATTTACATACCGCGCCATTTTGAAACATTAAACAATTACGTTCTTATTGTTATAAAAAACAGACAATTCACTTCACTTTTCTAAAATAGCTCCTTCGAGTAATCACTTCACTTCCTAAACTCGCCAATAACTGACTGAAGCTGATCGTATTTACGATAATAAAATTGTTGTAAAGCAAATATAAGCTATCCCAGCGCATAATGGAAGAACAAAGCAGGAACGAACTGGCTAGCTGTCCCGATCATGTTCTGACACGTCACGTAATGTCTCCCCCGTCTCAACAGACAGGTCTCTTTATGCAGCCTTTTTGTTGTTTCGATGGAACAATCGAAAACAAGCCTCTGTGCAACACATTCCACGATCATTTAATTTTACTTTTTAACTTCTAAAAATCCGATATTTATAAGTACTTAATATAAACGATTCAATATTGATTATACCTAATCAGTAAATATTAATTATCACTACATAGTAGGTATAAAACAAAGTCGCTTCCGCTGTCTGTCCCTATGTATGCTTAGATCTTTAAAACTACGCAACGGATTTTGATGCGGTTTTTAGTAGACAGAGTGATTCAAGAGGAAGGTTTTCACTACATAGTATAAAACAAAGTCGCTTCCCGCTGTCTGTCCCTATGTATGCTTAGATCTTTAAAAGTACGCAACGGATTTTGATGCGGTTTTTTTTAATAGATAAAGTGATTCAAGAGGAAGGATACTGTTTTATGTACGGGTTTTACAGAAACCGAAGCGAAGCGAGGGCGGGTCGCTAGTTATATATATAATACATTCTGTTTTATCTACGGGTGTTATAGAAAACTCAAATAAACCGAAGCGAAGCGAGGGCGGGTCGCTATATTATTATACTTATTAAAATGCAAAAACACGGCAAATTCGTGAACTCGCAAAATGAAGGGTTTTGTAGGTACCATAATACTAGATAAGTAAGCACTTACATACAATTTGTATGAGGTCAAGATTTTATTCTGTTTGTGCAATTGTTTGTGATAATGATAAGTATAATAAAACCAGCCAAGTGCGAGCTGTGCGAGTCAAACCCTCACACAGAGGGTTCCTACAGATGACACAATATAAACATTTCAAATCTTCACTGCGATATGTATACCTGTGTATACGTATGTATAATATGTATATGTAGATGTACGGTAATTCTGCCGATATACGTCCAGTTAGCTGTTGCCAGCTTAGGAGGTCCAAAATAATATGTTAAAAACAAAAAAATATACATTAGTGGTTATGCTTAAAAGTTTAGATTAAGCATTAAGTTATTATACTACGTCATGTTTTTTATAAAAAATGTTAATCATAAAAGATTTCGCTAGTTTTCGTCCGCAAATTTTGGTTTTCGACCGCATGTCTTTTCGTTGTTGACCATTTTGTAAATGAGCTGAGAAATAGTAAAAAAATCTGCTTGGCTAACAATATCTTTTATTGATACTTAATGTAAGTTTTCTTTCCACAAATTAAATAACCACATACGTATTATTTCGAACTTAAACCAATTTTTTTTATTAATCCGCTGTCCGAAAACAAATGTACAAAAAGTAAGTAATCCAATATTAAGGCTGTTTTTAGTTTTCGACCACATATTGAAATAGATTTTACTCGCGCAGAGCAATGACAATTTTATTCAATAACACATAGTCAGTCAGTAGTTCAGTTGTTAGATTTCGGTAACTTTATAGGTGGTATTCTGATAACTTTAACGATATCAATAACGATATATAATAGTAGTTTATGCAATAGTTGTATAAGAGAGGTCAAAATATATGAGTGGCGTGAGTTACGATGTGAGCCGAAGGCGAACATCGTAAAGGAAAGCGCCACGAGCAGGGATTGAAAACCGGTTTATTTTCCGTACCGGTTAGAGCCGCACTTTGAGAGCCTAACCCAAATAAAGGTTACGCTCGCAAGAACATCGCTCTAACCGGTATCTCTATGTCAGAGCGTAAACAGGGAACGAAATCAATTTACCGGTTAGAGAGCGGTTCCTCCGTGTGAGCGGAGACTAGGGTGAATGACCGCTCGCTTAAGGACACAGGATTGGTTTGCTATGGTATTAGATTCGATTTTTCATTTAGTTGACTGTCATTACTAGCAGTGGACGCACGCGTCATTATTTGTTTTGAACAGTAGGTACAGGTTCTTTCACCTACCCTACCATCATATCATGGATACACAAGATTTTGAGAAAGTAAAGGTTTTAATCAAACATAATCTTCAGCAGCGTAAGTATTGTTAATTACTTTCATGCATGACTCGTAGACTCACTACTTCGTCCCACAGCCGGGCACGCGGCAGGGCTCCTATTATTGTTGATTCTCAATTTGTGTCATCAAATTTTGATTTTATGTGTAGGCACGTCTGGTTTCAAATGTTGACATAACCAATGATCTAAATTTAATTGATATTTTCTTTTTTTTTTTTCTCAAACTTAAAAGTTTAATAATTATTTGTAAATTTAATGTACTTAATTTTTTATTCTGTGTATTTTTTGTGTATATTTGTAAATTTAATGGGATTTTATGCCTAAATAAATAACTATATTATTATTATTATTGGGCGGTTTGGCCTTCGGCCATCTAAAGAATTTCTGACGATAGCGAATAGAGCAGTGGGACGAAATAGTGGGTCCACGAATCTGTCGCTATTATTTTTTAATACGTAGGTAATATGAATTCTGTTTAGCATTTAGGCTACGCACGCACGAGCAACTTAGTTGCCTCGCGACAGTACATCTGTCATCAAGAAGAGATGTAGGTACTGTGTACTGTCGCTTGACAACTAAGTTGCTCGTGCGTGTATTGTATAGTGTTACTAAATAGTGTTACAGTACGCGCGCGAGTTCAAAGGAATCGGGGGCTGAGGAAGCGGGCGGGGGCGCGACCTCGCTTGATAGCGTAGGTACCCTGCCTGCGCCGCGCGGTAATATAATAGAGAGTGCGGGGTACAGGGTGATATATTTGGCTTCCTTTGAACTCGCGCGCGCACTAGGTATTTATAGTTGTTGGATTGACTTCTTCAGGTATATACTTACATACTTACCCGAATGAAACATACCCGGTTCAAATTGGTCTCATTTTTATAAGAATAAGAATAATTATATATATATATATATATAATTATTCTTATTCGTATATAGTCAAAGTAACATATAGATATATATGTTACTTTGACTGTACACACATAACAATTTTATATGTTCTGTATTAACATTTAGATTCAGAGAGCATCATTTGTATATTATCGATAATATTGTTGTAGGTACTTTACACACAAACGTAGAAAAAGGTGTTATGAAAATTAAAAGAAATCCTACTATGTGCATGGTCCGACTCCCACGTACACAATCTTTAAAATAATTTACTTCGATCTATTGAGTGCCGGTTTTTTTTTAAGAGGGTTTCAAATAATGAGTTTGAATTTACAGGAAAGAAGAGACATAACAGTTTTATTCAAGAATCTGGTGACTCTGATGATGATAAAACTTTAATCCATCCAACATCACGGTCTAGGCTTTTCAAAAGTTACGAAGATGCGGAAACTCAAACGACCTCAGTCCCACCTCAGAAGTACCTACATTATCAACGTCCATCAGATGCGAGAAATGAAAATTTTGCAATACTAGTAGCGCACGAACTAGAATATTTACAAGAGGATAGGCGTTACTACATTCCATACTTATTTAATATAATCAGGGTTTTGCGTGATGATCCTGAACTATCTGAAATTACGGAAGATATTCCAGAAATAAGTGAAAGTGGAAATGAAATTCAATGTGTTCAGTCACCATCACCAACGTCGTTGCTATCTATTTTATCAGGGTCTGAGTGTATAAAACAAAAGACAAGATATACTAACGAAGACAATATAGTACCGAAAGAAGACAAGGCAATTCAAATTAGTGAAACAGAAATCATTGACGCCCTTGTCTATAGAAAAAAAGGAAATAATAGAATTTCCTATTCAACTGAAGCTTTGCCTAAAATAGACTTTCACAATCAAATCTCAGATAAACGAAATGAAGATGTAGCAAGGATTATAGCATTCGAGTTGGAACGTACGTCTAAAGAAAGTCGTTCTATGGTATATCCACAAATTTTAAATTTGATTAGGGAAGCGAGAGGTGAATGCCCTTCAAATGACGTGGTGGCGTTGGTTTCGTTCACTAATAAAAGTAACGAAACGATATGAGTATTTTTTAATAAACAGGCTGTTTTCAAAAAAAGTGTACTTAGTTAAGGACTAAAATTGAGAAACAGTAACTTAAGTCAGGTGAGTCACAAAAATTAGCCATACCGTTATAAAACAAATGGTGGTATCTCAGACAAAGAAAGTGCGACCATATTACTAATTCATATATTGCTTCATATATTGTATTTGAGATACCGACAGTTGGTTTATGAGGGCAGTATATAAATATAAATAATTAATTTTTGTGACTCACCTGACTAAAATTACGGTTTCTTAATTTGAGTCCTTAACTTAAACACACTTTTTTGACACATTTGTTGAGAAGGGTGATTAAACGCTATTAAATTAAACTAGATTAGATTTTAATTATTTATTGATTGAAGAAAAATAAGTAACTCAACATTTTTTTGATTAACTGGTAGATAAAGTTTTGTATGC
Source organism: Acleris laterana (assembly GCA_963966035.1). Taxonomy (NCBI): domain Eukaryota; kingdom Metazoa; phylum Arthropoda; class Insecta; order Lepidoptera; family Tortricidae; genus Acleris; species Acleris laterana. Next base: position 7,631,830 of record OZ014442.1, on the reverse strand, counting down.
GACTGTACGCATAATTAGGCATTAAAATACTCGTGTGATCTCATTATGAAACTCACCTTTCGGCTCCTTTCATAAAATCACACTCGTGTATAATGCCTCTCATTATGCTCCAGTCACATAATTAATAGTTATTTATGTGACTGGTGCACATAATAAGCGGCATTAATACACGAGTGTGGTTTTATGAAACGAGCCGAAAGGCGAATTTCATAATAAGATCACACGGGTGTTTTAATGCCTAATTGTGCGTACAGTCGCATACAAAACTTTATCTACTTGCATGTCATAAGTTTTCTACAACATGTGTGATCTGTTAAGCTTAAGCAATCATACTCTTAATAATAAAAAATAAATGTCATAATATTTCAGATTCATTTAAGCATACCTACTCATTTATGTTCTTTCTTTTAGTTATTTTTGTTATATAATCTATTTTTATGAATAAAAAATATCTTTAATCAAGTTGCCTATTAATTTGGTTTATACCCATGTAATGCCTTCCCAAATGTAAAATAGCTGCCTTTCGATATTTTCAAATGTTAAAATCAGCCTAAAAACTTAAATTGGTACCTACCTAATTTTTGCTATATAAGTAATTATTTCTAATTAATAGAATGTCGTCAATGCGCTCATCTGTAAGCCTCATTCGCAAATTTGACATAACGAATTTTAAGGAAGAGAATAATCTCTCCACGCTTACTTGTGTTGGGGGTGTCGACAGTGCCACATTTGCCAATAAATAAAGTTGGGGATTTGATACCTGACATTTTTGCCAAAAATGTAGAATATTAGTTTTGGTTGGCACTAGAGGATGGCTTAAAAACATTTTCAAATTATAGTCTAGTTGCATAGTGTCCAAATTCATACATGGAACGGTGTTCCTATTTTGGCTGAAAGTACTTCGGAAGAAATTGTCTAGTTCAGAAGATGTCGGGTGTTGAGAATCTTGCGACGCGCTTATTGAAGATGAGCATTCAGAAATTGTGAATGTTTCCATTTGGGAGTTATGAGACTCTGTAAAAGAGTCCGCAGGTGATATGACTGAAGAATTGAGAGCTTGGGATGTGCTTGGAAGTGATGCGTCTGAAAAAGTACTAGTACTAGCAGCAGCTTCATTTGTTATTTTTTTTAACCGCTGGTAGGTATTTATTAAATGCTGAGAAGCTTTTTCAATTTGCTCTTGCGAAAGAATACTATTGATTCGCGGATCTAAATACACTGCGCTCAAAAAACAATCATTATTTAACAGTTGCATTTCCCTTTCCCGCATGTACATTGTCAACAAATATGAGAACGGTGTGACAATTTTATCTAACTGCAACAAGCATGCAGTCCAACTGTAAAAAAAATCGCCAAACGTCAGCTGCTCTTTTTGTAGCAAATTTGTCAAAGTGCGACAAGGCTGCAGCACTCGCAGAGTATCTACAATACCTTCCCAATGACTTTCGGAGAGCTGCAGATTGACGTTAGTGTGATTTTGGCAGAAGTCTTTTAGCAAAAGAACACGTTCCAGCATATCTGCTGTAGAACTCCAACGTGTTGGACAATCTGTAATTGCTTGAGGCAGTTGTCTCATTCTTAGTTCAGCAGACAGATTTGGATTCCTCAATGTTTTGGAAACTTTTCGTGCCATTTCAAATAGCGTTTGGTCCACTTCTTTGCAGGCATCGTGCACGGCTAATTGTAGAGTATGAGCGGCACATCTCACTGCGGTGATTTTTGGAATAAGTTGGCTTTGGTTTTCTCCCGGAAAATTACAATCTATTTCTATTTCTTCAATTTCATGAAGAAGTCTCTGCATCTCCTCGTCCTCGTGTTCAAAATCATAATTACTTTGTGTCTCTTCTTGTAATTCTAAATCATAAGTTGTTTGCAGCCCTTGTTCTATGTCTTTTATCATTTTAATCATATTAGCACCGTTGTCTACGGTAATTGAGTAAATTTGGGTGGCGTCAATACCGTAGCGACTGAGGAGCATTAAAATGGTGTCTTTTAGAAACAGTGCTGTATTTCGTTCGTGTAATTCTAATACACCCAGATTTCTTAGCACTATCGTGCCCTCTTTTATTGTTTGCATGTTAATGCCCAGAAAACGTCTTGTTTTTATAGAAGCAACATCTACTTTTAGGGCAATTAAGGTATTTTTGATTTCGTGATGAATTTCTCTCCTCAACTGTAAATAAAAATTATATACTTATTATTACACAAATTCTAAACAAGTAGATAGAATGTTGAACTGTATCCCTGTGTAATTTTGCAAACAAAGAAGTATCCACTTCAAAAACCTTATCGTTGTTTAGGTAGTATAGGTTATACTATACCTCATATGCCCTTTCTTGCACTTTTTGTCTTATTTTATGTGCGCTAACTGAAGGCTTTTCCACCATTGGAATCAAATTAATTATGTTTTGGAACGCTTCATCTTCCAGTAATGTAAATGGTCTACCATGGATTGTCACTAGATTTATAAGATTTTTCGTTACAATATCTGTATTGTAAAAAGCATCTGTAACGTTGGATTCGGGTAAATTTTCTTTATTGCCTTCTTGGATTCTTCTAAATTCTTGTTTATGTTTATACTGAAAATGACGCATTAAATTTGCACCATGTTTACCCTGAAATTATTAAAAAATACATTGTAAGTATTTAAGTACCATGGTCATGGTACTCATGGTACCAAATTCACCCTGTAATGAAAACGCGTTGTTGGTAATGAAGGAATGGTAATGAAGTACGGAATATGATAATGATTATGATGTTATGGGAATGAAAGTTTGATATTGGTAATGAAGGATTAAGTAAAAAACCGATTTAACATTAATTTTTAATATCTTAATTACACAGACAGAAACTTATCAGTAACACTTTCGAGATCAATTAATCACTCTTAGTAATTATTGTACGAAGTAGATAGATACTCAATTTTGCTTCGAGCTTCTCCTACGTAATTTTGCTTCGAGCAACTTTTCCTCGCGAGTTTTTTTTGTTTTTGATCTTGCCATACTGATATCTGTAAAAAATATGCATACCTAGTGATATCATAAGAAAACTTAATCTAGCTACCAAGCTCTCCAAATTTCATCCAAATCTGACTAGCCGTTTAAGCGCTCAAAAGTAACAAACATTCTCATAAACAAAGCTACAGTCGACGTCAAAGATATATTTACACTTTAGTATCTTGTCACTTTATCCGCTATGACAATTTTATACGGCAGTTTAAACATGTCGTTAAATACATAAGGTACTAAAGTTTAAACATATCTTTGACGTCGACTGTACACTGTAAAAAAAATGGGATAAAAAGTAGCCTATAAGATGTTAATCCAGGGTATTAAGATATCTCCGTTCAAAATTTCATTAATATCCGTTAAGACGTTTTAGCGTAAAGAAGTAACAAATTAACTCACACACACGAACTTTAGCATTTATAATATTATATTCATGTAGGATAAAATATGTACATACAATCATCAAAATTGGTTCAGTAGGTACTCAAAAAGAGTAACGGGAAGAATATAGGGTTTGACAACTTAATACTAAATTCATTACCATCGCTTTATTTTCATTACCATTCTTCTTAAAGTAAACGGTAAATTATGGTAATGAAGAGGATGGTAATGAATTTTCTTTCCCTTTTGTAGATTTACTCCTTATAGATAAAATGCAATCGTAGGTAATATTCATTTAGTGAGGTTTCGAACTTAAAGTTTATTATTTAAGTATCTACAGTACAATAAAACAATACGCATTAATTATAAAAACAGCATAAATGGTAATGAAAAAATAACGTACCAAATCCAAAAATCTGCCACGAATAATTTTTTAACAACAACCTGGCGCGCGTCCGGCCTCGTCACTGGTCACTGACTGAGTCGAGTCGACTGGGGCGGGGTCGCGGGCGGGGGGAAACAATCGTAGAATATACTTCGGACGTCTTCAGAGTGATTTCGTTGTTACAAATTGAATTTATGGTAATGATTGTTTTTCTTGGACAAAGATATTTTGTTATACAGTGAAAGTAAATAACAGTTATAGGACTGTATAAAGCTTCAGTTTTATTTCTTAGTAAGTATTTCAAACATATAAGAGGATAAATTTAATATGGTACATGTAAAATATTAGTTATATTTGCTCTCAAACCTATACATTTATGTTATGAACGATGATGGTAATGAACTTTGGCATGTTAATATAAAAAAAAAACATTAATATTGCAATAATAATATAACAAATTTTAGATGCAAAGTATACCTAATTACCTAACACAATATATAAAAAATATATGAATTTTATTAAGCACTTAACGCATGTTTTTTTTCTACGAACATGTGATTTGCACGAAATGATAGAACTACCCAGTATACTTGTTATTATCAGGCAGTCCAAATAGGAACACACTTTACGAGAAAACGACCATCTCAAAAATACACCCGGTAAGTAACTGATTTGGTCCCCGCAAAGCAACATCTGTTTTAAATTGTTTTAAAATAATAAAATAAACAATTATTACGTAAGTTTTGTTAAGATTAAATAATTTAAAACAGGTATCATAACTTATGATACCTATTTTAAATTCATAAGAAAAATAACACCCTTTTGACCAAATAAATGAGTTACCTACAGGCATGGACTTGTACCTAAACTGGACTGAGTACTAACTTTTTCTAGTCAATCAAAATTGAATCGTATTACGAAGTAAGACAGTTACAATTTATGTGATGATATAGGTTGAGGCCGAACGAGAGCAACCAACCCGAGGACGGTGTCCCTCTCACTCAAGTTGCCAATGTAAAAAAGGTATATACATATATATATAATTATTTGATGTACTTGGTCACACTAGTTAAAACGAGATGCAATTCTCTAGTATGGTTTCTCTGTCGGTCACACTATTATCGCAGTACTCAGTACAGTTTAGGTACAAGTCCATGCCTACAGGCTACAGGCCCTTTTTACCATATACTAGATTTTATTTATAACCCAGACATAAGTAGGTAAGTACTAAGTACCAAAATGCATAGGTACTATATTATTAATGTAGTTATATTATTATTTATTATTAGGGACTGTATGGTTTGCGAAACATTATTTACCTACACCAATTTGAATCCCTACCTACGTGACGCGACTGGTAGACAAATAGCAAGTAATTAATTAAATAGTTGTCTATTTCACAACTAGTTACCTACATACAAAAGTGGCATTTGTTAAGGTTTTTATCTCTGGGTGGGTACCTACCTACCTAAACCTTTCAAGTCACTTTGTAAAAAAAGTATACTTAGGTAGGATGGGTGGTAGGTAGGTAATGTAGGTAGGTAATGTAGGTAGGTAATGTAGGTATTACCAATAAATAAATCGAAAAACTACGAAGTCTTAGTTAGGTACTTACCTTTATTATTGTCGAACAACTTCGGCATTTTGAAATTTGCGCATTTTCGTCATATTCAAAAAAATCGTAAATTAAGCTTTTCTTCTTTCTTCCCATTTTAATATTAGTAGGTATGTACTACTTGTCTTGGTAACGTAAGGTTGGTTACAGGACGTTAGGAGCTGCGTGCTAGCGAGTCAGTAAAACACGAACGAATGAATGAACAGCTCGCAGGTTGACCTTGTAGAGAAGTGACGCATGCGTTTAGTTTGATAGCGCAGCCACCAGCAGCGCCACCGGCGCGACTCGACACTCGACGCGCGACAGCGGTCATTCATCCCGTATCGAAACACAGAGTAACCGGTTAGGGAGCGCTTCGAAATAACGTTCCCAAATCAATTCGTTCGAACGTAACCTAAATTATTAACCGGTTTAACCTAAATAAATACCGGTTTATTTGTAACCGGTTACAATCCCTGGCCACGAGTGTTTTTTGACTTAGTTATACACCGTTGCATACAATACTTTTTCTATGACTAGGTTTCAAATGAAATGCAAAATTAAGCGAAAATACTTACAAACGAACGAACGAAGTAAAGAACAACAAACGAGCGGGAAACAAGAAAATGACAAAATATGTGTGTGTTTGTGGTTGTGGTTTACTTTGTTTTTAAATTGACGGAATGGAAAAAATAATTATTTACAATTCCAAAACATTTTAATTTGACCAATCAGAATACTTCACTAAATTAAATCCACCAATCACAATACACATCGACTGTCAAACGGAACGATAGGTTCTTTTAGATACGTGTTTCTCTTTAACTAATTTAAATCTTTTAAAAAAACTTTGTAATTCGTATCAACCAATCAGAATACAGCTATTTTAAAATCGACCAATCAGATAACTGAAATCATTAGGTGTTTTATAGTCCCTATTTCACAATCGTTAAAATATGATTAACAGGCTACACTTAGTAATCTGTGGCGTATCGTTAGGGCGACTTTACGACACCGAGAGCTGTTATGGGGAATAGAGTTATCATTTATAGACTTTTCTGAAGTCATATTATCTATGTTCTTATAATAGTGTTCGTGACTATGTAAAAGACTAATAAAAGTACAGGAGTAGAAAAAATAAGTAAACTGCTAAAATAATAACCTCCCTTTTTGCTTCGCCGTAATCGGATAAAATTGGGTGAAAATAGTCTTTAAACTTGTTAAACATATCTACTTATTTAATTTATTTTTATTAAAATCTAGTTTTAATCCCAGTTACCGGCAAAATAGCAATAGTTAAACAGGTAGGTACTAAACTAAGGGCATGTTTCACAATCGACGAGTACATTTATCTTCCATTTAAAGTTGGCTCTCTCCTTGTCTATTTTTAAGTGTAAGAAGGAAGAAGGGCTAATTTTATTTGTCAAATATATCCTTTTCATCTCACTAGCTCGGAAAGCCCTTTTTTTTTGTTTGATATCTATTGAGAAAAACGATTTTTATCCACATGTGAAGAAAGAGTTTTGACATTTGAAGCCAGCCTAAGTGATATTTGACAGCTAACAAAACGTAAAACGATGAATGTGCTGAATGTTTAACATCACAATTAATGAATTGCACCGAGTAAAAAAACTAAATATGGTCTTACAACTTTATTTTAATTCATACATATCAGCATTCAACATTAACCTTCATTCTTGTTGTACAAACGGATAAAATGTCCTGACAGTCCAAGTAAGTCGAAGTGCGAACAAAACGCATCCGAAATAATAAAAAAAAACTTAAGTCAAAACTTTTCAATTAAGCCGTCAACGTTAAATATTCGCATGTTTCTATAGTTTGTTTTGTTATTAAAAATGAGTGATACGTGTGACAAATTCAGATTTTATTACTCAATATAACACAGTATAAATTACATTACACTAAATACGCTGAAAACTCATTTATTAATATAGTGTGTAGTAAATATAATAAATAACTGTTTCGGTAATATTGATATTTTTAGCTTGTCACTTCCTAAATTTAAGTCATCCCTTAAAGTAAGTACATAGTGTTGTCTAGTTGCACTTTGTAATATTGGTTCCTTTTGCTGTTAACTACTCCTATTGTTGTACCCACGCTTCCTTTATTTTTATTATGTCTTTGTAACTTGTGGTAACTTCGCTGGTTAATGTAAAATTCATGTTCTTTTTTACCTTTAAGTTTTATTGTACCGTTTGTGCCCAAATAAAACATTAAAACATGTCAAATTATATTTACGAAGACGTATTAACACCTGTGGAATTACGGGAAACCGTGGAAAATGCGGAATTGAGCTTATATTATAGTACAAGTAAACCCTTTTTCTTATTTTCCTCGCTATAGTGAGGTGAAAAGTTTTGTGTTATAGGTACACGGGTGAAAAGTTATTTTACGCCTCGTGTGTTGAAACACTCGCTACGCTCAGGATTCTATTTTTGAACCACATGCTTCACTTGTGGTCAATCATAGGATCCTTTCGCTAGCTCGTGTTTCAAATAAACACTCGCAGGTAAAATACAACTTTCCCCCCTTGTATAACGAATAACTATTACTTGTCGATCGTGAAATAGGCGGTAAAGGAATAATAATTTGGCAACGCCAAGAGAAAATTGCTACTTTTTCAGACACCTTAAAATGCCTTAATTCAGGCAAACAAATGAAAGCTTGTAAATAGGTATCAATCATTATCACCTCGCGTCTAGCGAATCTGGGTCAAACAGGTACTTAATTATATTTTTATCAAGTGTCTTTATATAAAGTTGTCAAAAGAGGAGTCCCTGAATTTTTGAGTGCCCGATGTGACAAGTCATTTCAAAAGTCCTATAATATAAACAGCTTTTTCCCGTGAATTTTTTAGCGTAAAAATAATTTATCGTTTTCCCCCCGGGAATTTTTTTTTGCAGACTGCGCAGTACCCAGTCCTCGTTCGAATTTTAATTACCGAAAAGCAAACACGTGCGAGGCGGGAGCGTCCTAATAGCTAATAATAATCTTCCTAAATATTTCGTTGAGTATTGAACTAGAATAAAAACAATTTAGCAGTTCAACATCCGCAAATAACTAGTCGTACGATTATGTCCCTGACATTGTTATCGCCGATAAATGCTCAATCCGGTTTTGAGTATGCCTCCCTCCAGCGATATTCCTAGGACGAGGCGTGCATGAGTCACCGGCGGCGGGTACCTTGCACAGGCTGCCACGACAGGGCACATAAAAAATAAAAAACTTATAGGAATTTAGATGCAGCCTCTTCGACAAGCCGTGGAGGGCGGGAGGGCGCCACTAGCCGAGGCGAAAGGACTGCATGACGCAATATTATGAAATCGACGATGGCTTTGTGTTTTTGTATTTATTTCGTATTATAGGTATGTTCCTAATGCTATATAACTTTCGATTACAGGTCAATTAGCCATGCTTAGTTAAATACAATGGTTTATGAAATTGTTGAACCTTGATATGGAAATGTTTAGGAAACTGTTAAGTACCAACTACTTAGTATGTTTGCAGTTGTATTTTTTTTAGATATATTTTTTTGACTAATTTTTACTTATTGTTTTTGTCAGTTTTCTTTTCGTAGTTTAATTGTTTGTGTTCGTTATTATATCTACGAGTATGTCAAAATCTACCTCCATCTCAGGCTCCAGTTGAAAATCAGCGCTGAGGCGCTCTGCCCAGCAATAAATGGTTTATAGTTTAAGTTCATTATTGTTTTTTCTATTTAATTGTACCTATTGTAATCTTGCACTATAGCCGAATAAATATTATTTCATTTCATTTCATTTGCAGTTGCAATTACGCAATATCCCTATAAATTTTACGCTTGATCCTTCCTTATTTTACCAACTACCTATCTAGTTGGTTGTGTTTTGATTTTGTTAAAGCATATTATTTCCATTGCAGTTTTTTTAACGGCCTTAACAAAAACTACTTATTTACCTACTAACTACAATTATAAACACTAGTATCACTATCTCTTACCGGCGGCGGCATCCGTGTAACGTGTGGCGTCACCAATACAGATAAGGGGTACCTACCGTACCTATATCTAGGTAGGTGTTCTAATTATAAATAAGCATTTAAAATTTCGATATACTTAGTACTTACATACTGAAAAAAACATTTACCCAAAGGGTAACATTTACCCAAAGGGTAAAAACGGACCCTATTACTAAGACTCTACTGTCCGTCCATTTGTCTGTCACGAGGCTGTATCTCAAGATTCTCAAGGACCTTGATAGCTAGACAGTTGAAATTTTCACAGATGATGTATTTCTGTTGCCGCTATAACAACAAATACTTACTAAAAACAGAATAAAATAAATATTTAAGGGGGTTCCCATTTCCCATACAACAAACGTGATTTTCTTTGCCGCTTTTGCTCGATATTAATAACAGCACACCAACACCTGTTCCTGAGCTGAGACGCTTAATATTTAACGAATATTTAGTTGCATATTCACTTTAAAATTAAATAATAAAATGTTTAAGGGGGCTCGAACAAAAAACGTGTTTTTTTATAGATAATGGTACGGAATCCTTCGTGCGCGTGACCGACTCGTAGTTGGCCGGTTTTTTTAGCTACCTTACGCGTGGATGGATCGTTTATTGTTTCTGCAAATATCAACTGACAATCCATTATACCTAATAGGCACGACTTCAACGGAGCTAATTTCATGAACGCCTTATCAAAACCGAGGATTATCCATATTGATAGGACAGACAACACATTCCTGGGACCGAATCTATGCCAAAACGACTTTGATTTGTCAATAAATACTTAGGTTTTTAAATACTTATATTTCTTAAGCCCTGTCCCCACCTGTTACCACCCTCTTTTTTTACGAACGAAGTTAGGTACCACACCTATAGGGTTTGATCCAATCCATGACGACTCGAACTTCTAATTGAGTAGTGAAGTGTGACAGTTAGTGCAGTCATTGAAGCATTATTGGTCCGAATTTTTTTACTGTGAACCGAATTGCATACAATTTTGGAATTAGGTTCATCTTACCCTTAACTTCAAAAGTGAAAATGATTTGAACTCCGCAACCACCCTGGGGGTGGTTGCCACCACTTCTCGGGGGTGTTTGTTTTTTTCTTCAAAATAACCTCGGATATCGATAGAAGGCCTAATTTTAAGCTAAAACTCATCTATAAAGTTTTTCGAAAAATCCAATACTTTTCAAGTTATTGGCAATTGAAAATTCGCAATTTTTTCACGTTTTTCATCGGTTTTTTGCCAATATCTCCAAAAATATACGTTTTATCGAAATTTTTATAAGAAACAAAATTGTAGCAGGTAAAAAAATAAACAATTTGGTTTTTTATAAAGTATTCTAAGTGCAATATTAAGCTAGATATTAAAGATCAAAGCCGTTTTTATATTGTCTGAAATTTAATCGATGTGGTCAATGCCATCTAGCGGCGAGCAGATGCATTTTATGCATTCTAATAAAAAAGGGTTTTGTAGTGCTTGAAATAAGCTTTAAAATGAGCACTATTAAAAGTCTTTTGCACGTAAAATAAGTGAGCTGTATTGCAAATAAGAGGTGCATCTAATGTTTATCCTTTAAAATCAATGGGTTTCATAAGTGCCATTTCCACCAAAATTAAAATTAATCGTATTCCGCCTAGAATTAACTTTATTATGAAGAGTTTGATAGATTGTATCAGTTTGGCTGCTTCAGGACACATATTTTTCAAAAAAGTCACGATTAAAAAAAAACAAAAAAATTCCAATTTCTTAAAACACCCACCTTTTTTTCATAATATCTCAAAAATGACGACAGATACGTATAAAAGTGTAGGAATAAAAAATTTAGGTATTTTTCTAACAAACACTTTGGTTTTTTTGTTTTTTCTGTTAAACAAAACATGACGGAGATATGATTGTTTAAAGAGCGCATGGCAGCGCAATCACAGCCTCTCTTAAGCCCTTTAACCCTTCACCGTTTTAGAAAAAGGTTTTTTACTATGTATTGCAATGAAGGATGTTGGAGCTCTCTTAATTACCTTTACAATGGTTTTTTATAAATTGTGATAGCATGAAAATTGAAGGAGTTATGGTCCAAAAACTTATGTTACTAACTTATATGTATACGTAAAATGGTAGCAGTAATCATATATATTTACTGTTTTAATTTAGGGGTAGTTTTAAACTTAAGAATATGATAATCATTTTCGAGAGTGTGGAACAATATTTAAATCCTTTTCATTTTATCAAAAAAAAAAAAAAATTTTTATCAAGGGGTACTTTTCAAGGGTTGAAAGGGGGTTAAAAATTTGATAATTATTACAGAGAATATAAAATATTACTTACTCTATACTTACATGTTTTTATGTCATACAAAAGTATTTTCTTGATTGATTGTGATGTGATTTTTCAATTTAGGGGTTGTTTGCAAGGGTTGTAAGATTTTCAAGGGGTTGAAAATGATTTTAATATGAGGTAATTGTGTTAGAAAACACTTTTAATTAACACAATTTCACCACTTGCTATTAGACATGTATTCTAGCGATAAAATGGCTCAATGTAAATTTTTCCATTAAGGGGTTGTTTACACCCCTTAAAAATAATAGGCGGAGTTCAGATCATTTTCACTTTTGAAGTTAAGGGTAAGATGAGCCTAATTCCAAAATTTCATGCAAATCGGTTCACAGTAAAAAAATTCGGAGGTAAGACCGTATTTTTCGCTTCAATGACTGCACTAAGTCTCGGATTTGAACACTGACGTTTTAATTTATCTACAGATTTAATTAAAGCTTCGCCAATCAATCAAGATCAGGTCTTGTTAAAAAGAAAATAAGAGTATGCAATTTTGACGTCATTCATACACAAGTTAAAATTGCTGTACTAGCTATTGTTTAGAAAAAAAAACCGGCTAAGAGTCGGGCTCGCGTACCGAGGATTCCGCACAAAATATACGCTAAAATCGGCCGCGACTATGAAAATCCATTATTAGCAGAGCTCTGCTCCTAAACAAAATATACCTACGCAGTTTGGGGTCAAGTTAGTTGTAATAGAAATAAACGACCGTATCTTTTTTTACGTTAACTTAGATGTTGTTTTTTTTTACTGCTTCAAGGGACTGTAGACTGTATGGTTTTAATATCAACTCGATACCTCTGCGCGTTCCCGAAATAAAGGGTCTTGACAGACAGACGTACGGACAGCGGGCAACAAAGTAAAAACACCGGTTGCCTGAAGACATCGCCGCCCGACGGCCAGTGACGACGCCCTAACTATGTTGCTTTTTCGATGTTGTTTCTATTGTTGTTATGTTCCTACTTAGAAGGCAAGAATCCCTTAGACCCCACCAGGTGCATCCAGGGAGCCAGTAGTGCCAGATCTAGACGTAAGCATAGGTAACCATGAGAACAGGCACTCACTATTCAACTCTATTCCACCCTCATGATCTTCCCCTCTTAATTAAATACAGATTTCCCATATCTAGGTAATTACATTCAATTAAGTATTCATATTTTTTATCACCTAGGTATTCTAAACATAAATTCTTATTTTATAACCACTCATTGCCATCATCAATATCATCATACACATCATATTGTCTGGCTTTTCATTATAAAATTTTCCTCATTTGCTCATTTTGTGTACTCTTACGATGCATGTTTGTGCTTTTTCTATTACTGTATTTTTTGTATATGAGTAAAATAAATATTAATTAAAATTTAAACACAGTTGACAAAATTTAATCAAAAAACAAAACTAATTTACATGGCTCGGCAATCTTGGCATTGGCCTACAACACTTCATACTATTACATATATTTATTATTATTTAATGAAGGCATAACAAATTAGTAATACATTTTATTATGTAAGTAACACAACACAAAATATTACAAAGTTAAGGCGTTTAAGGTTAATTTATTCCTCAGATCAGGCTTTATAATTTAATCCATTTGGACTCATAAATATCAGTGCAAAACACAGCTCATTAATACAATATAGCAACCCCTAATCTCGAAATAGGGGTCCAAGAAGAAAAAAACAAGGTGGAGTAATAGTTTATTGTCGTTTATAATGCAACTAGGTACTTAAATGAAATAAGGCACTTGAACCAGGACAGAATAAACTACTAAATACATAATAATAATTTTAATAAAATTGTTACTAAGAGGTAATTAAGATTGTCTTAAAACACTTTACATAGATTCATTTTAATATAGAGAAAACAAATAATTCCCATTAAGAAATTAATTGAATGCCTTGAGTATGATTTTTGTAATTAATTGTTTGTGTGGATTCCATCATTTCACCATCCTAATTATTAATTGTCAGCTACATATATACTGAGTGCGACATACATATTATAAAACAAAGTCCCAACCGCCTCTGTCTGTCTGCATGTTTGCGATAATCTCAAAAACTACTGAATGGATTTTCATGCGGTTTTCACCACCAGTTTCATATTCTTTCATGGAAGCTTTTTTTGTGTATAATGAATAAATTATGGACGGGTGTTACAATACACTAATCAACACTAATATAACTAAAAACCTCCAATACTGAAATTGTAACGAATAATAATCAAATAAAGCGACTTACCTTCTCATTTTGAAATTGTGAAATGTTCAACCTAAAATGACTAACTTCTACAGCCACTACAGTTAACTAACTACATACAGTCACTCAATCAAAAGCTAAGACAAAACAAACCATTTCTCACTATTTATTGTATTTTCACAGTTATAATTTTTAAACACTTCAGCACATGTGGAGTAAAAATATTATAAATCAATTCAATTCACTGACAGTTCTGTGATAGACGACCAGTCCGCTTAAACGTTTACTTCAAATGACTATGTTTATCCATCCCGTCAGAATTATATTGCATCGATGCGCTGCGCCGGCGCATGCTGCGCATGCGGCCGCTCATTCAGACAGGTTCCAACTTGTTTATTATTTTGGTCCTTGTTATTCCTAAGGAGTTATACCATCGATAAACAGAAACAAAAAATCTTGTATAAAAAAAACCTAGACAGGAAGACAAGTGCTGCCAGCCAGTAAAACATTAAGTTCTCGTGGGACCGAGCGCGACGACAGCGCCACGTGACAGGCGGCCATTATGGACAATATTGTCACCGCTGTCAAACAAGAAGTAAGTAAATATTGTGAAAAATATTAATGAAATCTTGTGTTATTTTATTTTACTATATTACACAATTATGGCCAATGGTAGTCAGTAACATTATTGCCAATAATATAAAATTGTTGTTAAAAACGGGGTTTCGTGCCATCACCCTTTTTTTTTCTTACGGCAAATATCCACTTATTTCTTTGGTCTCGTTTCCACCATGGTCTTGGAAATTGGTAAAATTTACAGTCGCTATTTTTCTCGGTGTTATTACAATTCACAACAACACATCTTACCAGGACCATATTTTTATCTCAAAAACGATTAGAAAATGTTTAATTTACTGCAATATGGATTTGACAGCTCAAGTCAGCGACAAAAATGACAATTTTAGCCGTAGCGAGCGCTGTGATCGTTTAGGCTACCTCCTCCACCCGCTTTGCACTCTGCCAATGTGTGTTTATAAATTGTTTTGTATACACAAACTATAGAATTATTTATTTTGAGTGCACAAAAACATATTATATGATTAATTTTTACCCACATTGAAAACCAAATTCGAAGTCACATTAGCTTTATCCATTTTTCTCGATAAAGCACTTACTAATTTCATGCTTTTTCGTTCGTAGTAACCATAATCCGATTTTGCGAGGTATAAGCGGTGCTTATTAAGCTCCTATATAAATTATGGCAATACTAACCAAAATCGTTATGACAGTAGAAAAATGTATTTTTCCATAGTTTCACTTAAAGTTTAATTCGTTAAGATCTTACATAAATTGAGTAAATTGATTATTAATTTAAAAAAAATAATACATTTTTGTCCAAGATTAATATTAATTATTATTATTATATTAATCAATTCAATTGATACTCAAATTCAACGTAAGAGACGAAAATATAAATAAATGCAAGGTTTGTAAAAATATGGCTCACTGTTGTCATTGTTATCTGTCAACATCGCGTTGTTGTCATCGCGAGAAGTCAATAATCTCAAAAGTATCGTTTTTACTATTTCATGTCCATGCTGGAAACGCCTTCAAATGAGCAACAGTTTTTAAGTGAGAACGAACTTTGTAATTCAGTAAAGTTCTATATTTCTGTGGGCGGCTTTAATTGTCTCTGGTTTTTTTCGAATGGAGAGACTTGACGACGAACCGAATATGCCAGCTGCAGATAAGAATTCCGAGCAATCTCGCCTTATCAGCTCCAATATGCCCAGCAGGATTAGCTACATGAACCTTATCAGCAACTTGAGTGCAGCAATTTTTATTGGCATCATTATTTACTGCTGTTCTGCGGAAAAGCATGGAAAGGAACCATCGGTCTTATTTGCATTCCATCCAATACTCATGGCTCTAGGAGTAAGTGACACGTATTTATTATTTATTTATTCCTTTTAAATAGTCATTCAATTGACAGAGTCCTAGAAACCATTATTATGTTTTTTTATGAAGGTAGTTTCAGTACAAACAAGAAAACGCGTTTTAACTCTAATTTCTGGCTTTGAATGGCTTTGTATGTGTAGCTAGAGCCCTCTAGGGCTAATGTAGTTAGTTTATCTTATGACAGAATAATGTAAGTATAAACCTATAGCTTGGCTTGGAAGTGGGTTAGTTACCTTAATGACAAAATTAGGCGCAATGAGCAAGTACGTCTGAAGTTGAGTAACTGGTTGGCACAGTGGTTTGAGCATGAAGGTTGCGGTTCGATTCCGCTACAGACAGATGTCTTATAAATACCTTAATAGGGACTTTGTGTTAGATTGTCCCCTAATATTTATTATTATATTGATTACTGGTTCCTGGTACCTGGTGTGGGCATCACTGAAGCCTAACCTTGTGTACACTATATGCTTAAAGGATGATGGGCAGTTTTGTATGGACACTGGCCTAAAAACCAATAATGACAAGCCATATGCCATTTTGAAGGTTTTTTCAAATTCCACAACTTTTTGTATGGCGGGAAATCTTAAATATCTGTGTGAAATATTTAAAAATCTGGAACATCGAGATGCCTACATAGACGACTTTAGCATAATTACTTTGAAAAACCGCTGTCTTTGCATAGCGATAACTTTTTTCACACAAAGATTTCGAACCACCTGCCATAGTAATAGTTTTACAACTTAGAATTACCTATCTGGGGACATATCGCTTGTCCTTATTGGTCAATAGGCCAATTAGCCCACCCTCCTTTGTCCTATATATTATGCAAATCAGCCAATGGAAAAAGTAACTGAAATCATAACATACAAACTTGTTCAGCTTCTAAGACTACCAATAAACTTCTTAGATATGTGTAATACATATGAAATTATCATCATAATTAGGTGTTTAAATATGTTGAAATATTTTAACTGTTTTAATTGCATGTTGTATGAATAACCGTCTATTTTCAAACAAATATTTAATTAAGTTATCCACTCATTAGCTTTCAATCAGTTAGCTGTGAGTTCCTTCTATTTATGATGCTTTTTAAACTAGTTGATAGTGATGCTTCCTACGCAACTATCGGTCTTGGGTAGGATTTCCACTATATGCAAATATTTGTGTGATGAGCATGAGTATTGGTTCTTCAGTCATGATGTGGGTTTTATTCTATTTAATTTAAGTATGTATTTCCATAAATAAAAATGTTTATCAGCAACCCATAGTACAAGCCTTGAGCATAGTTTGGGACTAGGTTAATTTATCCCCTGAAATTTATTCATCACAATAAATAAGTGGTCAGCGGGATTCAGATTGGTTATAAAGAAAGCTAACCAAAGCTGCTGTTGATGCTTATCATTACTAATGTGCTTTAAATTAAGGCATGTAATACTTAATATTACCTCAAATTGTGGAGTGTGTTTGGTACAGAGAGATTTACATAAGTTGGGTAGGATGCTTACGTTACCTTTTGAACACCACAGCTGACAACTGAAAGTCGTGCCACCATTGGCCGCAGCCGACATAAGTTCAAAGTTAAAAAAAGAGACTGTTTTGTATCAACTAAGTTGTAATTTGCATAGCATAGCATATTATGTCATTAGTGTATGATTGACACATTTTGTATTTGATGTAAGGCATTCAAAAGGTTAACCTGGAAAATGGAACTATTCCTGAGGAAATTGCAAAAATACCAACTTTTGTGTAGAATCCTGAGCAACAGCTAGTTACACTATAAATTGTTTACGCTGGGTATGAAGCATTTGAGAACTTAAGTATTTCTTTTACAGTGGACTGTTTTCATGACATCTGCTGTTAATGCAATTACTCCGGGTGACTTTGCAACAGAATGGATGCCGATTCGGCTGAGGAGTGCGCGCCACTGGGTACTGCAGGTAGCTGCAGGTATACTGGTGCTCATTGGATTTCTAGTTATAATGTCCAATAAAATTATAAACAAGAAAGTTCATTTTGAGTCTCTGCATTCAAAATTTGGATTAGCCTCTCTTATATTCATGTTGGTAACAATGACAGGTGGCATAGGTGCTCTGTACAGCCTGAAGTTGAAGCATTATCTTGCTCCCATTTACACCAAACTGTTGCACGCGTCCTTTGGTCTCCTCACTATCGTCCTAGGCACAGTGACTATCATACTGGCATTCTACTCTAACTGGTGGACCTTTGGAGAAATTTTACGCTACACCAATCTAGTCTTGGTATTAACTGTCATGCTCTTTACTTTACTACGTCCAACCTTAAAGGTCTACTTTCGTGTTATGGAAAGAATTGAAAATGGTAATTAGATTACCTCACTATGATTATACTATTGAACGGAAAACATGTAAGTTAATATGTGTTGTATGAGCCTTTATTGTTTTTGGAGAGTTTCTATTTTCGCTATTTAGTTATCATTTATTTTACAATTTGTGCAACCAAATGAGTAGATTATAAGACCACCTTTTCAGATCTATTGTAGTAGACTTTAAATAGTTGTCTATCTATAGACATTATAGCCTTTGGAACATCACAAATTGGGTTGATTGGCTTAAGTAGTGCAAAGGTTTAATTAAAGTTTTTAATTTAAGCTTAGCTTGCAAAGTTTTCCCTGTTACGAACAGGGCTTTTTAAAATACATATATGTAATGTTAGGCAGTTAGGAAAATAATATATCCTTACATCTGTTAAGCCGTCATGGCTTGGAAGAAAGGAATTTATTTACAGCTCCGTGTAGTGCATCTTAGGTCAAACATAAATGATAATAAGTAATGTAGATTTTGTCGGTAGCACAATGTTGTTCCAAATCCATTTTAAAATATTTATAGAAAAATATTATTAGACATTAATCAATATTTTGAATATTATGTACAATTTTATTATTTAGGGATGTTTATTACTTTAGTAAGAGCACTTGGTAAGTAGTAGGTACCCAAAATCCTGTGATGATTGATATCCTTTATATTTTGTCACAATTTATTAATTATAGATTTAAGAAGGACCAATACATTGAAAATTATATTTTTAACAACTGATTCTACCTACAATGATACTAGAATTATATTCCACAAAATTGTGCCAAGAGATAAAGCCCTTTACTGATAGAGAAACATCACCAATATGTTGCCAATTTTACAATCTATGATCTTATTGCATTGTTTCATTAATATTGTATTTTTACACCTACATTTTATTTTACTGAGGATAAGCTATACCTAATATGATAGAATTTAAAGATACAAGATATAGTTATTATAATATACAATAAAAAGGTTTCAATAAATGTATTTTAACCTCTAGCTTTCTAGGAAATCTGTTATGGTTGTTAATTGAGTTTTTTTTTTGTTATTTACATTTCTAGTCATTTGAAACTCTTTATGCTCAAGTAGACCTCTGCTGGTAGTGTTTATTGGGCAAAAATTGGTGCTTTTATATGAATTATAAGTTTAACATCTGTTGGTTAGGTTTGGTGGCGTGGTCTCGCCAATCCAGTTTCTCTGTGAAGCCTAGCAAATCGTTGATGTTACCGACGTCGTTTCCGGGCCGGCCTTAGTTCCGAAAGTATAATGCCCGGGAGCTGGTTGGCCATCTGCGCTACCTCCACTGTGCTCTTGCGATGTTTGCGTGTTTGTGAAGGGGACTAAGTACTTACGCGCATAAGCTTACATCGTAGGGTTGATCATCGGCCGGCGGGCTTTCTTGTCAGTGTCGAGAAGAACCTTTAATTAATACATATTTTTTTATTACAATGTAATTGTTTACTGCATACCAGTCGTCCAACGAGCAGCGAGAGGACAGACGGCTCTCTCTAGTTTGTCCGGTTGCATCCTCAGCAGTACACACAAGAGTACTTTTTATCTGGAATAGGTCGAACGGACGGACGAGTGAATGTCCAAGCGGCGAGTTTTAGTAGTCCCGTCAGTGCGAACAAAACATATTTTAGTGCGTGCATTTTCAATTTAGCAGCATGGTTTCTGCCGATGAATCCAACGTATAAGGCTGCTTAATTGAAAATGCACACGCTAAAATGTGTTTTGTTCGCACTGACGGGACTACCTAAACTCGCCGCTGCGATTTCGCTCGTTCGTCTGCCCGTCCGTTGATTTTGAGAGAATAACGCCCCTGAATGTATGTTACCTAGCACAAGTTACTTACAGATTCGATTTTACATATATTTTTGCTATTTAATGTTTTAATATTTTATCATTCTAGTAATTACGGCCTTATATGTCTAGTATACAATGATAGTGATAGCTTATTATAAATAAGCATTAAACTAGGTACTATATACTTTTTTCTTAAGGCATGTTTTTTGTTATAATTAATTAAGTTTATACGATTTGAAGTTTATTTAAATAGTTGTCGGTGTGTAGATCTATGTAGCCGTGTAGCTTGCAGAATAGAATGAATGTATGTTACGTGTATACAAATAATAAATATACTTATATGCAACGAAAGTGGGTTTTTTTCATTACCTTGCCCCCAATACTGTATTTTTGACAACCTAGGCCTCATTAAAACAAGCCCTTCCTAGAGCGACATGGATAAACACCTGTAAACTGTAGGTATACAGGGTGTTTGGTGGTCGAGTAGGGTGACGGATCCAGTAATGGACAAGGACCAATGATGATGGACACTTGATTCTTATTTTACAGAAGATAAGGGTTATTCTTTTGTTTGACAACAATTAATTTAGGACCATATGGATTTTGAATTAAGAGTTAAGGGTCCATGACTGGGACCTGTCAGCTAAAAATGTCCCAATACTGCTGCCTACCGTACTGTACTACCGTAAAAAAAGTTGATCTTTTTCCGATGTTTTACGTGAAATGTAGGTAGGTATATCTTACATTTCAAGAATTACAACGAGTTAAAGTACTTCGTTTTTAGGCTGATTTTAACGTTTTTACCTATTTTTATCACATTCAGTTTAAAAACCACGCTATCAATGGTAGGTACTTACATTTTGTCACACTTTACCTTCGTAACATGTTTTTTTCTTTTAAAAGAATTCTTACTCCAACTTGAAAAAATCTATTTCGTTAAAAAAAATCTTAAACGGGAAAAATACCTACCTTTTGCGTTCATATGGTTAAATGAAACATCTAAAAATTGTGTAAAAATCAAATTCTGTAAAGTGGTTAAAAACATTTACCGCGTACATTTAAAATCTTCTCTACTCCTTTGCGTTTCCAAAATGTATAAAAAAATGTTTTATTTATTGCTGACATCACAAATTTGCAATACTTATACTTACTAGGTACCTCCTTTTTTTTTCGAAGTCGTTTAAAAAAAGGAGGAGGTTTTTTAACTCCTCTGATTGATTGATTATGAAAAGCGTAAACTTCTTTAGTCGTTTTTCTGAATGAGTAGGACGCCTGACTCAACCTTTTGTGTAAAATGCTCCATGACATGACCTTATTCGACCAGGGGGATGGTAGGTATCGAAGAAATCACAAACAGTTTCGTGACGCATTTTTTTTCGATTTGCCATAAATGCCATAATTATTGTGAAAAATATCCTACTCCTACGTCCATGAAATTTGTCGTAATTATTTACAGATGAGTTTGTTAAACAAAAGGCAACTCAACTTAGTAGGTATTTTTTTAAGGAATTTAATATTTTAAACAGAGGTTCAAACTTTTTCCAGATTTCACTCCGCATAGGTACTTATTATGCAATATTGTTAAACAATATAACTAACGTCGTATATGTCTCGGGGCAAACAAAATACCTAAATGGTTTCTAATTTACTATGGGCCTACTGGCAAAAGTACCAACATAGGATACACCTGCGTGACTACGTGTATAACTTAATTTCAAACTGCAATGCTTTTTTAGCGTAGTTAAACATAAATGCGAAAAAATGCCAAGTGCGAAAACAGTTTCGTTAATGAAAGAAGTGAGATCTACCCTAATAACCGAAGTTTGAAATTACGTTAGCTTCATCCCTTTCTCTCGATCTATTCTCGAATGACGATTGACAGGGATGGAGCTAACGTAAGTTCAAACTTCGACTTTTAACGTAGACTCTCTAGAAATCAACTTTTTTTTAAGGAAGGAATTCCTTAGATCACAGTTCCTGTCATGCATAACGTTCAAATGTTAAAATGATCTGTTACGTTATTTTGGCAAGTATTCTTAATTTCGACACACTTAATTTATTCGAGTACCTACCTTGTCGAGTCAGATCTAAGGCCCGTATTATTAATAAACTCATCTTGGCTGAGATGCGCGTCACAAGATACGTCAAAGTAAACGTCAAACCATAGAACACTGTCATTTTTGACACATCTCGAGACGAGCATTAGAGTTGAGATTAGTTTATTAATACGGGCCTTAGTTAGACTCGGGCTCGCAAGTCGGTGGGTAAAAATAACGAATGGTTTTAATATTTGAACGTTATGCATGACAGGTTAGTTTTTTGTAAAAGTACTAGAGGTGGGCTTTATTTTGTTTTGGTAAGGTTGTAAAGTTTCACATTTAGCCAATAAATTAAAAAAAAAACTATCGAATAGACTTGGCTTTAGACATATCGTATAATCTGTGCTGTGGACTTGGCCCTCGCGTATATACCTTTGAAATGGAGAATGGAGATAGTATCTATACAATGTATGGTATCTAAGCAATCAATTCTGAGTTATAATACCAACGATTTACAAGAAAAAAAACCAGTTGTCCGCAGTGTGGACAAAGGGGTGCGGACAACTGGGAATAGCCGCTGTATCTATTATGGCGAGCGCGAATGTGTGAATGCTTTTTAAATGCGATATGGGGTGTCAAACTCAACATTTTGTTCATAGTATAGATATGTAGCAAAACCTGAGGTTAGCTCCACCCCTGTCACTCGTCATTCGAGACGAAATCGAGAGAAAGGGATGGAGTTAACGTAACTTCGAACTTCGGTTATCAAAGTAGGGGCTCTGGTTATTATACATCTATGGTTCATAGCCTTCTTTGGTTTTGATTTAGTCTGTGGTTGAAGTGGGCCTGTGGAAGCAGCAGAACAGTGTCAGACATATCCTATAATCTGTGGTGTACACCTTTTATTTATAAATTTGCGTACTGCTGCTGCTGCTTAAGTTTCGTCTTGCGCACTATTCTTAGTCCACAAACATCGGTCTGCCTTAAATATTTAAACACATAAGTGACGAATTCTGAAGTATAAAACGTGAGTCCTAATCTGTAAAACATTATTATTGGTAACGCTCAAATGAAAAATGGCGTAGGTACGGTACCTATGGCGTTTGCACAAGCTGCAAATATGTAGCTAACGCATTTTTTTTCCTTTGTTACAGATGCCTAACATAAAGTTACAGTCGTCCGATAACGAGATATTTGATGTTGATGTGGAGATTGCTAAATGCTCTGTTACGATTAAAACTATGTTGGAGGACCTGGGAATGGACGATGACGAGGAAGAAGTCGTGCCGCTGCCGAATGTAAACTCCGCAATTCTGAAGAAAGTGATTCAATGGGCTACCTACCACAAGGATGACCCTCCTCTTCCGGAAGACGATGAAAATAAAGAGAAGCGGACTGATGACATTTCATCTTGGGATGCAGATTTTCTGAAAGTCGATCAGGGAACTTTATTTGAACTGATTCTAGCTGCTAATTACTTAGACATCAAAGGATTGTTGGACGTCACTTGCAAGACGGTAGCTAATATGATAAAGGGTAAGACTCCAGAAGAGATTCGTAAGACTTTCAATATTAAGAATGATTTCACTGCAGCGGAGGAAGATCAAGTGCGCAAGGAAAATGAATGGTGTGAAGAGAAGTAAATGGACCTAATCCAACACTCAGCATCACCTGCAGTATACCAAGCCTGATAGTGGACAAGAATTCAAGATGAAATATGAGAATCCTTACTATTCTTGGAACTAAATGTACTCATGCACATATACTTGAAGAGTTTTAATGGGCTTGGCCTATATTTTCAATCATAATCAAGACACTAAATTGTATGTTAAAACAGTCATTATTTTTTATAGTATAGTAAAGTTTCTTAAACAACATCTGAATGTCCATTATAATACAGTTTTATACACTAAGTAACTTGACTCTTGTGTAGTCATTGAATAAACTCATATGTATAGCAACTAAAGTAAAATAAAAGTGAAAAAATGGTTCATTGTCAGTTTCCCAACCAAATGACTGTGAATTACTAAGACACGGGAATAATTTTATTTTGGTGGTGGTGCTATTGACAATGAACCTAAAAAATACCTAAGCATTTTAATATTAATACAGGACCACCATTCCTGTAACATATAGTAGGTGCTTCATAATTTCCTTTGCTTGTCTTAAACACCAGCTGGTTGGTTTTAATTGTACCTATTCGATAAAGCATAAAAATGGCACAGTATTGTCTAAAAGTGGTTTTTAACTTGTTAGTTTTAAATTTTTAATAGACTAGACTTAAATAAGGTTTAACTCATGGATTGACTTACAATCACACATGTTGTCCATTAATTGATGTGCTTGATGTGACCATGTTGATTGTGCCATGGGTTAGGTATTGCAATGACTGAGCATCCAGTATTAGTCTTTCAAATATCCATATAAAGAGATTTGTGCTCAAAGGGATGACAACTTATGCTGAATGTGAAGAAGAGGTTGTCTAAAATCATAATAATTTATCTGTCTGTAACATTGCAATATGTGTAAACATTAATCTAATGATAAAGTGATTGGTTTAATTTAAAGGTCTTTCTTATTAATTCTATTGGGCCTTTTTTTTTTTTTTTTTTTTTTTTTTTTTTTTTTTTTTTTTTTTTTTAAGGTGCCCATTCCCCATTTTGGGATTTGTCCTACAGAAGTGTAATATAATGACTTGTATGACAACTAATTTACATTTTTCATAGAACAAATTGCATTATTTTGATCTGTAGGTGGGCCATGCTCAGATTTAGGTTACTGTCTCTCATGTGGAAATACCCGAAGTTATCCCTTTAACTGGTTACCAGTTACCACTTAAACCTTTAGTGAGCGGAGATAAACTGCAATTCAAAACATATAAAATATAGCGGAGATGAGCGGAGCTGTGCCAATATTAACGAATAGAAGGAGCATGATGCGGCCACGTGTCGAACGCGCCTTGCGCACGTTAGTTTAGATTCTATTGGTTAATATTGGCACAGCTCCATTCCGCTCATCTCTGCCTCATTAGAGCCGCAGTCTAAGTTGGTATGGATTTAATTTTGTAAGAGGAACCATGTAGCGTAAAAACAGCATTTTTTGGCATATTGGTATTACGTACTTATTACAGTTAATTTCATGATCTAGATAGGTACGTGTGTTATAAATACCTATCGACACAGTTTAGAACCATGTTTGGCTACGCAGTTAAGGCAGGTACGCACGATGCGGTTGACCGCATGCGGCTAGCCGCACAGCTGATCAAAACGTATGAAACCGCAAAACCGGAACCTAAACGCACCGAGCGGTTAACCACAACCGCATGCAGCTAGTCACTCAGTGCGTACCTGCCTGTTGGTTGTGACCTTGCCTGCCTACGAAGCTAGCGGTCTCGGGTTCGATTCCCAGCAGGTATGGGCAAATGTGTGATGAAAGTATTTGTTCCTGAATCCTGGGTGTTTTCTTTCTATTTAAGTATGTGTATAAGTGCCTAGTACCCAATGTACAAGCTTAGTTTGGAACTAACTCTCTAGCTACTATAGTAAACTTTCGACCCTGTGGAATCGTTTGTACCCTTCATACAAATTAATTAGGGGGAGACGTTACCTAGTTATCACGAGTCGACTCCCGCCGTCCTTCAGCCTCTGGGCCTTCGACCAAGTGACCGGTGATTTTAGGTGATTTAAATTCTCTAGTTGATAAAAAGTCAAGTAAATGTCTTTATTGTTAAACTAAAAAACCTAAGTACATTTTAGTTAACTATAAATATAATTAATGTTAATCTTGGGATATAGGAAATTAGAGTCTTAGTTACAAGTCCGCAACTTACTAATTTCCCATATAGCTTTATTTAAAAAATATTGTACCTACTTACATAGTGAAGGCCTTAATTGAGACAACGTTAAATTTCTTCTATTGTCTAACGAAAGTTAGTCATACAATCGCAGGGCAAATTTTCGTCAGAAAAACGAAAAAATAAAGTCGTTTTAATTGATTCCTTAACTACGTACTATATTTTTTT
Source organism: Acleris laterana (assembly GCA_963966035.1). Lineage (NCBI taxonomy): Eukaryota > Metazoa > Arthropoda > Insecta > Lepidoptera > Tortricidae > Acleris > Acleris laterana. Next base: position 7,605,754 of record OZ014442.1, on the reverse strand, counting down.
AAATTCACTCATTAACTACCGACGGGCTGACGGCACAGAACGGTTGAAGCATCCCGTACAGAGGCCCGACTTTGAAAATCGAGGTTTGAAGTTATGTTAACTCCTCTGTCACTTGTCATTCGAGACTAAATCGAAAGAAAGGAATGGAGCTAAGGTAACCAACCTCGAACTTTGATTTTCGAAGTAGGGCCTCAGTTGATTAGATTGATCAAAGCGTCAGTAATGCCGGCGCCACAAGCTTGGTGTTTGTCGCAAACCCTGCAGGACGCAACTATATCTTACAGTGGGCACGATGTAATTTCCATCTCATTCCAATGTATAGCTGCGTCCTGTAGAGTTTGCGGCAAACGCCAAGCGTCTGGCGCTGGCATTAAAATCTCCGCCCTGCTGTGCGTCGCTACAATAAACTTCAGATTACGGTAAGGACCAAAAAGTTGGACCATAGTTAAGCGTTCCGTTGTGCGACGAAAAGTATCTTTAAGTACAATTTTACGGCAAATTTTCGTGTCACAACGGAAAAGTTTCATAGAAAATTTAATTGGGCGAGTTAGCGTGCCCAACGTTTTGGTCCTTACCCATTAATTATTGTTAAAATCGATATACACTTCACGCAATCGATTTATAAGTATCCTCAATACTTATGTAATGGTCGGAAACAAAGAAATTGTCAATGCAGTTAAGTATGGGATTGTTAAAGGTCCTGGAGTAGGTCCCGCACGTGGCTGCCCCCGCCAGCAGCCCGAAGAAGAAGGCAAAGAACACCATCGCCATTAGCACACATTGGCAAGCGTTTCGCCAAGTAACCAGCTGATTGCAGAGGCAAAACAAGTGATACAATGAACTGAAAAATAATACGACATTAATGTTTAGGCGCAAACTTGAGAACCTTTTGTTGGCTAACCCGTTGTACAGTCAGCATCAAAAGTAGCTCAGCAGAATAACATGCTCGAAATGATAAAGACACGACGAATAAGTGGGAATTAGTGGAAGAAGCTTTGCCTTGGGGCGGGGGCAGGGATGACGAGGTAAATACTACGGATTGCTAAATTCCACTCTTTCAGTCAGACCATGGTGGCAACGGGCAACACTATTGCTGAAACTAACAAATAGGCAGTGTCGGATGGAGTAAGACGCTAACCTCCATTTTCCAGTATTCTCAGCAACTAATTTATTTGTTTCCTCAAGTAGCTTCAGGAGTTGCTGCTGAGCTAGCGATATGACGGGGCACTTTTTGTGCAGTATATTCGTTATTTCTGTTTCGGGATCGTAATCCCAACTGCACCCAGGCGAGGAGGCGACGGTAAAGGCGTCGCTTCTAGGCGAATGCTGTACCGACTCTACGTTCGTATCCTCGCGCGGGGTGCTGATCACATCGTCGAGCATTCCATTTACACTTTGAACTTTGTTATAAGTTTTTCTACTGTATCGATAAATATTGTGAACTTGATATTCATCAGACGCCATCACAAAATAAACTTAAGCGAGTATAAATAAACTTAATATATAAATGCTTGTATGTAGTATCACTATCACAATTCAATCAAAAGTGACAGTTTAAAATTGTTATATGCCTGTTATGCGTGTTATTTACCGTCAGAAAGCACTGCGCAGTCAGTGCTGTATGGGTTTAGTTCGGACAGCACTAGATATAAATAGGTCGACGAGGTAAACAATATTTTAGTTATAACCACAGATTATTATTATAATAATTGTACCTAACCATTGCCTAATATATCAACAGCATACATTTAATCAAGTATTACTGAATGTCAAATAGACCCATTTTAGTATTCTTTCTTAATTTATTATTATCCTCAGTTGTCCACACCCACGAAATTAGGTGTGGACAACTGGGAATAAAAAATCCCAATTGTCCTCGGTATTGAGGAAACTGATTGATGAAGACGTCGAAGCATGTTCGGATTGATTGACATCGGTATTTAGGAAACTCTTGACTACATAAGTTGTAGGTCCGCGGTAGTCCCCGCAATGGACAGTTCTCCGCCTTGAGGACCTCCGCTGGGGAAGTCGCGTGGGTGCACGGAGCGGGTTACACGACTGTGGAAAAATAGTATGAGCAACGCTAACTCGCGCAACGGAATTTTTTATACTATTTTTCGACGCGCGCACCCGCGCCGTGCACCCGCGCGAGCGGAGGCCCACAGTCGCCCCTTACGGCAGGATATCGCAGTTCAGTTTATCCAAAGATTAATAGATAATCGGTATTCAGTAGAACAATATTCGATGGCTAAATAAATCACACGACTAGGTGCGTGTGCAGTACCTACTGTGCTAACCGATGCTCCAAGTACAAAACATCTTGAGGAAACCAGCATTATTACAAGTCGACTGCAATTTTACGTACCCCAGACGTGATAATTATGCCGACATAGCGTAGGTATGAAGCGTAGAACAACTCGCTAACAATCGGGTCGGGCGTCCGCGGCACGAACGCCCGCTGACGTTGTTTTTACCCACTCTGGCGTTTGGACATTTAAACGAGTTGAAAAGCTTGAAATGTGATGTCAGCTGTCCCATATTGCGGTTACAAAACGTTTTATACCTGCGGTGTGGAAGTAACCATAACAACTTAGTGCCTCCACGGCGTGCGTTCAAATTATTCGGGCCCTTTCCCACACATGAGCCTGTTCCCTGTCAACGGCGACTAGTGTAAACTGTTACTCTGTTTGGGCGTTTGCAGCCGACTGAAAACAGGTCAACTCGGCATACGAATTCGGTCTAAGCGAATGTCTCCTACGCATTCCCGACGAACCCACATCATCCGTGGGTTCAATCAGCAGCTGATTCATTAGGCACTGATAAAGAAGTAAGAACATTATTGTTAGATGAAATGAGCGAACGCTCGACTCGGGAGTAAAGGTTATCGCTGTAATGATGCAATGACGGAAGTGCTTTAATTCTTTAATAAAACAAAATTATAAAAATCTAAGAGCATTTGGTACACATTGCAAGTATTTTGCCATTCTCAACACTTATAAATACTTAATATTAATTTACAGATAAATAACGAAATATAAATACATTTCAAAGTGGAACGGCAAGGTTAGCTTCCGATATAAAATAATATTGACGTTTCAATATTACCCGTTTAAGAATTTCTTTCTGTAATTTTTTTGGTCGTACGTAAGTAATACTACTATCGCAAATAGTACATAACTTATAAAAAAAACAGCATTTAAACCTTATGTAGATCTACATTAGAACGTCTTTTAATAATTCACGTCTCTATTAGAAATGCAATTAATTGCTTGAGTACTTTGCGAGAGCAATGTAGTACGATTGATTAGATACCGTAATGTTATGTCAAAATATTCTTTGTAGTTTATTCGCCTCTATTATTTTGTAAGTATAGGAAACTAACCTCGCCGTTCTCCCGTCTAGTCCCCGAACGACTTGTGCATTAACTTCTTGGAGTACTCGTACACGACGAACAAGACCGCCGTCGCCGGGATCGTTCTGACCAGCGTGGGCTTCAGACCATTGTAGAGCGCCATAGCTCCTGAAAAAGGGAGAACAATGTTTTAGTCAATAATAAAAACCATCATACTTCCTCGATTTAATTATTAAACTAGCGGCCCGTCCCGACTTCGCGCGGGTTTAGTAATAAACATAATAATAATAGTCCATATCTCTTTGACATAAATTCAAACAAATTAACGAAATCCATACTAATATTACAAATGTCAAGGTAATTGTTAGTCTGTTACGCTGTAACGGCTAAACCGGAGATAGATTGAGTTATACAATACTTTTTTTTTTGGTAGGACAGATCCCGAGGGAATAGCGATAATCGCCTTCTACCCAGACCGAATCACGGGGAACAGCTAGTGTTAGTATAGAAAGAAGATAAGGTTAAAGTTACAATAACTTTACATTCTTAGTTTGTTTTTTTAATTTTCATTATAATGTCTTTATTTTTCTTTTGTACAATAAAGTGTTTACATACATACTTTTCGCCCCAAATATTAGGGGTGAATTTCCACCTCACTTTGGAAGAGCTTCATTAAATCATCAAGTGGTGGAAACGTGAATCAATTTTATTGTTCTCGGCGTGTGACTGACGTCATGTCGTGCAACCCATGCACGTGCTGTTGTCGGAGTATTTACATTTTGATACGAAGCGAATTTAAACCCAAGTTTACGGCTATACACGGGTGAACAGTATAGTCGGCAAAGAAAGTCCTTTAAAATAAAATAAAATTATAGGAAATTAAAGTCCAAAAGTGGTCAAGGATTTGCTCCGTCGACTATACCTTTTATTTAGACTGCTATAAAAACTGTACTGACCCTCCTTTTTCACAATATCATATCCCACAACGAGGAACTTTTGACTCTTGTTAGAGATCTGCACCCGCGACTTGATGACGTCCGAGGGGAAGATGACGGTCCACAGCACCAGCCCGCCCACGGCGCCGGCGACCATCGTCCGCAGCGGCCCGATGTCGTCCTTCGACTGCCCCGGCTTCGCTAATAGTTCTCTTGTACCTGGAACAAGTTGAAAATCCCGAAAACCTATATTCCGATTTGAATTAAATTTCGAAGCGAATCAGTGCGAGCCTAACTCACACTGGACACTTTCTTCAGGGTTTGTGCTATACTATAATCATACCAAAAACGCTTGTATGTTTCACTGTTATTGGGTCATAGGCACACAGATTTAGGTTCGCGTCTTTCCTCTGGACATACCCGAAGTTAACGTTTTTAACGTTAAAGGCCAAATTTTCGGGCAGAGTCTTTATCCGCATAAATGGCGTCAGGTCTACTGTCCTATCAGATAAAAATATAATTTATATGCACACAAGCCTTTAAACTATTGTCCACAGGAAAGATACCTTTTGTTTTTTCGAGTGTGTATACGAAAAAAAATACGTTGAAAAAGAACGTTTCAAGTACGGAGACCCCCTTTATTATTCAGTTTTAAAAAAAGTCAGTAAATCCCTTGTAATAACACCGCCGCATGCGCGACCTAACGCGGCCACAGAGCCTGTGTTTACTCTTCGTCGTTCACCTATTAAGATGATCGTAGCTATCACGAATACGTCCAACTACTGTCGTCTTTACACTGTTGCGGACTATACAATCTAATTGTCCCTTTAGTAAATAATACGTGTACGTTCAAACTGACTTTACATTTGTCACTCGTGTTTTCGAGACACATGGATTTAGCAAAACCTATAGTTTCTAGTAATTTGATTCCTAGGCCAATATGGACTATGTTACCGTGACGTTGACAACCAAATAATAAGAAGTCTCCTGCATTTTGGTTGACAACGTCACTTTTACATAGTCCATCCATAGTGGCCTAGGAATCAAATTGGTTGACTGTACGTACAGTGCTCCCCACACTTTTAATAGCATTCGGCTGGATATCTTTATCTTATCACATTTGCATTTAGATACTTCAGTATCATAGAGAAACGAAGATTTCCGATTGTTATTAACTGGTAATACTGTACTACTCGTAACATATGTATTTATGTGTTACACACAAACACCCGACACTTGTTTATGACTATTATCATCTGGTAGTATCAGATAAGATACGCCAGGGCCCCCACGAGTAGGCAACCAATAACATGTAAGAGACAATACCTTCATATCCTCCGAAGAAGAAGAAATACCCCGGCATCTCCCTCATGATGGTCGGGACCAGGCCCCGGAACAGCCCTTGGATCCCGTACTGCCTGAAGATCTGCTGGGTCAGTTGCATCGGCGTGATTTTAACCTTCGGACAAGATAACGCGCCGAGGTTAATTGTCCGTAAATACGATAATCAGTGATAATGAACTTGCAATGATTATAATATATACGTGTATAACAATAATATTATCATCAATCTAAGACAATGCTCTGTGTAAACCACGACTTAAATAAAGAGTATTCACTTGTTAATTTAAGTCTAACAACCAGTGCCCCCAAAGTACAAAAAAAGTTCCTTTTGCCTTGTTTTAATTTTGAAAAAAAATAATGACAATTTAGATTAACGAAAAGGAAACCTTATTGCATGGACTATAGGTTCAAATGCGATGTATAACAGTTATACAAAAATATTATTATTAATGGTGTTAAATAAATACTAAATATCACGGTCAGGGGACAACGTCAAACAAGTCGACTAGTCCCAAACTAAAATAAATATCCACACAACGTTGCAAAAATATGTACACATATACCTTATTACGATAGTAATAAGGTCTGTGTACATATTTTTGACACTTTGTGGTGTATAGGTACATATTGGTGACCTTGACTGTACAGTCACGAGATTTAATTTGGTAGGTACCCACCTTAGGTCCAAAGTCAATCTGACATTCTACAACAATAAGGTTGAGTTTTCTAAAAGTTACAAATGACTTGACATCTCTAAGACATTGACGACTTCAAGCATATTTTTCTTGAAATGGGTCCCAAATTAACGCTCGTGACCGTACTATGGGTACTAGACAATAAACTTAGGTAACTTATATAGAGAAATAGATACCTAGAGACGTAGGAACAAATATTCTCCCTCATCACACATATATCTTCCCTTACCGCGATTTGAACCCAGGACCGCTATCTTTGTTAGCTAAAATGGAACCTTACTTGGTAAAACCTTTATGGGTTTCAAGTCAACGTAAATAAATAAATCTGTAGGTACTAAATTTAGACTCACACTTTTTATTGTTTGTAATACATATAGGTAAGTCCTAATATGAATATTTGAATACTGTATATCACTAAACAGAAAATAAAAAATAGAGCTAGTGGTCCATATATCCTTTGCTTGTAATGAACACAAAGGTATAGGGAATATATATACAATAAGAGATACCGAAAAGAGCATCATACAGCTGTTTGCGAGCCCTGCACACTGATTTCCCGCATCGCTTGCAGCTGGCACTTGATCAGCTCGGTGGGGCACAGCGTGAAGGACGAGAAGAAGGCCGCCAGGAAGCCCGCTGACGCGTTCCCCAAAGTTGACAGCTCTTCTACGCTCTGCAATATAAATAGTACAAGTAATCATTACAAATATGGATGTAATAAGGAAAAATAACCAAACGCATTGACACTAGAGGATCTAATTGAATAATTTTGTGGAAAACACATGCTATTCTAAATGAAAAAAATGCATGGCTGTCTTGTCAATTGTCATCACACCAAAAGAAGTTACATTACAAGATCTGTGATTTTTTTATAATGAGATAAATCTAAGAATGATGAGTCACTAACTTTTAATTTGAAATAAACCAGTCAAGTGCGAGTCAATCTCGCGCACCGAGGGTTCCGTTTTTAAGATAATATAGTTGGAAAACGCAAAAGAAAATACTCATTTTGATATGAACTTTATTATCTATGGAATAATGTCCATTTTTAGCCGCCGACATTTTAGTATAGATGTTTAAAGTTTTTTGATATTTTTTCTAAAACTGTAAAGTTGGACCACTTCATTTTATTTTACGCGTATAATTTAAGTAATTATGTTTAAATCCGGAATTTTATAGATTTTTTGGTCCCTAAACTTCACAGATGATATGGTGGGGGAGTTAAGAACGGTATTTTTTTGTACATTTTGGGCTATTATTCAAAGAGTACGTCACAAACACCGAAGACTTAAATTATAGCCCAAAACAGGGTTCGAAAAAATCTGATATTTATTATAAATATTCTATTATTTGATATTTGATACATATACGATATACATCACTAATATAATTTAATTCTATTTCTGACGATCTCAATGTAACTGCATATAATTTGACATGTAATGTAATTTATACTGTGTTATATTGAGTAATAAAATCTGAATCTGAATCTGAATCATCGAATAAATTAAATGAAGCATGAATTTAAATTTGTAATTACTAGCTACTTATTATGAATCTTATTCCGTGGTGTACTATAAAACAAAACACAACACTTATTATAAGTTATCTGACTTTGCTGCATATCGATTATTTTATTATTTACCTCCGCCCCAGTGAATTGGCAAACAAACTTCTGACAGTAACCATAAGCAGCAAACAGAACCGAATTTTCTGCAACATTAGCCATTATGGCCGGGGTGGTGCCTGCATACAGGCCTCGGATCACACCATCATTTTTCAGTGTCTGTTTCAAGCAGTGGTACATGCCCTTATATAGGTGTGGGAATGTTTGCATCTTAACTTTGACAGTGTCCAGGGGCTGTCCCACATAAACTACCGCCACACCACCTAAAATTTAAAAACACATCTTTAAAATACCTAATAATTAATGTAGACAGCTGAAATAGCAGAATATAACCATCTAACTTATATTTTCAACTATCAATAGAAATTCTGTCATGAGCTTCTCTGTTTTGAGTATAGAATTAATTAATTTAATTATTGTATTAATAAATATTTTGAAATATTCAAGTATAATGCTATTTTAATTATTTGTATGGCAATTACACACAAAATATTTCTTGTTTATGTCATATCATATCCAGGGTTTGGAAATTCGGATAGATATTTACCTAAGGTTTGCAAAACCACGGAAAAAGTTAAGCTAATATGGCATCAGCTTCTTAAAACTACTATTTATATTAATATTATAAGTTTCGGGATAGTGGGATTCTAAAAAAACGATTATATTCATTTAATTTACATTAAGGAACTTTATGTCAATTTGCTCCTCGAACTTCGTCATTAAATAAATAAATAAATAAATTAGTTCAATGAGTACTGGAAAATTAAATAACATTTAGAAAATGTATAAACGGAAAATAAGTTCAAAATGTTTATACAGTGTGTTACCAGCACCCTGGCTTTTTTTAAAGTAGGTTAAAATAATGTATATCTGTAACGTAACTATGACATTAATTTAGTTAATAAACAACTTTTCAGGCTTCGTTAACTTTCTAACAAAATGTTAATTGCCAGCAATGTAAAGCACAGCAATTTGACAAGTGTAAATGACAGTTGACGGCTACTTTGATTATATTGATCTGCCCCCATACCACGCCATGCCTTGTACCAAGCAACAGCGATACTGATAACGATGAACATGCAGCACATGCACTACATTAAAATGGACAGTATCTAAGAAAATTTATTGCGAAGTTATTTTAATAATTTTTTAATTGATGATACTTGCAAACAACTGCTAAAGCACCTTATTATCGGCAGTTTTAATAAATGCCCGCATGCCGGTAACACACTGGCATAATACTTAAATATCAATTCATGCTAACGTAATTTGATTATTTAGAAAACCTGTGAATCTTATTAATAAATTAAATTTAAGTCCGCTTCCTCCAATATTCCTCCTATTTTTCACAAATTATTTATTTGTATCATTTGTTATTTACCCAAGCCCTCTTTTTTTGTTAATAGCCTTTTAATAAATTATTGCATTGATTGGATATTGCTTGGAAAAGATAAAATATACCTATTTGTGTTCAATACATAAAATTGGACTGTAATTTGACCCCCTGAAATACATAACCCTTGCAATGACAGCTCTGTGATGTAACTGTTGAGGTACCTACACCAGTAAGTAAACTCATGCGTGATTCATTCGAATAATTATGGTACAATAAGATGTACAGTAGAGTACAAAGATATGTATACATACACTTTTGCACAATAATCCAACGAATAAAATATACATAACTTTGTATTCAACTGTACCTTACAATAAACCAAAATATATTTTTGCAATATTTTGGCCAGTAAGGCACTGAGTTCTGAAGAAGGTTGGAAAACTTCAAAACTCAGTGTATGATAAAATAAAAATAAATAGAGTTATTATAATACTAGCAAAACAAGGAAAGTAAAAAAATACCTAAAGATCCTGCGGTAAAATCAATAAGGCCATTTTTGAGATTTCCCGAACCCGAAGAATGCGTCATTTTTATTTGATACTACAAAAAACTTTGTTCTTAAAGTTTTTATCACAAATGTTAGTTTTCTTCAATTAGTGATTTTTCTTCCGCTTCAAATTGGCACGCGACTCTGTTATAAAAATGTTCTGTACTCGCCAACGCAGTGGTTCAAATGATAGCTAGGATAATTTACCCAGAACCTAGTAGAGAACATACAATCTTATCTCTTTATTCGTCGCCTTATCTTTCATTCAATTCGAACGCATGTTTATCTTAATTTTATACTTTTAAATTACATTTCGAATCGTAATACACCTAACATTATAAGTTTTGAAGGTTTTTAGTAGTTACACTAGAAACAATGTTAAATTTAACTTCTTATTATCATTTCAAACTTAATTTCATCATACAGTTTCTTGAAACACGCGCGGCGTATGTCACTATTGTCACATGTCTGTCAGTTAGTTTAGTCCACTGTCATGTTAAGGCACATTCCGTGAACTAGCGGGACTCAATTCTCGACCACACGAGATCATTTTTCAAGATAAAATGTCAATTTTACATCTCAATTAAATCATTGAATATAAATTTGGGTCCGCCGCACTGCACAGTCCATCGCTTAATAATCTGTAAGCAGAATTTCTGATACCAACATTTATAGCATGAAATTTCTATCAAGAAAACTTTTAAACAAAATATCCTATTTTTTTATTCCGACTTCAATTTGGAACTAGATTTGCGTTTTAGAATCGGGTCTTTGACCAAAATTTCATTGGAACCTTTTCATTGACCAATGATAAAGGTCTGAACAGGCATGTTTACAAAGATGGGTATGAGACTCTTAACGGTGATCCCATAAAAAGGACGGCTAATACCGATTAGTAAAGTTATTAATTGTAAAAAAAAATATAAATTTAAATTCAAATGATCTGCTATATAATCCGTTTGTAATTTAAAAAACACACATTTGTATAGTCAAACCACCGTCGCAAATGCATGCCACTCAAATGAAATCAAATGAATGAACGAGCAAAGAATTGCTTGGAAGAAAACATGGTTGTTTTTCAGCTTTCATAAAAGACTCTTTTGAACATAAATGTGTTTTCTTTGGTTTCTGTTCATGATTAACAAAGATAGAAGTATAAATAATTAAACTAAAAACTCAAGTTTTGTTATGTATAATTTATGTAAATAACCTAGCGGGTTAGCGTCTAGAAGTGCTTATGTATTGGTGGAAGTTGATGGGGAAATAAACATGATTTTTGTGTTTATTCAATGATATAAGTGAGTGTCACTGACAGCTTAGTTATTCTGCTTTACAAATTGTTGATATATTTTAAGTTCCATATATCATTTACGTGAATAAGTAAAAAAATTGACGTGTCGTTTTTTGGGATTCGTGTTCGGCGGCCATGTTTGTCCTTTTATTATATTAGAAATCAGAGTTCGGACTGTTTGTAAGTTTCATAGAACTCATAAGTGTTTATTGAAAAAAATGGATTTTTTATTCGCTACCCGTGAACCTAGTGAAAAACAATTAGTGTCAGCTGGCGTAGGCTGTGGGTTTTGATAAGGTACTAAAAGTTGCGTCCTTTGTTGTGTTCAGGTATTCAGGATGGTTGTTGGATCGGCCAGCTGTCCCGGGAGGCAAGTGTTGCACAAAATGCAGCCCATGGGCATGACGCCGCGCGAGCTGTCCGAGCACGACGATCTGGCGACAGCGCTCATCGTGGATCCATACCTGGGCATCACCACACATAAGATGAACATTCGCTACAGACCCCTTAAAATGAACAAGGATCAGCTGAAGAACATTATTAAAGAGTTTATACATACCCAGGACTACAACAAGGCTTACGCGAAATTAGCTAGTGGGGATTGGATGCCTAGACATTTTAGCAAAAACAAACATCAACAAAACAAGCTCAGAGAACATGTTAGTATTCTCATTTATTTAGATTGGATTGGATCTTTTCTTATTTTAAGCAACTAAGTGATCAGTTACATAACTTAAGTAAGTCAGTAATGCATAGGTATAGATTGTTTTTTTAAAGTTTCATTTTAATAAATAAATTAAAAAAGAGACTACTATTTATATTGTCATTTAAATTTTATAATCTTTGTGATACTCTACCTGCAACTAAAATAAACCATAAGAGTAACTAAGCAAGTTCTTTTTATCAGAAATTATTAGATTCCATGCAAGTACTTTTGATACTCACCTCATAACTGGTATATCAGGGTCCATGACACCATAGTCACCATAATAGTGATAAGGCATAAATATATATTTTTGATTACAGATATATCGCTACTTGCGAGTTTTTGACAAGAAGGCAGGGTTTGTCATAGAGCCCTGTTATCGATACACTCTTGAGGATCAGGTTGGAGCAAAGATTTCTACCACTAAGAAGTTTTTCAAGCATGAAAGAATAGATTTTCTTGTTGGATGTATTGCAGAAATGACAGAAGAAGAAGAGAAGCAATTACTTCATTCTGGAAAAAATGACTTTTCAGTTATGTACAGTTGTAGAAAAAATTGTGCTCAGCTATGGCTTGGCCCTGCAGCTTATATTAACCATGATTGTAGACCTAATTGCACTTTTGAAGCTACAGATAGAGGTAAAGCCTTTGTTAGAGTTTTGAGAGATATTGAAGTAGGAGAAGAAATTACTTGCTTTTATGGTGAAGATTTCTTTGGTAATGGAAATTGTTATTGTGAATGTGAGACATGTGAGAGACGTGGCAAGGGGGCTTTTTCTGTCAAGAGTGGTGACAGTGATGAACAAGCTACAAGATACAGATTTAGAGAAACAGATAATAGAATTAATAGAACCAAGGCTAAACAAGGACAAAAGACTTTAAATGGGAAAACCTCTGAAAAAATGCGAATATCAAGACGGCAAGATTCCAATATTGTATCACCACTTAGCATGAAAGAAATGAAACAGAAAGGTTTGACAAAATATGATGCAGAACTGCTGATAGCCCAGGGTTGTATTGCAGATGTTGTTGATGGATCTATTCATAAGGAAGCTCAGGGTAGTAGAGAATCGTCAGCTTCAAGTCGAGGCGAGAGGTTGCGGCGGCGCACTGACAGTGGGCGGCCCGCGGCGCCCGGGGCCGCGGGGGCGGGCAGCGGTGCGCCACCCTCTCGTTGTTGCAGCACCACCAGCTCTCGAAGTAGCCGTGACTCACATTCGGGAATAGTTTTGCGAAGTCACAAAAAACTTCTTGATAATTGTACACAGTCTTTTAAACCAAAAACCATCACAAAAGTGAATTCTGAATCCAAATTGAGAAGAAACTTAAACACCCCTAAAGAAGAACCAGATTTGCCTGATACATTAGAAGCTAATGAGGTGCAATTAAAAACAGAGAATTCATTAGATAATCTGCAGGAGAATGGTGTTATGGTGTTAACTGAGGAATCCAACTCTGACTTAGAGAAATCTGAGAGTAATTGTGATATTAAAGAATCTCTCCCACAGATACCAGAACCTTCCGACGTGGCCGATGTTAAATCAGACATTTTAGAAAATATACCAAATATTCAAGAGAAAGAACAAAACATCGACGTTCCCTGTGAACCCGATACATCTCGTTTAAAAAGTGAAATATATGACTTTAGAGAAAACGTAAACCCTAGTGAGTCCACGGACAGTAAAGTTAGCAAGAACAAAGTAGAATTATGTAATAGACCGGAGGAATCAAAGAAAGATTCGGAAAGCGGGCCGCCCTGGCTGGCGGACAAGTCTAACAAGGGCGAGTCGTGCCCGTGCACGCCGCCGCGGCGCGGGTTGAAGCTGACGCTGCGCGTGAAGCGCAGCCCCGTCGTGGAGGAGGTGCTGGACTGCGGCGCGGCGCCCGACGCGCCCGAGTACGAGGTGCTGCGGCTCGAGGGCGTCGACCCCGCCACGGCGCGCCGCCTCAAGAAGCGCCGCCGGTCCAAGGAGCGCCACCGAAAGCACAGTCCCGTCCGTCCGCTGCCTCCGATGAAACGCTTAAGACTAATATTCGGCAACGAGAGCCGCACTATCGACTTGCCTCCAGCTATATCGGCCGACTGACGGCCGCGCCCGGCTTATGGGTATATTTCCACCGTTATTATTCAATTATTAGTTTAATTGACACTGACTAGGATTATTTTATCTAGTATTTATTTGTGATGTGAAGTTCTGATTGTATTGTGTGATAGGCGTTAGTTTTATTTAATGATTCCAATGAAATATTTATTAAAACGAAAATTCTAAATCTTGTTATTTCATTAGATAGGGTAAATCGTCAATAACTGGCCTCTTTAAAGTGTCATTTAGTTACTAGCCATCAAATTTCTTACAGACGCTGTTAGTGAAGATACTTGGACAGTACTCCAGGTAATAATTCAGGATCTAGGTAATCTAGTTTAATCGCAAAAATGTGAGCAAATCTCTTGCTTTACAGATTTTATTGCAAAGGGGCCAGTTACCGGAGGGTGGCCAGTAATAGGCGATTTACCCTATGTTATAAATTTCCCAAATGAAATTTTGGATTTTTATGGTTTCTGTATGGTTTCTGTGTTTTTGTGGTTTGTGTTGTAACAGAGATTACAGCTTTGAAAAATAATACAATGCCTTTAGAAATTAGAATACATTTTTGAAGATAAACTGTAAGTAAATAGTGCTATGATTGGACTCGTAATTTTGAAGGAGTAGTTATTGCAAAAATTGGCATACTATTTACCCAGAAGCGGTAAACTTTTATCAAAAGCCCAGTTTTTACTATTTAGATAATTGGACAAATTACTATTTTAAAATTTACTAATTCCATGTTTACTTTTTGTTTACATTGCATGAGGTTTGGGTAAGACTTGAGGGGAATTCTTGCATGTTGTTGTAACATGTCTATATATTATTATAGACAGCTTGATATTCTTTATTTAAAATTCGACATAATAATTATATACACGACAACTTGCGAGTGTGCGTCTCATGTTTCTTATCTTTTTGTTTTAACTTGAGGACTCTGTTCTAATACCACCCAATATCGCACTTTTGATACAATAACTTAATCGAAATCCGACGTTAAAATAGCGAATGAAATAACATTTCGAGTTGTTAGATTGAATCTAAAGTGCGACATGAACTGAACCAGATACAGATATTGTACGCGATTATTAATTCAGTATTAAATTGTAAATTAAATATGGCTTTGGCTGCCATTGTTAAAAAAAGTGTGGTTTACAAATTCATTACTCTCACCGACCATCAGTGGTTAATGGACGACTTAATGTATTTATACTGTCCGGTACGATTATATATATTTTGCTGTATTCTGCACTAAGCTCGATCTGCAACTAAATTTATGTATAATAATCAAACCTTTGTTAATATGGATTCTTAATTAGAAAATCAAAATCATTACCCTTTTTGGGAAGTCACGTAAAGAGAACGCGCTTATGTGTAATACCGAACGCTATCTTTTACTGATACGGGCATTATCTTTCGGACACTTGTTTAGGATGAACTTATGTAATGTTTTTATTTTTCTTTATCAGAATTGGGATACATCTAAATTCTATTATGGCGTCAGAAGTTTCAACTGTAAAAAACTTAGTTTACAATCAAAAAGAAAAATACAGAATATTCGCAGCTTTTTGCACACTACGCACTTTTGTGGCTACTTTGAACTTTATCAGTTTATATAAGGCATCAAAAATGTTCAAGAGTAAAAGTTTTCGGGTTCATATGTATCAGTTACTTTTTTCTATAGAACGTACCCAAATACTATTTGGAACATAGACATAATCTTACGTGTATCCTAATTTGATTAGTTTTTGGTAAAACAAGGTTTTTTTTATAAGAAACTACTTACATAAATTATTTCTGATCACATTGATTGATACCCATTGGCCATTACCCAATTTGCTCATACGTTTCCAGCTGCATAAAAGTGGAGACATTTGTAAATAGAATTTACAAGTCACAAGTTCCGAACTCTTTTACTGTTGTTCATTGCACATATTAAAAAACGTTATTTAAAAGAACTGGGACGATTTTAGTAATTATGGAAAATATAAAGCATGGTCTAAATCATTGATATTCTGAGAGGCGAGGCGACAACCCAGCAGTTTACAATTACATGTCATTTCAAATTGTGCAGATACATATAGTATAGTCGCCATTAAAAATATCTGAACACGCTGTAACACCTTTAACATTATTATTGTATTTTTGAGCACCTTATAATGGACAAGTAATGAAGAGAGTAGATTAACCGGAAAGTTGGCAATAGATGGACAATTAATAGGGTAGAATTAATATCAAGGCCCTATTGACCCTTTTGTATAAAAGCCTATCTGTTGCCCTTTCCGTCGAGGTCAGCAGTGCTTTTTCTTTTTGATTACTGTTAGCCGATGTATCATAAACACTTGCAATATAAGAATTATATTTTACTTTACGTGCGTTTAGGAATAACGATATTTATTTGTATTCGTGTGCATGTAGATTAATTCTACAACTGCTGATTGTACTGCGTAGAATTCTTAAGACCTAGACTAGATAAAAACTTGCAATCAAACTGAGAGCTTACTCTTGTGTAAACTGATTTTAAAATGCTTGGTCGTTGCGTCTAGAGTTGGGAAATAAACGAGAGGCTCCTCAACGGCAGCCTCTAGTTACCGCAATACGATTAGTTTATAGGGTTCCTAAAAGGAAAGCTTGTAATTTCGTTGTATTTGTCTCGTCCTTATTTATCACAGAGATTTTGTGCATAAACTAGGATTTTCGGTCTCTTCAAGAATTTCTTAATAAATTTGCGACCTCTGATTCCATAGAATATCTACAAGATCAGGAGTCCTAGTTTGATTCTTTATGAAATATATCATATTGAGTTTTATGTGGCATGGAACCCTAAATTAATGCGTGTTTGTCGCGCACGGTTTTTGTTTAACTTGGGAGTCCATTGTCAAACTAACTTGTTCAGGACTGATTCGTCACGTTCACGCGTACCTATGAACTATTATTACGTTGGGCCGTTTCTAAACTTTTTCAGGGTTTAAGGAATGCATTGCTTATTTACAAAAGCTTGACAAGGGAATACTATCTGTATAGTTTAAACTTTTTCAACTGAGCTTATCCACTTAAGAATACAAAGCCATTGTGTAATTACTAATTAACCACAAATTAGGACAACGAGCTCGCAGTTAAAGCAGATAATAACCGCCTTCGAAGGTTTATTATCGACTCTAATTCTATACACAATAGACTACAAAATACACTAATAGAATAATGGCAAGCAATTTTTTTTTTGAATTTTACAACCGCTCGCCTATGGCCATGGTGTTTACAGGTAAGAGGAAGAGCTCAGTTCAAAAAGTTTAAACTATACCCGTAACTGTGTGCATGAGTTTATTTTTAACGCGGTACGAACCTGCAGTAAATTTAAATATATTATATTAAATGTACCCAATCCTCGATCAACAATACCAACCTAATAATAAAAAAGCGTGAGCCAAGTAAATAAATGAGCCCTAAACAATATCGCAAGCGGTAGATTGTATTACAATAGATCTCTGGGACGTGGCTATTTGCCTCTTTTACTTATTTTCCGTTTACCTGGTTCTGTGAACCGATTAGACAACAAAATTTTAACTAATTGTCTTTTTATTTAATTTATTATTATAGGAGCCCCAAATATTTTGAAAATGCTTGTAATATTCTTACCTTTTGACGACAATTTTCTATTAACTTCTTGAAATAAGTCCCTATGCAATAAGTAATTAGTTACAACCGTGTAGACGTAGGATGAAATATTTAAATCTTTCCTGCCCAAAGAAAGATGCATGGACATAGCAAAATCTGTAGGTAGGTACACTGCCATTTGTTTGTATATAAAACGTGATAAAGAACTAGTTGTAAATTAAAATACTTTTAAAATAAATATACAAATTAAACAACACAATGACATCACTTGGTAAGTAAGTTTTGTGTGCTTGCAGTTAAATTCGTTTTAGTTGAAATTATTAGTGGAAAATTAATGAGGAAAAACCGGGAAAGGCATGTTTGTAATGATAAATTGTTCATAATATAGCTACTAGAAGCTTTCATTTTTCATCCATGGACAGGTATGTATTGACCTGGCTTCGCCTTTATTTATTTATGTACCAATTTGTAAATATGATGACTTGATGACACCTTGCAAAACAAAAAATGTATTGAAAAGGTTATGTAAAATGTGATACCTACTTACATTAAATTATAGTTGGAAAAGCATTCAATAAATTCATAATAAAAGTATTTCATGTCTATTTAATTTGACCCGTTTATATTTAGTTTAACCATATAATTCCAGATATAAATATGCATGCTGATCTACCCAACTAAATTACTTCGTTTAAAGAAAATAAACATTACTAAGTTGGGATGGAATAGATTTTATGTTTTTCAATTTTTATTACATTTTCAAAAATTATTGCATGAATTAATAATCAAAATTTTGTAGTATGAGTGAATTTATTATAAGAATAATGAAATATTGACATATTAAGCCCATCATATGAGGTCTCGCCAGGCTCGCCGCTGCTGGAGGATTTAGTGCCCATACCTGCAATAAACAAACAGTAATTAACTAAGTACTTAATTAATAATGGTTTTGGTAATAAATTTGTTGACCCTGATAAGAGTTTAATTGACAAAGCTTTACCAGCTCATTCATAAAAAGTAAAATAGATTCTAATTATTATAAATATTTAATTGCTGCATAGGCATTGCTTTGTTACCAGCTCAATAGAAAACGGGTACATAATTATGCAATGATGAAAATGTCTAACCATCCTAGTGAAAGACTCAAAAAAATTGAACAAGTACCTACTTCCATAAACAGTGGATAAAGAATTATGTAATTATGTAAACACATTCTTGTGCAGCATAAATCATTATATCGGACGAGAAAAGCCCTAATTGGAAAAAAATATGGAAGTTCTATTAACAGAAACCTTGCGAACATATCTTATTTTAGGTATTTCTGATATTTGACACTGCGCTGGGAGTAGGAGTACTTGTGACGTGTCCGATCTTTATATTTGTGGTTTTTAATGATTGAATATGAACCATGTAAAATAAAATGGGTTAGTTATTTAACTCTTCAGGTAACATATTGAAATTATACTAATTTTCAGTCTTATGTTTGAGAAAATCTCCAAAGTTACAAAAAAATTATGGACGTAGAAAAAAATGAACAAACTTTTACCACAAGCCTATTTATTTATTTTATTAAAACAGGCCTACCCATATTTTGTGACATTTTTAGCATCGTGAGTTTGTAAGCCTGTTTCTCTAATTATTGGATTATATTATAAGCTAGGAGGTAATTTCCATGGTGTCTTGCCAACCAAGGAGCCTAATAGGGCTGTGTTTATAGCAGGAAAAAGTTGATAAAACACCCATCACTTTCTGACACATACAAAAGTACAAGAGTTTCAGATGCTTTGTCAACGTTAGCATGCTAAGTCATGTGACAAACGCAACCATACTAGGCTCACAGAACTTTAAATTGCAATATAAAATTACAGTAATTAAATAACTTACTTTTGGAATTCCCATTCTCTGTTGTCAAGGGGACACACTTGTCTAGTCTTCAACCAACGTGAGATACAGTGGAAGTGGAACGCATGCTGTAAAACATAAAATACAAATCATAAAATGTTACTGTAATTAAAAATAAAATAACAATATTAGTTCAATTGTTAAATGAAAATTTCTTATTAATAAGTTTTAGCAATTTCCATAGCATTGGATTTGATAACCTTGCATTACTATTCTGTAATGTTAAGGAAAAGCGGTTCAAGGGTTTCATGAAGTGTTTTTGCACATTCATGCATGGATCAATATCAATGTTTACCCCTGGCATTATGCTGAAAATACTATACCTAGCTAAATAGTTTACTAGGATGGCCCAGTCAGTCTTTGAGATAATATCATTCGTGTATTCAGGGGGTAAAAAAAATATTATATTTATACTGGTTACAATATAAATCTAAAGAAATTCTTTAGAAAGTAGGCCAAAACAGAGCACTTACATTACAGACACCCCAGGCCACCGTGCACTCCTCGCTGGTGGCCGACGCTTGGTTCGCCTGGCACTCTATGCACAGATCCATTATGTGATTGCGGCAGATAGCGCAGTTGTCCACCACAATATCTAAACCAAATAAACAAATCTTAACAATTGATAAATCAGTTTTAGGTTAATATTATAAATTGAAGTTTTTGGTTTACGTACCCCAAGCCCACAGCGCAACAGCATTCCACTAAAATAATAAGAAAATGTAAGTGATTTAAAAGTCCGAACAAAAGTGACAAAGCACAACTCTCACAATGATTCTGCGAATTACCTTTTTCACTTCAAATCTCTTTTTGTCTCCTTTGCCGCTGCTGGATGAAGCCATTTCTACTTCTTCCTCGTCAACATCCATTGCGGAGGCCATCTTTTTTTACGAATACCTTACTTTCTTTGAAATAATGAATAAAAACTGTACAACAATTTATATTTGACGGCGGTAGGGCTGTCTTGCTTTGCTTGCTAGCTTGTTTGAGACACAGATTATAGTATAGGATGTTTGAGACTTGGTTGATTATTTCGCTTAGGATATTTTCATGTTTCCACAGATAGCAATTGACATATGTGACGTTGGTTAACGATATTGTTCGAGGTACTTTTTTAATCGTTATAATATTTTCACGTAGCTTGTGCCCGCGATTTCTAGAATTTCCACCAATAAATAAAGTTGATTAATGATTAATTTTCTACAGGCAATTTGTAACGCAGTATTGGTGCTTGCACACGGTCGGTTACTTGAGCAGGTGCAGACATGCAGGGTGACCTAACATGCCCAAGCTACACTGTAGCATGTACAAACAGCTTTTAGCATTATTATTATTATTTGCGTGTGTTACCTATCATGGGACTATGGGAGTCCCGGACCTTCGGAAGGCGTACATGGAGACGAAGCCAACACGCAAGGGTCCTTTGAACAAGTCTAATTTAGTAACGTGACCTTATTATTCAGATATTTATATTATTATTTTTATGATATGACCACTTGCGCATGCAGCATAGGTACGCAAGTAGATACCCCTTTACTAGCTCCAGTTATAGTTTGTTCCACGAAATTTACTTACCAACCGTTACCAACATCTATTGTTCAATTGTTATCTTCTAGTAGGCAGGGTTGTAAAAGAATTACGCAGGTGTGTCGGTAGGCCCAAAGTATACTGTGAAGAAACAATCTTGATAGTTTTGATGTTGTTTGTCGGTATTACACTGCACGGCGCATGACGGGACTACTTAAACTCGCCACTGCGATTTCGCTCCTTCGTCCGACCGTCCGTTGTGTTTGAGAGAATAACACCCCAGTTGGTCAGTTGAGCACTGTTTAAAAGTGAATTCATACATTCACTTCTAGGTTCATACATTTAAGTATGGTGTGGTGAGGAATGGGAGAGGGCATAGGTATAGTCTTTATTATTCCTAGCGAGCCAATCTTCTACACAAAGGCCATTGTTTATGTACAATACTATTATCTTTCTTTGTGTCCGTAACCGCAAGCCGATTACATACAAAAAAGTTAGAACTACATTGAATGTCCATAGAATTATCAACCCTATCCTCTTAGTCAGTAGGTTTAAAATGTAAAGCGTTAGGATACAGACATGTCTTTATTATTTGAACCGGTCTTATTCCCTACAGAACATTACCATCTTCTGTCGCCAGATAATAAAGACATCCCAAGTTGGGAAGAGTTTTCTGTAATGCTTATAACTAGTATTTTAAACCTCATAAGTATCTACACACTTAAGTGCTTTTTCACTTTAACGTCATACTTGAACTGCTCTGCTGCACTAATCGGCCAAAGGCGTTAAAGCAACCAGGTAAAAGCGAAATATTTTTTTTTCTATTCTATTCTGAAAAAGTGCCGACTATACAACTCATTTAAATAAGGCTTAAATAGGTACAGTTATTTTATGTCATGAAAGCGGGTGAGCCATAATTGTAGTTGTAACCCGTAAAAATGAAAACAATTGTTCCGCTTTGAAATCAATTGAGATTGCGATTGCGTTAGGCAATAGCGACGCCGCTCACTATCACTACGGTGACGCTTTGCAACGACAGCTACGCACTCAGAGCCAACGTGCATGTGCATACACAGATTCACACACACAAGAACATGACCCGCTTTCGTGAGATTAAACAACTGAGGGCCCAGACAAGATGCATTGCGCTAACTATCGTTTCTATTCGCTAAAGTTTTTAAACCAATCGCGTCACTGGCACATCACGTAACTTTTCGTATCACGTCATCTACCATAGTGGGAGATCTTAGGTCCTGCACCTTGCATTTTTGAGACAAAGCAAATCCCTTGGACCAGGTGTTCCTGGCGGTGATCTGAGCTGATTTAGGCCGGGTGCCCAGTGGTACCCCCCCGCAGGTGGGCAGGGGAGGGGG
This sequence comes from Acleris laterana, assembly GCA_963966035.1. Classification (NCBI taxonomy): domain Eukaryota; kingdom Metazoa; phylum Arthropoda; class Insecta; order Lepidoptera; family Tortricidae; genus Acleris; species Acleris laterana. Next base: position 7,583,420 of record OZ014442.1, on the reverse strand, counting down.
GGGAAAAGTGCATCCGGCGCACCTCACTCTAAATTTAATATCTCCATACATCTAGCAAGTATATCAAGTTTGGTGTCTTTTTCTTATAATTCGAGGACGAGGAATTCATTTCTGGAACAAAAATTTTACCCACCCATACAAAAAAAAAGAGAAATTCAAAAATAAAAAAAAAACTTTACATATTTTTTTCCGAAAATTTAATTTTTTCTTAAAACTATGGTAATTTGCGTCACAAAAAAAATACTAGTAAATAGCCCAGTTATCTTACTATATAAAAAAAATTACTTGTCATACATTATGTCTGAAAACTGTGTTAAAAAAAATGTTTTGTGCCGCGCGGCGGACCACGCCCAAATAGGTACACGCTGTCAGATTTAGTATAAGGGACGCATTCAATTTTAAACTTTATTTATTCTACATACACAAGTAGGTAATAAAATAAATACGTCCTGTAATTATAAAAGAAAGGGTATAGTACATTACTTAACAAGGGCTGTAAAAGAAAGAAAGCCCGAAATCGCAGGTATTTGAGACCCGAGCCGTAGGCGAGGGTTGTAAATATGCGATAGAGGGCTTTCTTTTTTACTGCCCGTGATGAGTACACAATTTTACGTCTTCACCTGGCCACAATGTGAGTTATACCGTGCGCGCAGCGTGCGATAAAACTCACATTATGGCCAGGTGTTACGTAAAATAAATTAAAAATTACGATATAACTGAATATGGGATTATTTTATTAGAGATCTTAGGTCCCGATTTCTAAGGGAACCTTGCATTTTTGAGACAAAAAATCCCTTGGACCATGTGTTCCTGGGGGTGATCTGAGCTGATTTAGACCGGGTGCCCAGTGGTACCCCCCCGCAGGTGGTCAGGGGAGGGGGGGGGAGTGCATCCGGCGCACCTCACTCTAAGCTTCATATCTGCATACCTACACCTAGCACCTATGTCAAGTTGGGTGTCTTTTTCTTATAATTCGAGGACGAGGAATTCATTTCTGAAACTAAACTTTTACTATCCCACACAAAAAAAAAACTTCACTTTTTTTTCAAAAATCCTCTTGCTTAAAATTATGGTAGGTACTATATAAAAAAATAAACTTGACGTAGGTACATTTTTTTTAATAATTGTGTTAAAAAAAAATTGTATCGCGAGGCGGCCCACGGTACGGTCAGCCACACCATGTTGAGACAACTTTTCGTAGGCAGCCACCTCTCGGCCATATTGCATAAGTATACAGGATTATAAATTGAAATGTCACAGTACGGGGAGTTCGGAAACTAAAAGTAAGATAATGTTTTAAGGAACCAAAGCCTTGATTTTGGATAGGACGTAATACTTACTGCAATTAAAGGTTTCGCCTTGGTATTGGAAAGGGAATCGAACCAAGTACTTTTCCGGAATAAGTATACCTACATCGTTTTATTACTGTATTTGATGCGTAAAGTGGTAAGCAATGAGTAACATTGGAGCAGCTGTTTCCAAAATGAACAAAATTAAGAGAAATTATGCAAAAAAGGTCAACCGCTGGGTTTGTTTCCCGGTTAGTTAGGTACTAACGTATGAGGGCCGGTCCAAAAAAAGGTAGTCAACGGCGTATTATTAATTCTATTGATTTCATTTTATTGCAGCTTAAAGGCAAATTTAATTACAAAGTCTTTTGTGTAATGTCACTGACCAGTAACATACAGTTATTTTTTTACAAATTTGAAGAAAAATATGTCTGTTACTTTTTATTCGCAACGATGGAGGTGTCGCGGGAAGAATTTCGTGCTATGATATATTACGATTATAAACGAGGGCTAACTTACAAGGATTCTCATGAAAAGTTAACCAGTGCTTTTAGGGCATTGAGGCCCAACCCTTCTAAGTCGGAATCATGCTCTTTTCATCTTTGTAACAGTATAGCTGAGCGTAAACTGAACATCTTATGGCGAGGTATTCCCATTATTCACAATAGTCATCCCAAATACCTTGGTATTACCTTGGACCGTTCACTGACCTACCGAAAGCACTGCGTGAATACTAAGCAGAAAGTCTTCGCCCGCAATAACCTGCTGCGACGCCTCACAACCTCACTATGGGGAGCTTCACCAGAAGTTCTGCGCACGACGGGCCTCGCTCTGTGCTACTCTACAGGCGAGTTTGCATGCCCAGTTTGGAGCCGCTCGGCTCATGCAAAGTTAGTGGATGTAGCACTTAACGAAACATGTCGGATCATCACAGGCTGCCTCAAGCCGACTCCGACCCAGATGCTATATCCGCTGGCCGGCATTGCGCCACCGGTGGTGCGAAGGAACGTGGATGCTGCTGTTGAGAAGTGCCGTCAGGAGCAGGATGCGCGTCACCCTCTGTATGGACGTCAAGCCGCAGCGAGTCGGTTAAAAAGCCGCAAAAGCTTCCTCGGCTGTGTATCTCCCGTCATCAACGCCCCAATTGCCCGTTCCCGCCTGTGGGAGGAGGAACATTCTCTGTCGACCTTTGTTCCGCCTGTGGAGAGACTTCCTCCGGGTCATTCATTACCGTGGCGCACGTGGAAGTCGCTCAACAGACTGCGCACTCAGGTCGGTAGGTGCCGAGAAAACTTGGTAAAGTGGGGCTACTCCGCCGACGACCGCTGCAGCTGCGGCGCCTCACCACAGTCCATGACGCATCTCCTGCACTGCCCCGCGTGCCCCGACACCTGCACGCGGCAGGATCTGTATGACGCCACTAGCAATGCCGTTCGCGTGGCGGAATATTGGTCAGCTCATATATGACATGCCGTCGACACGCTAAGAAGAAGAAGGGCATTATCTCCATCTCTTGCCACTGTCAGTTACTGGTTCCGTGAATTTAAGCATGGGCGGAGCGACGTCAAAGATTATCCTAGACCGGGGCGACCGCCAACGGCAGTCACTCCAGAAAACGTCATCAGGATGGAGTGGCTAATCAAGAAATCTTGAAATATTACCAAGCGAGAGATTCAGATCGAACTGAAGGTTGGATCCCAGGCAGTTTCAACCATTTTGCATGATCACCTTAAAGTTCGGAAGGTTTCGTCTCGATAGATACCACATTCACACCGGAGCAAAAAGATAGACGTGTCGATTGGTGCAAATTTATGCTAAATAAATTCGAAGGAGGCATATCACAACAAGTGACCTACATTGTGACATCTGACGAATCTTGGATATACAGCTAAGACCCATTTACAAAACAACATTCGACAGTATGGGTCTTTGAAGAAGATGATTTACCCACTAAAGTAGTTCGCGGACGAAGCGTCAACAAAAAAATGGTTGCTGTTTTTTTTCGAAGAAGTGGGCCTGTAGCCGTAATTCCACTAGAAGATCGGAAAACGGTTACCATTGGCTTGGCCGTGTCGATTGCCAGTACCATGGATTTTTTGAACAAATCGGGAGTGCAACTGCTACCACACCCTCCCTATAGCCCTGACCTGGCTCCATGTTATTTTTTTTATTCCCCACGGAAAAAAAATCATTACGTGGACGAAAATTTTCGACGGCGGATGAAGCAGTGGACGAATTCAGGGGACTTTTTTGACCTTCCAGTTGTAAATAAAGTTTTATTATATTTCTTCAATTTTTGTTTAACTAAAAATTTTCGGACCGGACCGCGTAGGTATGTTTTATTATTTAAATCCCTAAATGAAGATTTTGCCTTTTAAGGATTACTTTTCCGAATGGAGACCAACGGGACCATAATACTATGTATGTATTAAGGAAGATTTAGAACAAAAAAAAAAATGAGTAAAATAATAAAGAGGTACCCACTCATACACGACACGTTCCATTTCAAGGTTTTTAAATTTTTTGCTGTTTCGTAAGTACAGTAAAACATATACAAGCGCCAAATTGGGTATGATTATAATGACAAACCCTGAAGAAAAACCACCAATACTAAAATATAGTAAATTGTGAGTTGGGTCGCGTGGATTCGATTCGAAATTGGAATATAATAATACGTAATGTGCGGCAGTACGGAACCCTCGGTGCGCGAGTCCGATTAGCACGCGACCGGTTTTTTTTACAATAAAGGCTTTTGTTTCTAACAACATAATAATACCCAGTAACTTATCGTTTCCAATTTGTCCATTGACTGACCCATTCTGATTGCTTGTAAAGTCAAAGTTTTACCTATAGCATAGGATAATCCCATATTCAGTTATAATGTAATTTTTAATTTATTTACCCTTTCTTTTACAATTACAGGACGTATTTATTTTATTACCTACTTGTGTATGTAGAAAAAAGTTTAAAATTGAATGCGTCCCTTATACTAAATCTGACGTGTACCTATTTGGGCGTGGTCCGCCGCGCGGCACATTTTTTTTTTTTTAACACAGTTTTTAGACAAATAATGTATGACAAGTATTTTTTTTTATATAGTAAGATAACTGGGCTATTTGCTAGTATTTTTTTTGTGACGCAAATCACCATAGTTTTAAGAAAAAATAAAATTGTCGGAAAAAAATATGTAAAGATTTTTTTTTATTTTTGAATTTCTCTTTTTTTTTGTATGGGTGGGTAATTTTTTTGTTCCAGAAATGAATTCCTCGTCCTCGAATTATAAGAAAAAGACACCAAACTTGATATACTTGCTAGATGTATGGAGATATTAAATTTAGAGTGAGGTGCGCCGGTGCACTTTTCCCCCCCCCCTCCCCTGCCCACCTGCGGGGGGGTACCACTGGGCACCCGGCCTAAATCAGCTCAGATCACCCCCAGGAACACCTGGTCCAAGGGATTTACTTTGTCTCAAAAATGCAAGGTTCCCTTAGAAATCGGGACCTAAGATCTCCCACTACCAGTGATGCGATTGGTTTAAAAACTAAATGAAGAGAAACGTTAGCTAGCGTAGTGCATCTTGTCTGGGCCCGTGGATGTTGGATGGAGGTTGTTGACCAGCTCTCGGCCAACTTTCAAGATCACCAAAACCCTCACTCTACTTCTAGTACCTACATGATGGAATGTAAACATTTTATTGTACAATAGAAAAAAACAATAAAAAAAAGATAAAAAAAATATGTACAAAAGCGAAGTTATCCCTACATACTGGGATACTGATACTTTGTACTGCCCAACGTGAAGAATCAGGTTTAGAGAAAGGCCTTGAACTGTGTAGATGTTCTTTTTACTTTTACGCTACGTGATAGTTTTTTAATTCTACATCATCTGAGTGAATTTCCTGAAAGTCCCTTTTCCTCTTGTAAGAGTTTTTCCAGATTTCGTAAAAGCAAACCGTGGCTTGGAATCGGTAGCAGACCAGGAGAGGGACGGAAACGTGCGTGATCAGTGTCCAGGCCCACACGCCAAAAAATTCCATCTGAAATTGAAGATGAAACAGCTTTAATAAAACTAGTTAAATGCGAGTCGGAGACATACCTAAGTGAGATTCTTCTGTAAGTACAACTCGGTATATTATGTTAGATACTTACATTTAGGAAAACAAAGGCAAGGGCATTTTTTTCGTAATTACATGAAATAATCATATTAGCATTATTGTAAAGAATGGGCTTATTTTTCACTTTCAATGTATCTCAACTTGTTTCTATGACGTAATAATAAAGGAGGCAAAGGTGTACCGCGACGTAGTGTCCATTACCACTATGATTAAAACCCTAATACCTAACTCCTATGTACTAAATTAATTATCATATAGGAAAGTTAAACCTATATTCTGGATCGGTGTAAAAGGGGCTTTTTATCCCCTAATATTTACGTCAAGTTCTGGGACACGCTGTATAATATGAGCATATAAAAGCAAGATGAGTTAAAACATAGTGGAATAGAAACCCTGTCTTTAGTGTTGCATTGACAAAGTGTTCGCCTGGTTGGCAGTGACTCGTCTATAAAGCTAGTGACCCGGATTCATTTCCAGGTATGGGGAATTTATGTGATAAGTGCAAGTATATGTCTCTGAGTTTTGGATGATATCTATTGATTTAAGTATTTATATCGTTTTCTAGTACCCATCGTACTAGAGTTGTTAACTAAATAGATTATTTCGTAAACTAAAGGGTAAACACCTGGAGTGGATGGAACTCTGCCCGCGCGTTCTTTACTCGGTTTAGTAGCCAGAGCGCGAAGTTGCCGACGAGTAGGAACGTGACCAGCTGCCGGCCGGCGCGCGCGCCGCTCCCGCAGCGTCGCGGCCACGCGTCCAGCACTAGCAGGGTCTGGCACGAGCTTTGCACCACCGCGCATAACGGAGAGATTATTCTGGAAAAAACAACATCTCTTTAGACACGAGAGCATAGTTGGTAAGTAGTGACCCTGCCTAGGAAGCTAGCGGTCCCGGGTTCAAATCCCGGTAAGGGAAGATATTTGTGTGATGAGCGCGAGTATTTGATACCTACTGAGTCTTGGATATTTTTTATTCATTTAAGTATGTATGCTTATCGTTGTGTGGTACCCATAGTACAAGCTTTGAGCTTAGTTTGGGGCTATGTGTGTGAAATTGTCCCCTGATCGATATTTATTTTATTTAGTCAGCCTTTGAGATGTTCAGTGCTAGTTATTCTTTTATAAAAAAAAATGTAAGCAGTGTGTGACAAACTGTGTCACAATAATTGTAGTAGGTATCGGATGATAAGTAGGTACTCGGTACCTTTACTCCCAAATACCCGGAATATCCGAGGAATTGCAGTGTGGTGAAGAATTTTAAGCAATTAAATAGCAGGAGAGGCATACAACTGCTTAACACTTTTGTCAGGTCATGTTCCTGCCCTGGTCAATCCTAGCCTACAAGGTACCGCTGAATGACCGGAACGGGTATAGGTAAGAGGGTAGTACCTGGTAGCCCTTCGGCCTTCAGGGTACCGCTGGATGAGAAATGCCGCCCCGATGATCTGGAACAGGTAGTAGAGGTAGACGCCGCACTGCGTGACGAGTAGTAGCGCATGCTCCAGCGGCAAGGCGGTGCGCGCGCGGCGAGGCAGCACGCGCATGCGCTGAATGCACGCGCCCGACCCCAGAGTCATCAAGACGAACAGTATGGTCTCCCACACGTTGATCTGTAAAGGAAAAAAGAGGGCAAACGCTAAAGTTAGGTTAGGTTCAATCGAACGGTTTAAGAGTCGCCAGTACTCTCGCATCTCGCTATACAAAACACGTGATTAAATTAATAGCAATTGTTGATATCTGAAACTATATTTAGATTCAAGAAAACCACAATGCATGAAAATAAAATGGTATGGTGGTATTTATTTTACTTCTAATTTTATTAATTTGTATGAAATAAAAATTTGGTTTCTCTTTTCAAATTGGTAGATTTTTTTTATATAACAATATTTAGCTTAGCTGCGGTATATGTTTTTTTGCTAAACTGCGTTTAAATACATACAAATCTTCGGCGAAAAGTTATCTAACGATGGTGAAAACCACATCAATATCCGTTGCGTGGTTTCGGAGGAGTTAGCGTATATACAGACAGACAGACAGATAGACGCGAAAAACGACTTTGTTTTACACTATGTAAAGAAAAAGACGGTTTACAAAAATTTAAAGTTTTTTTTATTGTCTCGTTGTCGTTATACCTTTGGCAACCCTTAAAGATTTTTTTTAGGGTCGTAAACAACTTATGTAGGTATAGGTATACGTTACTTTTTACCAAGTAATTTAGATACGATTGTATTGTAGTATTACAATAAAATTTATAAAAGTAATTTAGTATAATTTTCCCGGCAACCTCAGGCGGCAACTAGCAGCTTTGGGTGAAGATATTTAACGGAAAATATACAAATTGTTCTATTGTGTATGTAGGTTAAGGACTGAAATAATTAGAAAAACGTTATCTTAGAATAGGTTTTACAATCACATTATGGCTCATTTTTGTTACAAATAACATTTATTTTTCATTAATCGACGAGAAAGCTAAACTTTTAGGCATTTTTTGACCTGTACCTACTTACTTACATTGACATAACTTTAAAATAATGCATTGATAGAATTACTTACTGGACTAATAAAGAGTCATAAGATGAAGGTCACTAATTTATCTAATTGCTATATAGGTACTGTTGTAAAAAAGTAAATTTGATGGCATACTAGTATTTCATTCAATGCCAGTGAATTGTTAGTTAACCTGAGAAACTGCGCGTGTATTAATACTGTTTTTACGATTTTGACGATTTGTTACTCATAAAAGAAGGATCTTTATAATTACCACTTTTAAATTCGGATCCGATAATAAAGTAATAACATCACCTGTAGCAGAGCAAGCTCCACGTGCTTCTGGTTGTGGAAGAGGCCGTTAAACAGCATGAGGCTGACGATGGTGCCCGCGAGCACCGCCACGCCCATAAACAGCCCTTTATGGGCACTCTCGCAGTCTACCGAGAAATGGTTGTTGGACTTTACTCGCGAAAGCGTTTGCTTTATGTCTCTGCTTAGTGTGGGATTTACCGCAGCTTTCAGCGATTTCTGGAAGTAAAATTGATTATTTACATGTTCTGTCCATTTTTATTATAGAGTTCTACCGCGTAGCAGCGTGTTATGTTAGTTCTAAGTTTACTTAACTTTATGATCCCAGTGCAAAACCGAAAAGTTGGTTCTTTTTTTAAGTGTGATCTTATTAAAAAAACTGGGCCAGATTATCTTTAAGTTAATATGGTAAATTTACCCACCGAACCAGGCACTGTGCAGATATCATTCCAAATGACTACAATAATGATAGAACACAGTAGACTGTACTCGACTCCACACGGCCTCAAATATGGATTGACATTTGTGATCAAAGGCGTGATCATGTCCGAGACGTTGCACTGCCAAGTTCCGTTCTTGATCGTTATGTTGGTGAGCGTCGCGTTCGTTTTATTGTGTTGGCTAGAGAAGGTGTGGTTGTCTAGTTGGTTGGCTATGAGGAGTTTGGAAGGCCCGCTGATGTTGGCGTAGCGGAGCAGCGCGGGGCGGTCGTAGGCGACGGCGATGATGTCGTCCCTCGTCTCCTGGATGACAACGTTCAGCCACTCGCACACGTTCGTGGCGATCAGATGCATGAGCCCGAACCTGTCCAGCACCACGCCCCGCATAGGGTCCAGGATCTGCGGATAAATTGCCAACTACTACAATGTATTCCTAAGCTCTTCATGAAATGTGTGTCCAAAAAAAACAATTAAGCCTTGTTGGCCTTGTGGGTTAGGCCTTTTGCTACCCGGGGGTAACTAGGTTTTGCGAGCGGCCGTGAATCAGCCCGTAGTTTATCCGAGAATCTATTATGTTTCCGGGATATAATGTAATCTATGTCGATCTGTAGGCATCCTGTATCACTGTCATCATCACCCTGTAGATAACCGCTAAGAATCACGTGTCGATCCGTTGCTCCATTAAAGGAAGACAAACCAACAAACACACGGTCACACTTTGATGACGCGTTTCTAGCTAGCGATTCCGGGTTCGTTTCCTGGTAACGGCATATACGTAATATTTGTGTGATAAGCGCGATATAACACTGTATTGAACCCCACATGCACCAAAGAACGAATTTACATTTTTGTTTATAAAGATTACCTACATTCTGAGAGTCTTGGATGTTTTCTAAATATTTATTTAGCTCATTAAACAGCCTAATAGCGTAGAAAACTAGAAACAAGTGGAATACTTACTAGAGTCCGTAAGAAGTAAACTTATGAGTCAAGTTAAGTAGTGATCCGGTTATTACAAATGAGTACCCGGAAGACCGAGAGTCGCTCGGGTAAAAACAAATTTTCCCGATAATTACAACTTGACAGACCGATTTTTCGGCCCTGTAAGTCCCTATGTTGCAAATTTCATCGAAATCGTTACATAACGCAGCATTTTAAGGTGAATTCAGTGCATTAACTCTAAAAACCATTTTTATTTTAAGTTTTACTTCGACAAAGTAATTTCTTGAAAGAGTAAAAATTACTTACCGTGTGGTCACCCTATTCTACTAGACATATTATGTAGATTATAAGAGTCAATGACAGTTCAACGCTAGAAGTAGGCTAACTTTGTAAATTCAGACTCGGTAAAGTTAAAATTAGGTACATAATTTAAATTATTACAAAGTACATTTACAGATTTTGCATAGTGTTACGTACGACTGCTTTACATTATAACTAAAACGGTAAAGAACCAGAAAAACATATTTGAGGTCACGACTTAGGAGTCACCCGGTATATAAGTACAAATATTGCTTGTTTAATTGGTACCTATACTATAGTTAAAAGTAATGAGTGTAAAAAAGTACCGTAGTCAAAAAGCGCTTGACTTACAAATTAATTAATATTTATTCGTATTTACAATCTGCAAGCCTCCATAATGGGGGAATGGATGGAAATGGTTTTACATTATTAAAAACAGTGCATTATTTTACAAAAAATTACCTTAAACATTTGGATAACATCTCATTTATTTTTGTAAACATTAAAGTATGATTTTTCATAGACACGTGTCGTCACGCCTGTAATTCAAGAGTGGGGTAGGCGGAGCTACAGAATTATAAGTACGTACAACTAAAAATAAAGATAATTTAAAGTAGACTTCGTAAATAAAGTACGAGTGCTTCCGTGTTCTATTATTTTTGCGCAATATTTCTTCAGATTCGGACAAACTCTGAAGCGACTGGGATATTTAAGTGACAGTTGTTTACGCTTGTGTTAGCGTCTTAGAGTGTGCATAAAATATACAAGACGTGATCCCTCCATTAGAGTAGTATTTGTATTGTATGTAAGAAAATCTGTACCCAACAATTTAAGAGTTGAGTGACTCTGTTTACCTACTGATCGTGAAAATCTATATTTTTTGTTAACTACTAATTATTTTATTGTTTACTTAGGTATTTATTGGATGACACTTATAAAAACGATGTTCACATTCATCAATCGATGAAGAATGGATCGATTCACCAGGTTTTTACTCCTCATGCTTTAAATGACGTGACGTGACGGGACCGCCATATTTTATCACCCGTTTCTACCAACGCTTACGTTTATCATAATTATATGCTTGGGACAGTTGGTTGACACATGGACTCATGGTTAATCTAACTTTCGTGAAAAACTATCTTGCTATGGCAGATGATGTCCACTTACATCGGTGTATGAGAATATGAAGATTGTCTGCGCCACCATGAACAGGATCCTCAGCGCCGGCTTGACCGCGACGATGAGCAGCTGGCAGTCGCCGGCCAGGTCCCAGTACCCGGCCAGCTGCAGGCAGGAGTAGATCACGGAGCCCACGCTGAACCCTGCCACGCCCATGTGGAGGTAGAAGCTGCCGTAGCGCGTGAGAGCTGCATTATCTACAAGTTCCATACTGAATAAATAAAATTGTTTGATATTAGCGGAAATATCCAAGTGAAGTTGATCACTGAGCATGTAAGTTTATCTCCAAAAAAACATTTTGTGACAAGCTTTTATTGCCGACTGTAGGTACAGTTTTGCAAAGTCATTATCTCCTTATCAAGACCAAAATAATAAGCCCGAACACGGTTGGGTCTCCGTTAAGTATATAGCTAGTCTATAGCTAGACATATAGCAGAGATCCGTCACCACATTCAAACTTCATCATCAGATCAGTTTTTTGATACCATAATATTGCATTATCATCGGGTTTACGTGTCCCAAATTTCAGCCCATTCCATTAACGGGAGCGTTCAAAATTGACTTGCAAATTTTGAAGCGGACAACTTACTTACCTACTTGCCTGCATAAGAACACGGCAAAACCATATTTCTATTGTCATGTTATGGTATTGTTTTTTTGGTCCTCGATCGTCATTACTGTCTAGTAAATAAGCACTATCAAAACGTTGACAACATGATAGATAACACGAAAAAGGCAAATGGTTTTTACCATGAAGAATCTTGGCCGATTCTTTTAATTCACCAATGAGTATTAACTCGACACTCATAGGCGTTAAGCAGTACTGCGCCTAAATTAAACATACCACACTAACTTGTTAATAATGCTCTGACGGAACATCTTAGGCTCGTCGGTTAGTATCCCGACCAAGAATTTAAAAGTGAATGGTTTAAAAGAAACACCTAGCAGCTCTTGGACACCATAATTAGGGTTAGTACTTTGGTGGCATACCGTGGTTCTAGAATCCACGGAGTCATTATTTCATAATTATTATATAACATATGACTATTTTAACTAAGAAAATACTGAAGGTCAACGTCAAATTGCTATGGGTATAATAAAAAAAATAGGAAATAGCGACTCCTTTTTTTCTAGAACCACGGTATGCCACCAAAAGTCCTAACCCTAACCATAATATTAAATCGTCATCAGGTTTACATATGTCAAGCATAAGAGACCGATAACGGAAATAGGTTCAAACAAAAGTGTCTTACAAGATTTAAGTGAATCATGCGAAGTTACGAGCTTGCAACAATGCACGATGTAAAGATTTGCCAGTTCTCAGAAGCAGCGCCGCCATAGCTTGTATTTCTTAGTAATATTGAACGAACAGATGATACATTAGGCTCTAGCCGACCAGCTTGTAATAGACTGAAAATAACTTTAAGTGCACAAAGTATATCGTGTTATTATTTTAACTTTTATTACATTGATTGCATTTTGTAAGCTAAGTTACCCTTAGTGTTCTAGTATACTGCCGTGATATATCTACATATAATGCGGTTAACTACCAAATTCTTGTTTTAAAAATCGCAAACATGGATTGATAGAGATTTTTTTTCTCATTTATATAGCATTATAAGTAAAAAAAATACCAAATGTCAGATAACGGCATTATAGATATATCACGGCAGTATAGGAAACGGGTACTCTAAGTCTCAAGCATTGTTAATAATTAACGTCTATTTGAGATAGCATGCACGAGTGGGTGGAGCGCAATGCAAGTAACATTTGCATAGTAATTATATAAATTAGCAGTTCGCTGCCGATCCGCAGCAGATCGTGTCCTAACTACAGGTGGCTGCCGGGGATTAGGCCTTTGTGTACTGAATGTCTCCTTACCGTTATCCTTCCTCGCCATTCTGAGATGATAGAATGTATATGCAAGAAACAACATGCTTGCGACGTATAGATATATAGTGAAAATCTGAAACCAAGAAGGAAAAGTTATTGATCCACCTACGTAAACTATATACCATAATATGAATGCAATAACTACTCGTAGGTACATAGGTACACGCTCTGTTAAAATGACGTAAAAGGGTTACAAAAAATTAAACTATTCTTTTAATACTTACATCTGAAGTGAAACTCGAATAAAGTTCATTTTGTATGGTGCTAGTGACAGGCAGGGCTACTCCTAAAACTATTAATAGTTTGGCGTAAAACGCTGACAGGACCACGGTCATCGTTTCACTAAAACAAAATGATGTATCGTTTCAATTAACGAAATAATACGAAGCACGAAGGCAATAAATATTTGTTAGGTCTGCGACTCTGCGTATTAGTTAAATTTAATAACGAATTTTGTCAATTAAGCTGATTATAAATTAGATTTGAAGAGTGCGATTATATAAAACAACATGGAGTTCAGCTGGTTCCTAGATCCTGTCCGTGAATTAATATGCATTGAATTCAGGGACGTAAAATTATTTGGATGAAAAGCTTATTGTTTTACTGCACATTATCATGCAGCCCATTATCATACCGATCAATTCAGCTCTGCAGTGCAATTTATTTACTCAGCATATGCGTGGGCCTGAACCCAATAACGGGTTAGGAACCCAATGTGTAAGCTTTTCTACCAAGATAATACATGTACTCGCCATGCGACAGCAGTGCGTGGCGCGGCTTGGGCAGCGAGCGAGTCGACGCTCGAGCTGTGGCTGCCAGGCGGGACCACACTCAGCTGCGGCGGCGATTGTGAACCAGTATTCTATTCAGATAAACTCTCCATGCGACAGCGGTGCGCGGCGCGGCATGGGCAGCGGGTCGACGCTTGAGCTGTGGTTGCTCGGCGGGACCACGCTCAGCCACGGCGGCGAGTGTGAACCAGTAGTCTGGTCAGACATACTCGCCAAGCGACAGCGGTGCGTGGTGCGGCGCGGGCAGCGGATCGACGCTCGAGCTGTGGCTGCTTGGCCCGACCACGCTCAACCGCGGCGGCGAGTGTGAACCAGTAGTCTGATCAGACATACTCGCCATGCGACAGTGGTGTGCGCCGCGGCGTGGGCAGCGGCCCGACGCTCGAGCTGTGGCTGCTTGGCGCGACCACGCTCAGCCGCGGCGGCGAGTGTGAACCAATAGTCTACTGAGACATACTCGCCATCGCCATGTGACAGCGGTGCGCGGCGCGGCGTGGGCTGCGGGTCGATGCTCGAGCTGTGGCTGCTTGGCGCGACCACGCTCAGCCGCGGCGGCGAGTGGGAACCAATAGTCTACTCAGACATACTCGCCATGTGACAGCATTGCGCGGCGCGGCGTGGGCAGCGGGTCGACGCTTGAGCTGTGGCTGCTCGGCGGGACCACGCTCAGCCGCGGCAGTGAGTGCGGTGGGTGTTCTCTGAAATTAAAATCAGTAATTAATACGTAGACAAAAATACGATCTAGAATATGATACGAAGTTTAAAAAAACAACAACAGGCCGATAAAGATGAAGCAACATAAGACGTAAATAATAGTAGGTAGGTACCTACATCTTTCAGAAAAAACAAACCTATGCGTTGGTATGAATGAAGGCTACCTTACACACGGAGTCGAAGACGGACTTAAAAAGTCATTTAATTAAAGTGACAATTTAAGACATTACATTTTTGGAACAATGGAGGCATAGGGGTCAACATGTACCTAATAAGTGATCACGGTGACCCATGAACAACCGTGGCAACACAGGAATAACAAGTGAGCTGCCGGCCTTTATACAAAGAGTAGGATAAATGTGTTAGTAAATTTTGCGATTTTCATAACCGGATTTACCTAATCGTCATCTTACATAGTATTTAAAAAGGCCGCCATTTCTCTAAATCTACCTATCTGCTTGTTTGCTTAGTTCTTCTAAACAACGTACATAAATCGCACCCAGGCGGAGCCAGGGAACGTTGCTAAGATTCTTATAAAATCTAGTTACAAATCAAATTGAATTGAATAACAAACAGAAATTATAAGAAAATGCGTACATGTAAAACTAAGAGTATGTTTAATTAATTTCGCTTGCGGGCTACGGTTAGTTCCTGTCAGCCGTCACAGCGAATTTAAAATCAAAAAATAAATAAAACAATGCCAGTCGTCGAATGCACATTGAAATGCGTCATTGATTTAAAGACAAAGTAAAAATCAACAATTCGAATCCACTGTACCATAACAAACAACACGTTCCCATTTTTCATTGAAATATGTAGGTAAAGTTTTATTGTCTTTTTTGTCAGCGAGTCCTGCGGGCACAAAGGCATCCTAGGGTGATGGCACCAGTGTTTGTCAATTTTGGCTGTCAGGCACCAATAATGGGCTCTTAACTCTTAATTCAAAGTACATACCTAAGACCATAAACTGAGTTTTGAAAAAACAAATGAATAACTCTTCTGTGAAATTAGAATATAGTGCCCATCATAGGCGCTTGTCTATTAGTGGTTCCATCACCCCTACCACTCGTTTTTATTAACCACGGGTTTAAGTTTTAATTCATTTAATTCTTGGATATCTACATTACCTATTTTATTCTATCTTTTTGTAAAATTAAATGCTAGGTTGTATAAAAAACAGTCAAGGTATTCTAAATAATTGGGCCTAATTGAATTAAACTAAACAACAATCGCGAATGTGGTCTATAAACACTTTTTCCACGTTGAGCCGTGCAATCCCGGTCATAATCGTTTATATTCATTCAGAAATATAAATTAGGTATCGATGGAAAGCCCGACTGTCGGCGCGAGTGTAGTGTTACGGGAGCCGTCGTTTTGTTCGGCGCGGTGCTTATCGCTTAATAGTGGGCTTAATGAGGCGCCGCGGACTCACCTTTCATCCTCAGGCACGGCCAGGAGCGGCTCGGGCTTCTCCCGCCACTCTTTAGCTGCATTTTGATTGGATTTCTCTTTATTTTTTGCCATGTACCACCGCCCGGCGCAAGCTCAATTTTTATCGCATCCGGTTTTCTAGACCACGCGTCGTTTTTGATTAAACCAATTAACTGGAATCGATTTTAATTACTGAGAGTTTAGTTTAAACGGTGTTGGTTCTAGCGCGAGGAACACCACTCAGCAGGCTCTTGCGAGTGACTAAGGCTCTTTACTATATTTATTTACTCACATATAAGTCAATAGTCAGTCATATTTGAACAAGTAGCGGCTATACATGTGAATTGCAGATGGTCATTGTTGTTTTTGAATTGTCTACAAATTAACCGACTTTTACAATTCAATAAGGTTAGATTGATAGAATGTATTTGATTCCACGTATATTCGTGATTCGTGTATTTTAAAAAACAATAAAAAAAAATGAAGTCCTACCCCACTACTAAACTTTACATACATTTGAAAGCAACCGTGTAGCGTGACTTTGGTGAAAGAGCGCTTTTCGTGGATACAATAAATTTCAAACCATTTGTTTCATGAAGTATCTTTATTTATCGTAAGTATAAAAAGCTGTATCTTGTTAATCTCCCTGTATTACGTGGATAGTTGTTAGGATTAGAGTTAAATCCGGATCCGGATCGCTACCACCGTCTTATCCATTAACCTACCGCCAAACAGCAGTGTTCGCATTGTTGTGTTCCGGTTTGGGGATAAGACAGCCGGTGAAATGACTAGCATAGAGGCATTCCATCTTAGATCTCAGGGTTGGCAACGCATTTGCAGTCTTAGGATTGCTCTGCAGTCTTGTGAATGCGAATGTCTATGGGTCACAGTTTCCACTTACCATCAGGTGGCCTGTGTGCTCGTTTGTCATCTCTATGCCATAAAAAAAAAAATATCGGCGGGCGTCGCCGGGGCACGCTAGTGGGTCTATAACTTAGTATTCGGATCCGCCGCGCGCTGGGAGCCGTCCTCGCCGGTAATTAGCGTGGGTGGTCGGTGTCACTTTCAGACGGCCCTCCTAACGAGGTGCCCCCTCTCGGCTGCATCTTAGCGCAAGTAAAAATACTAGTGTGCAAACATGTTAAAGAAACTATTCAGTTTTTATTTAAAAAAATACTCAGTTGGTTTGTAACTGAAGTACCTATAGTCTATACTTTTAGGTATTTAAAAAATGTAAACAAAACTACCACTTGATATAGTACGTCAGCCAATAGAAGCAGAACACTAAAAGCAGTTTTGATTGGCTGTTGAACAATGTCACGTGAATTGGATTGACTATAGTTAAGGAAAACTGAGTGGCAGTTATTACACCGGGGATGTTTTGAAGCGATTAATAAATGATTTATATCAACAAACGGGTTACCTATCACAAGGTCGAATTTCAGTTACAAATTGTTGCGTTTTTCTAAAACCCTTAAACATCCCTGGATTGTAACACAACAAACCTAACCCAACCTACAGGTGCTGTTGTTAAAAAGGTAAAAGGCTCAGAAAAAAAATCTAACTTATGAATTTTCGGACAAGTGAAACGGTTGCGTATCAAAACTTCGGACTTGCGATAGGATACCCAACTTAATAGACACTGCGACTTTGAACACCAAAATTTAGTTTCCCCTTTGTTTCCTTTCAAGATTAAAAGAATAAATACCGGCAGTAATATCATATCGAACATAGCGCTCAAAAAAGTCGTGTTCCATATTTTTGAGCCTAATCTTACGTAATAGTTTAGTTTAGTTTATTTATTTCATGAAACAAATTACAATATAAGTTTGCATTACCATGTCAAAATTAAAAGTATCGCATCATGATTGTCAAAAACGAATAAGATAATAAAATTAAAATTAATAATACAAATCATTTCACCAATACCTATATGATTTTTATGTATATTACTAACAAACTAAGTAAGTACTTACACAGGCATAGTCTAGTGTGGGACCACCAGTTAATTGTCTCGTCTGTAATTTGTGTTCCTTTTAAATAAACAAATTTTATTATTTATTATACATTACTATACGGGAAATACGGGAATGCACAGTAGGTACTTACACTTAATTCCATGGACACGTTTTTACGGTTAGTAGTTAGGCTTTGTTTTTTCACTTTGTCACTAAGTAAATAATTATTCAGTGGACAGTTTTATCTGTAGGCATAAACAAATTAGGTACTCGGTACAGGATATACGAAATAAATGATAAATCGTTCCTCTTCTCCTTAGCTCGTGTTGACTTGAGCCTCTGCCCGCTCTAAAACTAAACAAAGTGATTTACAACCCCCGTTTATTTAATAAAGCAAATCCCTTTTAAAATTATCACCGCTTAAACCAGTGTTCCGGGAAAAACGTTATTTATTTGAAACTTAATATCCGGCAACGTTATATTTTCTAACGAGATCACCTGCAGCCTTTTAATTTCTTGAAGTAAACAATTTTTCCTTTATGCACTTAAGAAAACCTTGTCTGAGGAAATTAACCAATTAGTGTTCTGCAATATTTTAATAATTAAAATATGAACTAAAAATCTGCTGTGGTTCTGTGTTATACTGCTTTAATACCTAGAGTTATATTTCTCGGTCGTTTCATCAAGAACTTAATATTTTTAATATACTCGTAGGTTATTATTAATAAATTATTAGATCCGTTGAACATTTGGTTAACCCAGCACCATAATGTTTTTTTATTATGTAGTTTGGTTTGACATAATACGTTAATAAGCCGTGTTATATATTTCCCGACGTGACACGACTAAAATAACAAACGGAAAGTGTATTAACCCGGCAAAGTTCCGTATGGTTTCAACCCGCAAACCATTTTCATTCCTCGCTATTGCTACAACAAATAAAAATCTAGTGTTATACTATAAATATAGTGTAGGGGATCGGTTGAAGTCTGTCGAAGCATTGACAGTCCTGTGATCCTCGCGGGGCCTGTATTCCACTCGATAAAATCATATTTTGTTTTAGACATGTTATCATACTGTTTTTAACTCGCCCGCCATATCTGACAAGTAAAGGGGTGGTATTCTAAAAAACAAGGGACGGTCGGACGAACGAGCGAAATCCCAGCGGTGAGTTAAAGTAGTCCCGGAACAAAACACATTTTAGCGCGTGTGTTTTCGTATATGGCTGCCTAATTGTGAATGCACGCCCTAAAATGTGTTTTGTTCGCTCTGACGGGACTACTTAAACTCACCGCTGCGATTTCGCTCGTTCGTCCGACCGTCCGTTGTTTTTGAGAGAATAACACCTCTTTACGCTTACCATGAGTTTCAATTAACGTACTCGCTAGCGATTCGAAGCTCTGTCCCTCGCAGACCTCTCAAGTGTTCTTATAAAGTGCAAGGGACAGAGCATTCGACTAGCTAGTACGGTAATTGTAACTCATGGTAAGGGCACTGGTGGCGACTTCAGCGCTGCTTAACGGTGCGTCAAAAAATGCGCGCCGCCATGTTGTTACTATGAACCCGTCTTTTGTTTACGCAACGACACCGTCGCGTGTCGGTGAGATCGCACCTTAAATAAGAGCTCTCATTACGTTGACGATTTGATAACATGTCAAAAGCAATACAATTTTACCGAGTAGAATAGAGCCCCTGTATGGATAGCAAATTAAAGACGAGGCACAGGTTGCGGTTCGTAAAACGTCATTACATAATTTAGTGTTATAATAATACTTATAATTGATGTGTTATTTTCAAGTTTTACCTTTTAGGTATATATGGTAGGTAACTTGTTAGGTATTCATAGAGGTAAGTATGCCTCGTTGCCTATAATAAAGGTTTTGTATTTAGTGTATCACTACATAGTATAAAACAAAGTCGCTTCCCGCTGTCTGTCCCTATGTATGCTTAGATCTTTAAAACTACCCAACGGATTTTGATGCGGTTTTTTTAAATAGATACTTAGATGGATTCAAGAGGAAGGTTTATATGTATAATATTTTTTTTATTTTATGTTCTGGTGTTACAGAAAACTCATATAAACCGAAGCGAAGCGAGGGCGGGTCGCTAGTTATTTCATAAATAATACCTACAGTCTCCTGCCGCTTTTGGATTTTGGTTTTTACAAAGATTAAGACCATAGTTCCAGAGGAAGTTTTAGATCTCAGAACGACACATTGATTTTTCATCAGTCACTATAGTCTATACTTTTAGGTATTTAAAAAAATGTAAACAAAACTACCACGTGATATAGTTCGTCAGCCAATATAAGCAGAACACTGATAGGTACGTCAAAGTGCAATAAAACAGTTTTGATTGGCTGTTTAACAATGTCACGTGGTTTGGATTGTTTACATTTTTTAAATACCTAATAGTATAGACTATAGATGAGGTGTACGTTATTCTAGTAGGTATCTCGTTTTACATTTCGTTCAACGGGGGTTGTACGTATTAGCTGAGTCCACAACAAAAACAGCGACATGATCTTACCGGCTGTGTCGTATCTTCCTCTCCAAGCTGGTACTGGTTTGCTTCACAGGATGGAAATGGTGCGAGCCATGTTCGTAGTGGTGTAGGGAAGTACTGCTGGTCTGTTTCAATTGGTGCGAGATGTGGTCATATTGGTGCAAGGAAGATGTGCTAGGCTGCCTCACGGAGTGGAAGTGGTGCGGGCTGTGGTCGTAGTGGTGCAGCGAAGACTTGCGCCCTTTAACATCCGCCTGTGATGGCCTAATTTAGATTTGTAGGGAAGGGATTCATTTGGTTAAAAAAATATCAAATACGTTGTTGTTCTCTAGCTATTCAAGGATTGTGACGACATTTAATTGCGTAGCTGTCAAAAAATTTCAACACAAATTTTGCTCCGGGCGATAATGTTTCTCACCACCTAAAATCAAGCCAATTTCCATGGTTTTTGAATATGTTGAAGTTATAATGAAAAACTAGGTCTGTAGGTACATTTACGTTTTATTCTAGGGTGCCGTACCTTTTTGCTGTGAAAAAATCAAACTTCTACATTAACGTAAAAAAAGATACGGTAGAAATATGTATGCACTCTCGAGGGAATCAAAATTTATAGGGTATTTTCCGTTGAACTAGAACTTTACAACTTTGGACATTTGGTAAGTCCTACACTACAAGTAGGTATATGACAAAATCTGAAAACAATTTTGTTTTTAAATCACAAAAGAACAGGGTTTTTATGCAAGGAACGGCGGCGGTACAAATTTGGAATTGCGTTAACCGTGTCATGCGATAAGTACATACCTACCCGTATGAAAGCGCTTCATTGCCTTACAAGCTTAAACGGATTTTTAATCATTTTTATGATGTATTTGTACGGAACCCTCGGTGGACGAGTCCGACTCGCACTTGTCCGATTTTTTTATAACATTTTTGTTCTTGGAAAGGAAAAGTACAGACCTACCTAGTTTTTCATAATATCGACAAGTTATTGAAAAATGGTAAAATCGGGCTGGCTAGGTTTAAGGAGAGAGAAAAGTTACCGCATTTTGGATGGACAATTACTGTTTCACAGTCTTTTTTTTTTGGGGTAAAAACTATATTTAGTAAGGGCCCGTTGTTTGATCAATTCATTAGTTAACTCAAGTAATTGTTAAAATTCGAAAAAGGAATTTGAGATTTAGCTGTCAGTTACGATTTTTAAACATTAGTTAGTTTAACTACTGATCAAACAACTGGCAACTGGATGTGTTGTCGTATTGTTAACGTTACGATAGCCCTTAATTACTTGGCAGTAATGGTGACCGAGTCAAAAACTATACAATAACTCGTAAAACGCAATATTGTGTTGTGTGCTTTGATGTAATGACGCAGGTACTATTTATTTTCATTTAGATTGTATGTACGAGTACCATCAATCGCAAAACATACTAGGTATATATAGGTTTTATCAAGTTAAATTGAGAATGGGATTTGACTTAAAGCAACAACTTAATTACGTCGCTAGGTATTGTTAACTTAATTATTTTTGAATATGCAATCACTCGTTTAAATCCATAATTAAATTATTGTACTGAGTCAATTTATAAAACTTACCATTCTACGTCTTCTTCTATGACGTCTTCCATACTGGTTTTGTGCACGTGTAATGATAACGTACCGTTTTATCACGAGAGTTATATTCAGGTCCATTTACCTATGCGTTGCATCTTCGGCGAGAACAAAACATTGTAGGATTATTATCTGACTTGGAGTATCAAAAAGTGGCATGGCGTTATCTATAGGATTAGGATTCTGTTATCAGTGACGTACTTAGTCGCCTCTGAGGCGTGACGTCAGTCAACTAATATAAAAGTGTACCACAAGAGTACCTGGCAGGACAGGATAAATTCCTCGTTTTTGGCCAAAATTACCGAATAATTCGCTGGCCTTGGTGAAAAAGGAGACAAGACTAAATTTATTAGAATAGTATGTACGTTAGGCCTGACTCATAGTATTTCCAAGTCTTGTGTGATTCCCTGGATGCTATATTCCTGGATCTCTCACCCAGTTTCAAGTGACAAACTGTATAAATCAACGGAAGACCAGCACTGACTTAAATGCCAGCATTACGCTGAGTTGGGGCCATTTCATTACTCGATGTAGTAGGACACTACTACTAGTAGGTATATAAATCTTACACTATCCTACCTACGAACTAAGGGCAGCCGTGGTTTAGTGGCAGTAATCCCATTAATATTATAAATGCGAAAGTTTGCCTATATGTTAGTTTGTTACTCCTTCACGCTGCAATGGCTTTACGGATTTGGACGAAATTTGGAATGGACATAGCTTATACCTTGCATAGGCTATCCTATTCTATAAGTTGCCGACGGAATAATGATAATTTATATCTTCCTCTACCAGAAGTTAGTTTGACATCAGTTAGTTGGTTATCATTAATGTTGCTGTTGTATTTTGATATTATTTCTACTACATCTAGTACCTCTTTTGAACATTGTCGTTTAAATTTGCGAAATAAAATAGGGGGTAGAGTAGGTACGACTTGATTGGTTTTAAATTGATGCTCGAGTCCAATTTGAGACTTTCATTTTGTTACATACGAGTACATAGTGGCACGAGTATATAATGGAAATACGGTCACATCCGGAGTTAATGCAAACAATTAGCCGGGATTGTGATCGTCGCCGGCCGCGACAAAGGGCTCCGATGCGTTAATTGAGGCGGCACAGCGCGCGGAGACCGCAGCCGTGCCATTTTCAGATGCAACCCCGGACTCGGACGCCTGGCCTCATAGCAACTGTTTGAAACGAGAGGTCAGGGCTGGCTCGATTGGCACATGTCACCGCCATGGCAAGCTACCACGTTCTGACATTAAATTAGAATAGCTGCTACGCGTTCATTGATCAATATAGGTAATATATTAGAGACTTTGTTCCACGTCAAGATTGTGTTATGTACCTTGTAACTATTGAGTTGATTTGCGACTGCGTAGATTGTATGAAGCTGAATGTATTGCCACATACACTCAAACAAAGTAATCAAAACTGCATACACTTAAGTTTTTTTTTTACTACTAACCTTTGAAGTTGTTGCTACGGAATGCAAATTACCGTTTATAACCGGTTTTAATCGGTTATTTTCATACAAAAACGGTCAATAACCGGTTAAATTGCATTCCCTAGTTGTTGCGGCGCATCTTTACTTATTCACACTGGTATGGGTTGTACATTCGAAATCAGAAGTACCTGTGGGTACATTTTAGTACCTTATTTGTTGCAGTAACGTACTCGTATAAAAATGAGAGTGGTTTGAATTTAGTACACCTACCTAGCCATAGCTGGGACAAAGTAGTAAAATGTTCAGCTACTTCAGTCAGAGTTCGACCGTGGCTACGTACAGCACTTCCAGCTTCTTAATAGCTATGGCTATCACACTTGTTGCACCCGCAACTGCCAGTATATTTGTCACTCCAGTTTTATAGAAAATCGAAAATTGCCGATCGCTATTAAAAAACTGGTTGTACTGAACGCGTTGATTGCAAGAAAACAAACGAGGTACTTAGTTGCAAAACTGCTTTTATTTGTAATTAAAATATAAGTATTCGATTTTTCCTGAAGATATCAACTTGACAGATCGATTTTTCGCCCCCGTAAACCCCTAAATTACAAATTTCATCACAATCGTTAGGGTCTTTTTTGAAAACGTGTTTACAATATATACACGAGTATTTAGGAGAAAATGATAGAATGAGTCGGGATGAGTGGGTAAAAGGCAAAACCCAACATCTAAACTAACACAGTTTTATATTACCTACCCAACATACGAGTATAGAGTATGATTAGTTCACTAGTCTTAAGAGTAGAAATAAATACACTAAGTATTTGTAATTCACTAGTTCAACCATCTCCAGTTAGCATTAGATATTTTGTAAGCGCATTAAACTATGTACCTATTTAAACTTTGTACAAACTGTCTATACTTGGTAACGTTCCTCTCTAAAAGTATGCTGACACGACCTTTCGGTTCATTCAAGTCCATTATATATAAACTCATACATTATCAGCTATACATTAAGATATAGGGGTTTATTCTTATAACTGTTCTTCCAAATCTCGAATAAGCAGATCGTTGAGTGAAATCTGTAAAAGATGGCGAGAGGCATCGAGACGTGGGTGATGATTGTCCACGCCCATCGGCCGTAGAACTCCAAATGGGCTGGTCTGAATTCTGCTCGATTCTGAAACAAAGAACCTCTTAATATTTAAAACCGGGATTATGTGGACGAATTATATCAATTAGGGTAAAGTCCTTTGAAACAGTGGGGTTAATGGTACGCCTGATGATATCCAATCAATGTAAACCACATTTCACAAACGGGCCGCACACATAGGTACACGTACTCGTAATAGTTAACAGCCCTTACTAATTAACTCATACAGGGCCTCTATTCTATGTACTAGGTTAAACAATGTTGCTTTTAACGTGTTATGTTATTGTTTTAACTAAGTAAATAAAAGCTATCGTAACATTGACGATACGATAAAATGCCAAAGGTAATGTGGTGTTACCATGTTGGAGAGAGGGCCACTTTTGGGCAGTAGAATATAAACAAATTAACCAGAAAAACTTTTAGAAAGAACTCATTATAAATGAGACAAGATTAACCATTTCATTATTCGTGTTCTAAAAAATAGCTACCTATCGATCGTGCTAATTGTCCTCATGGCCATAATCCCGCGTCGGTCACAGCGTTCACCGAGAAACTGACCTTTTTAACGCCCAACGCAAACAGGTGTGTTTAAGGGGTGCGTTTGTGTGCATCTGCGTATCTAAGTGTCTGTTTATAGCATCGTAGCTCCCAAACGGTTGGATAAATTAATACTAGCGATTGCAAACACGCAAGAATATAAAGAAATTCGGATTTCTGGATTTTCTTTTGGACCAAATCCCGATTCCGGATTGAACCCGGATTCTGATATTAGGGTTTTTTTCAAATATGGAACAAAATAAAGAGGTTTGATACATATTTAAAGAATCTTCAATATTTATTTAAATGAAATGTAATCAAGTTCAAATAGCAAATAATATTTCAAGATTTTTATATACTTATTGTATTTTTTTTCAAATATGGAACAAAACAAGAAGGTAAACTCAATATTTATTATCATCAAAAAATAGTCAAGTTTAAATTGCAAATAAATATTTCATCTACGTAAATGGGCAACAAAAGAATATGGTTAGGAGATAGTACAGATAATACCGTAGTAACTAGCGACTATGTATTCAAGCGCAGACACGCCGTTCAAAAGTTAAATGTCGCTTGGATGGTATACTACCAAAAACAGAATCTTGCTACTGCTAATTCCGAATTTTGAAACGGATCATTAAATCACGGCTAAATCCGGATTTTGGAATATCGGATAATCCAGATTACATTATCTTTAATTAGGACGCGGGATAAGAAATATAATTTAAATGGGATGGTTCTTACCGTACCGTATTTATGAAGACCGTTAGAGATATATTAGCTCTGAACATAGGGGTCACTATTGCATCGGGGAATTTTATCTACATAATAATAATCAATCTCGCGATGGCCTACGTTTTTTTTTTTTATGGCATAGAGAAGACAAACGAGCACACAGGCCGCCTGATGGTAAGTGGAAACTGTGACCCATAGACATTCGCATTCCCAAGATTGCAATGCAATCCTAAGACTACAAATGCGTTGCCTACCCTGAGGACTAAGATGGAATGCCTCTATGCTAGTCATTTCACCGGCTGTCTTATCCCCAAACCGGAACACAACAATGCGAACACTGCTATTTGGCGGTAGGTTAATGGATAAGACGGTGGTAGCGATCCGGACGGACCCTGCACAAGGTCCTACCACCCGCAAAAACACGTGGCCTAATGTCCTCGCGTTGGCCACGCCTCACAAACTACGAACCTTTTCAAGCGTGTTGATGGCCCACATGGCCATGTTGGCCACGAGCAGGAAGGTCACGAGCTGCCGGCCCGGCTTGTCGCGCCGCTGCTCCGACGTGGTGCTGCGCCGCCACCACGCGTCGATGATGAACAGCGACTGGAGTATTGTCTGGAATTTATACTCTCTTATATACAGGCTGGTTATATGTTTATCTTCTTATTCATAAACGTACAAATAACCTATTGTAACTACAATAAAGTGTTCTTTATTAATTTGTGTCAAATTCAAACGTCACTGAAAAATAAGGAGCAAACCATATTTTTAGCATACTTTAGCCAATGTGCTTTTATGAATAAGAGGGTTAGCGTTGTGTCAGGATTCTCTACTTCTGTTACTGGTCCTGGATAAAAAATTGTACTGGATAGAGAAATGCTGAACAATACTATCGTGGTTGTGCTACGCATTTTTAAACCCCTCAATGTTTTCGCTTTCGGTCTATTTATGGCCACCTGAACGGGCCTGAACGGAACTTCACGGTTACCTGATTAAGTGACAAGAATTCAGCGAAGAATCCGGTGAAACCGGCGCTGTTGATACTGCCCAGAGTGTGGTGACTGCCGATCAGACTGAACATGCAGTACACGAACATCCCAGACTGCGCCAGAATCAGCAAAGACGTGTCAAGTTGCAATACAGCTGGAAACAATAAATAATAAATTAATCTGGTATAAACAGGAATGGTTTGTAGTAACTTAAAAGTGACAACACCTGTACCCTTCTTTGTACCGTCTGTAGAATTAAAAACTTGTAGTTTTGTGAAATAAGCTTCATCCTACCTTGATTCCTTCTCTTGTGCGGGAGAACTCTCATTTGCTTGAAGGCCGCACAGCCAGCCACGATGGTCAGAGTGTACAGGATGATCTCGCATATGTTCACTTGGAATATGGCTTCCTGAAATGTGAGTAGTCAAACATGGTGATTAGAAACCTAGAGAAGTATATAGTCTATAGTTTTTAATATTTATTTCATGCAAGAAAACTCTAATTCATAGGTTTTTTTAGTAGACAGACAGGTCATACGAGTATCTTATGTAACTTTAAAAAAAGTTGGTGTGGTGAAAACTATTTTCTTAATAGCATCATCTTAAATGTAAAATTATTTAAAGTTATGATAAATCTAAAATTATTTACAGAATAACAGTAATGAAAAGGTAAAGGTAAAAGTCATCCAAAGCCAGCAATTTAAATATGGATCGGTGCTTGTAGCAAGTCTGAGGAGGGCCTAAGTCTAGCAGTGAAAGTCAGCAGGTGGCTAAAATGATGGTGATGATGATGAATTTAAATATCGATACTTACCTCGATTCGCCGTTTAGCTCTTAAGTTATTATTATTATTGCTTTGACATTTATAATAATGTTTTTAATTACTGTGACATTCGATTCAATTATAATTATTATTATTTTATTTTTTGCTCTTAATGATAATTATAGGATTACTGTGGCATGCTATGATAATATTAAATTCTTAATAATACTGAATATTTGAATGCTGTAATTATGGCAAAACATGTATGCAACAAACTTCTGTACCATAAGAACTTATTTAGACTCATGTTTTTTCAAATAAACTATGTATCTATTCTATTCTATCTATTCTATTCTATTCCTACAAACAGTAAATTTTCCATTTTAACTTCTCAAGTCAAGTCACGTTGTTTCGTTGCTTTGGAAAATGTTAAAATGTTAAAATGTTAATGTTAATGTCATGTGTTGTTATGTTAATGCTTGTCAAGATCGTAGCAAATGGAAAAAAGTGGTCTCTGCCTACCCCTCTGGGAAGCAGGCGTGATTTAATGTACGTACCTATATGTATGTATGTTAAAATAAGTGAACTGGATGTTATGAAATGAATGAATGATGAATGGGCTTTGGTTTAAGTTAAGTTTCATAATATAGATCGTAGTAATTACAGTGATGGTGTTGGAGCTGCTGGAGAGCACGAAGAACATGATGAGCGAGATGATGGTCAGCACGATGACCAGAATGCCGGAGAACAGCCCGCGGTGCGCGTGTGAGCAGTCCACCGAAAAGTGGTGCAGCGCCGCGCGGCTGCCGTACGGGGAGCCCACGCCCAGCATGCCCGCTGTCGAAACATCCAAGGGGTTAAACAGGAGCATAGGCAGCACAGTATTCTCAATACACAGTGTCCCGCCCTACGACCTTATTTTTCATGGCAAACCATAATTTCATCGAATCTCACTTCATCGATTGTATAATTTCATCGAACGCTATTTTCTGCTGAAACATTATGTTTTCAGGATATCTTAAACATTAATAACGTAGTTAGGTAAGGTTAGTCTTGTGACTACCAAAACAAATAACGATCATACGATTGTTGAAAGGTATTTCGATGGAATAATAGGTACCCATTTTTCATATATTGACGCAACCCTGCAATGTCGTGATTTGAAAACACTATATTTATCTTACTCTTATCGTATTATTTTTATTTTTATTTAGCAAACAGAGGCCGCATGATAGTAAGTATAGCTTTGAAACCCAACGCTACCGATGCGTTGCCAAGCTTGGGGGTTTCGACAAGATGCATGTATAACGCTGGCGTAAAACGATTTTCGAAAACAGTCGAAATGTATGGAATTGATAAATGGCTCGACTCGACTGTCCGGCAGCTTACGCCAATCACATATATTTTCGATAACGACACCGTTTGCAAAACGTATTTTGTAACTGGAAACTAAAATGGAATGCCCCTATACTAATGACTTTAGCTGTTGTCTTATCCCCACACCGAAACACATATAGGTACATAATTTCAAAATATAATAAGATTTGGTGTTCAAACACAATGAATATTTATTGTTTTTAAAATAAATTTAATTTAAATGAAATGAAAAACAACGGGTCACCGGGTTAAAGCACAGCTAAACTTATACGATATAGAAGCAAGGTGGGCTAATACTAATTCGAAAGTAAAGCCCCAGGCAATTCATTTTATGATAAGGTTTTTAAGCTTGTTCTAGGTACTTTTTATTGAATTGCTTTTTAGATCCGCTCTTAAAAGCCATAAAACATTTTTTAGGTTTCTGTCATCATCAGTCATTTAAAAGCTACGAGTATGCTCTTGTTGCTGGAGTAATTTTCGTTCTTTTTTATTCCGAGCCTTGTCTAACACACTGACACTGTATGACGAATACATTTTGTTATGGGTGTAAAATTTCAGACACGAAGTCAATCTTAAATATGATTTAACAAACGGAAAGATAACATTTTTTATGAAGCTTAAAGCGATATCAATAAGACGAGTACCAAATTGTTGAAGAATTTTCTCCGGCGTCACTGAATTATTCCTCGATTTGTTCTTAGGAACGTGAAACTTCTTTTCAAAATCTTCTGGGGTGCATTTTACCTGCAGGATTAAAAATGAAAATCATAATTTGAATATTTAAAGTATCTAAATAATTTTATTAAATTACGATAGATATGATCACCTAATTAAGTTAAAGGGATTCTATTATTAGTTAAGCTTTTATAACAGGGTGTCCCGGTATTTAGGGGTCCAAGATCAACTTCTACATAGGCGAGCCTTTGCACTATCTAAACAGCCTATTGTACCTACGGTTTTTGGGATAATGGTTATATGGTTTCAGTTTCTTTATGCCATTTCTAACATTTAAACATTTAAGTTATTATATTTATTAATAACGATTGCTTAATAGCTACTTTGTAAAATTTATATCACAATCTGTAACAAACTTTTGTTTTTTTATTTAAAATTAAAGTTAATGTTGCAATCTTGGACACGACACCAAGGTCGAAGTTTTAAAACACTATGGTTAAAAAAAAGTATAGTACCCCGTGGCCCACTAGCCGAAAAACTGCATGACTTTTACTAGATGTTAGGTGGTTTAGATCGAGCAAAGGGTCGTCTATATAAAGGTTGATCATAGAACTCTAAATACAAGACATCCTTTATTTTTTTAGTGTTTCCACTACTTATATATTTTATCTAATATATTCGGTGTTTAAGAATATTTTAAACATAAATTTAATTTAAATGGGGAAATCTAGCTTTTTATGTGGCTACATTTTTTATTATAGTTTGAGGTGGCAACACCGAATTTTTTCTCTTCCAACGCCATACTTGGAAACAGCGCATGTAAATTTAACTTGAGAAGCTTAAATAAAGTTTCCTGCATTATTTGACAACTGGTTTTTATTTAACATATAGTTGTAAGTGGTCCTTCGATAAAACAAGTGAAGTGCAGTGATAATTCGGTGTAATAACAGCGCAAATAGCTACAATTCCCGTCCCATGTTACGGAGTGGTTGGTGGCGGCCGCGTGATCTTGAACCAAAATTCTATTTATTTTGGCATCAAAACTTTACGAAACACGTCTACTTTATCAGTGTGCTCAGCAAATAACAAGATTTCCATAAAATCTTTCCACATAAAGTTAACCGCAAGCCATGATTGCGGCATATTTTTGAGCCAAAATTCCATGTACTTTGGCATCAAAACTTTACGAATCACGGATGTTCTATGAGTTTAGTACCGTGATTATTAAGATTTCGATAAAATCTTTCAGTTAAAAGTGTTAATTTCGATTCAATGTGTTAAAGGGTTAGGTTACAAACTTTCAACGGTAACTACCTACGGCAAGTTTTACTTGGTGTTTTATTACCTACAATTAAGGTAAAGCTATTAAATAAAAAAGGGCAGGAAATATTTGTCAGAGCATTGTTGGACTGTGGAAGTCAAGCATCATTTGTGACAACGTCTCTTGTAAAGGAATTAAACTTGCAACCAATAAGCCAAAATTTAAACATCATAGGAATTGGTAACAAAAATAATAAAATTAACAAGTATGTAAATATAACTGTAAATTCTCCAGTTAACAATGTTGAAGTGCAAGTAAAGTGTCATGTTGTGGACTCTATCACATCCAATCTGCCTCAACAACAAATTGATATATCAAATATAAAATGGCCAAAGGGTATTACATTGGCTGATAGTAACTTTTATGTGCCCGCTGAAATATCAATGCTTTTAGGTGCTGATATATATTTTAACATCCTATTAGAAGGCCAAATTAAAATTTGTAATGGGCCAGTATTGCAAAATACATTGTTTGGATATACTATTGGGGGAACTGTACCTAATGAAAATAATGACTGTGAAAATTTAGTAACTAATTTTGCAATTTGTAATAATAATATATTAGAGGATGTAATGGAAAAATTCTGGCTTGCTGAAGGTATCCCTGAACCAAAGTGTAATGTTATTAACAAAGAATTTCAAAAGGCAGAAAAACATTTTCAAGAGACTACTACTTTAGTAAATAACAAATTTCAAGTAGACATGCCTTTGGTTCAAGACATGAGTACATTACAACTCGGGGATTCCTTCTCAGTCGCTTTGCAAAGATTTTTAACACTGGAAAAAAGGTTTAAAAAAAATCCAGTATGTTTTGAACAATATAAAAAGTTTATAGAGGAGTATATAGAAAGGGGGGAAGCCAAAATTGTGGATATTGGTGAATATGATATCAAAAATGGAGCTGTATATTTCTTGGCTCATCATGCAGTCTTAAATTTAGATAGTTTAACAACAAAGCTGCGGGTAGTCTTTGACGGTAGTATGAAGTCCAAGTCAGGGGTTTCATTAAATGATGTAATGTTAAATGGGCCTGTAGTACAGAGTGAACTGTTTGACATTTTACTTTTATGGAGGACTTTTATGTACACACTCAGCTGTGACATCACAAAAATGTTTAGGGCCATTAACTTGAACACAGTACAAACTCCACTTCAAAATATCCTTTGGCGGGACAACCCTAGCATGCCCATCAGCTGTTTACAGCTCCAGACTATTACTTATGGGCTTAAAGCCTCCACATTTTTGGCAACAAGGTGTCTCATAGAGTTGGCGTGTAGGTATAAAGAAATGTATCCATTAGCAGCTGAAGCTATGTTTCAGAGCACATTTGTTGACGATATAATTACAGGTTCAGATGAACAAAGCCAACTCATTGAGCTCAAAAAACAACTGATAGAAATGTTAAAAAAGGGGGGATTTGTGCTCCATAAGTGGTGTTCAAACCAACCCCAAGCTCTTGATGACATACCCAGCGAGCATAAATATTTTGACAAGCTGGAAATCAATAAGAATAATATTGTCAAAACATTAGGTCTAAAGTGTGATGTACTGAATGACTTGCTTACATTTACATCTCCAAAGTCAAATGACACTGAACCTAAGACAAAAAGAAAAATTTTAAGCTTTATTGGTCAGATGTTTGACCCATTGGGTTTAGTAGGTCCAATTATAGTAGTTGCCAAATTACAAATGCAAAAGTTATGGGCATCAAAATTAAACTGGGATACTATTATACCCCAGGATCAACTTGAATCATGGAATGCCTTTTTAGTAAATTTAGAAGTGATGGGAACCCTCACCATACCTAGATGTGTGAGCTCTCATACTAAAATTTCTACTGAGCTGGTAGGGTATGCGGATGCATCGATGAAAGCATATGGTTGCTGCCTCTATCTAAGAGTACTTAACTCTGATGAAACAGTTAATGTAAATCTATTGTGCTCTAAATCTCGCGTGGCCCCCTTGAACAAAAGTATAACTATACCAAGGCTGGAGCTCAACGCTGCACTACTACTTGCTCAGGTTGCTCACAGGGTGTATCTTATTTTGGAGACTAGATTTCCATTACAGGTCTACTTATACAGTGATTCACAAATAACTCTATCTTGGATTAAGTCAAGTAATATAAAATCAAATCCCTATGTATCAAATAGGGTCTCTCAAATTAAAACTTTGACAAAAACATTTAATTGGCTCTATGTTGCTACTTCTAAAAATCCAGCAGATTTACTTTCAAGAGGCTGTGATCCAAATAAATTGAAATCCAAACAACTTTGGTGGCATGGCCCAGATGACTTGTCTAATATACAATTTGAACATTTAGATTCAGCAGTTCAGTTTCCAATTGCTGCTCCAATTGATACTGAAATAAATGTCAATGTGTGTAAAGTCACTCAAACTAATGAAGATCCTAATAACAGGATATTAAATGTTATAAACAAATTTTCTGACTTCTCCAAACTTCAACGAGTTGTTGCATATATATTAAGGTTTTGTCATAATTGCAAAAATAAACAAGAACAGTATTCAGATTCTCTTGAACCAAAAGAAGTCAATAATTCTCTTTTGCTAATTATATCTAGTGTACAAAATAAATATTTCAGTCAAGAGATAAATGCACTTAAAAATAACATTCCAATAAAATCAGGATTAGCTAGTTTGTATCCCTTCCTCGATAAAAACAATATTATGAGAGTGGGAGGCAGACTCCAAAATGCAGTTGACATGCCATATAATAAAATTCATCCTGCCATATTGCCCAAGCATTGTCACTTAACCACCATTGTTATTAGTAAAGAACATATAAGACTCAAGCATGCAGGTGCAAAGGCAGTACTAGGGTCACTCTCAGAGAGATTTTGGATCATCAGTGGCATATGTCAAGTCAAAAATATCGTAAGCAAATGTGTAATTTGTGCAAAATTAAAATTAAAAGCTGCTCAACAGCTGATGGGTTCGCTGCCAAAGGAGAGATTAGATGCAGTTAGGACATTTCACATCACAGGAGTGGATTTCTGCGGCCCATTTAATGTTAAAGCATCGCGAATTAGAAAAGCAGTAATATCAAAAGGATATATTGCTGTCTTTGTCTGTTTCACAACTAAAGCTATACACTTAGAACTGGTCAGTGACCTCACCACTGAAGCATTTTTGGCTTGCCTCAAACGTTTTATATCTAGGCGAGGTATGCCTGTCAAAATTTTCTGTGACAATGCCAAGAACTTTAAAGGTGCTTCAAATGAGTTGAAAAGGCTTAATGATCTTTTTACATCCCAGTCTCATATAGATGCAGTTGAAAATTATTGTGTTCCAAATTATATCCATTTCAAATTTATACCAAGTTATGCTCCCGAATTTGGTGGTCTATGGGAGGCCGGGGTAAAAAGTTTTAAACACCATTTTAAAAGAATTGTTGGTAACATTGCCTTAACATTTGAAGGATTATATACTGTTATGACTGAAATTGAAGCCATTTTGAATTCCAGGCCTTTATTGCCTTTAAATTCAGATAGTTCTAGTTGTGAATACCTTACGCCTGGCCACTTTATCATAGGCACATCTATGATAAGTTACCCTGAAATAGATTTGTCAGATAAATGTATCGACCGATTAAGATTTTGGAATATATTAACAAAAATAAAACAAAATTTCTGGAAAGTCTGGTCAAGGGATTATCTCACACAATTACAAAATAGACCAAAGTGGAAGCAGATACATCCCAATTTAAAAGAAGGAGATCTTGTCATTGTGCGTAGTGATAATACGTTACCTTCAACATGGCCCATGGCAAGAATTGTAAAGACAATCCCTGGACCTGATGGTAGAGTTAGAGTGGTAGAAGTGAAAATGAATAATAAGATTTATACCAGATCATTCAGAAAAATTTGTCTATTGCCTATTCAAGCTTAAAATGTCAAGCTTATATATATACCTGTGTTTAGTGGTAAAACATATCCGATCCCAAGACTCTGTCGTAGGGCTAAGCACAGATATATAAATAAATATTAGAAATTAAGAAATTACTTTAATGGTTTTGTCTATTGTGTTTTTAAATATGTGATGGTTCACACTTATTTTCTCCATATTTGTTTTGGATATGTATAACGTTTAAGGCCCGGTGCCAGCTATGTTTAAGAATATTTTAAACATAAATTTAATTTAAATGGGGAAATCTAGCTTTTTATGTGGCTACATTTTTTATTATAGTTTGAGGTGGCAACACCGAATTTTTTCTCTTCCAACGCCATACTTGGAAACAGCGCATGTAAATTTAACTTGAGAAGCTTAAATAAAGTTTCCTGCATTATTTGACAACTGGTTTTTATTTAACATTCGGTAACCAATTACCTCTTTCCACATTTCATATAGGATAACGGCAACAATCAAGGAGTATTCGATTGTGCAAGGGAAGAGAAACGGCGATGCATTTTGTAGCAATGCTCCCATAATATTAGCCCTTCTGCAAGGAATCTCTCCGGTTTCATTGTGAGTGCCATTCGCTTGCACAACGAGGTGGCCGAGGTGGTGGATCTCGTGCTTCGTCTCCTCCACGATGACATAAAGCCACTCGCACAGGTTCGTGGCGATCATGTGCATGAACCCGAATCTTTGGATTAGTTTGTAGGTGCCGGATTCGATTTCTTTGCTTGTGAGGAATATGAACTGCATCTGTAGGAGTGTGAGCGCCATGCGCAGCGCGGGCGTGAGCGCGGACAGCACCGTCCTGCAGCCGTCGCTCATCTCGAAGTACTCCCCGAACTCCAGCCCGCTGTACACCATCGAGCCGATGCCGAAAGCTGAGGAACATTACAAACAGAACAAACAACATTGAGAGGTGGCTAATCGAAGGAATTAACAGCTTATAATTGGGTACACTACAAAATTCCGAAGAGACATAATTTCGAATTAATCAATATTTCGAATTTTCATAATTCCAAATGCATTTTTTTTAATAGAATACTTAACTTTTGTTATCGCTTAATAATCAAACCTAACCTAAAACCTAAAAAGTAATTCGGTGTTTTAAGGCGTTCCCCTTACCTATAGCACCAAGCCTCAAATAGAAACTTCCGTAACGCGATATAGTTTCCTTATTTTTGACCTTTTCTACCGGCGAAGCTTTCCCGTTTTTCTCATGCTCCTCTAAAAACACAAAAGGTTAATTTAAT
Source organism: Acleris laterana (assembly GCA_963966035.1). Lineage (NCBI taxonomy): Eukaryota > Metazoa > Arthropoda > Insecta > Lepidoptera > Tortricidae > Acleris > Acleris laterana. The sequence goes on along the minus strand of OZ014442.1, from coordinate 7,547,287 downwards.
CTACTGTAATTAAAAACACATGTATGAGAAGAGTTTTTGTAAACCATTTATACGAATAGAATTGCAGAGAACGTCCGAAGAATGCAGACTAAAGGAGGTAATATTCATTGCGGCCGTCATTATGCAAACAAGATGTGATTTTAATGTCGCATTTTGTTTAAGTAAAGCGGATAATTACTGAGGCATTCTTTTATTTTCCTTAAATATAAAAGCAAAAGCACGCTAAACACTTACCGAAATCGTGAATAATCGTAGTAACTGCTTTCTGACGCATTAAGTTTGCGTATTGAAATACGACGAAAATAACTGACACGAGATAAAGATATAAATAGAACCCCTAAAAAAAAAAAAAAACATACATGTTAAGTGTTATTATAAAACGTGGAGATTGGGCAAGTAGAAGGAAATATTGGTGCGCAACGGAACTGTACCTGGTAGTACGCGTCGGGCACTCCCTTGGCGATGACTTCTGTGACCGGGAACGCGAGTCCCAGGACCACCAGCAACTTGGCGTAAAGCGCGGAGAGAGCTTTACTTAAGGCCTCGCTGTAAAAAAACATCTACATTCATTTTAGGTCGGCAGTCTATATTTCCTTTGACCTATTTGATAATAGTTTCAGTTTACGGTTTAAACAATTCGTATTTCATCTCAGTTTTAGTATCATCATATTTCGATCGATTTTGTGCTCACACTAAGTTAATAATTTCTAACGCTCCGCCATTCGTATTTTACAGGCCACCGCGTTTAGGGATAAAACGGAATCGGTTATTGTACTGTCACATTAATTTTAGCTAAACCGAGTGTGTAATGTGGTTTCATTTCAATATTAAAATCATATTCACCGGTTGAAAAGTTTGCAGAGGCATTCAAGGCTGTCTGTCTGTTAATAAATACAGGGTGTGCTTTTGAATTGTGTTGAGGCTCTGTAGGTGCCCCGCTTTGTGTGTGACATAACATAGGCAGCGTGACGCTATCCGACACCGGCCTGTTCATAACAATGCGCTGAACTATTCCATCAAGGAATACGACGACGCTCACGGTAATTCTAAGGTAAAAAGATTTATCGAGTGTTGCATATGAATCAAAACAAAACTACAACAATAAAAAGTTCACTTGTAAAATTTCAAATGTCATAATTATGAAAAAAGAATTTCATAAAGACTTAACCTACTCGTATATACATATATGTATATCTTAGTAAGGCCCACGTCAAATTTCGTTCGACTAAACTCAAGTCACTTTTACAAATGTGAGAGATGTATTTAAGACGTAGCGTTGAAAAATAATAAATAGGATATGATAGATGGAAAGAGTACTTAACGAATAAAATATATCACACCGATTCAATATAAAAAAACCGGGCAAGAGCATGTCGGACCATGCTCAGTGTAGGGTTCCGAAGCCGTAACGACAAACACAAAAAACTATCTCAAAAATCAACATGTATGAAACAATTTTCTATTTAAAGTTATTTGGCGCTGTCTTAGATGATTTTTAGTAGGTATAAACCCGTTAATCGCCTGTATCTCAGGAACTAATCATGTCTACTTAGCCGTGATAGTTTTCCTTTAAAATTCGTTATATGCGCTTTCGTTGAAGATTTTTTTCAGATTTTTAGTACTTGTAGTTTTGGCTGTAGGGGGGGGGGGACACTTGACTCTAACAAAAAATAGCGCTTTAAAGCTTAATATTTCATAAACGGATCCCTTAATCGAAAAATTGTTTTCATAAACCCGCAATATTTTTGAAAGACCTATCCAACGACACCCCACACTATGGGGTAGGCAAGAAAAAAAAAAGACATCCCCACGTTACGTGTAGGGGAGGTGCATTAAAAAAAATATTTTTCAACATTTTATTTTACCACTTTGTTGGCGTGACTAATATGTACATTCATGCCAAATTACAGCTTTCTAGTACTATGAGTCTCTGAGCTAGACTGGGGACGGACGGACGGACGGACGGACATGGCGAAACTATAAGGGTTCCTAGTTTGACTACGGAACCCTAAAAACAGTTGGCAAAATTTGGCTCGCACTTGGTATTTGGTTCAAACAAGTGTTAACAAATATAACTTCTTAAATTAGAAAAAAACGCCAAGAATACTGGACCAATTTTGACGAGGCTAGTATTTTTTTTGATTCATTTACTTAGATCCATCTTTTAGGGTTCCGTACCTCAAAAGGAGAAAAACGGAACTCTTATAGGATCACTTCGTTGTCCGTCCGTCCGTCCGTCCGTCTGTCCAGCAAGACCCTTCATCTCGGAAGTGCGTGGAGGTATCAGTTGAAATTAAATTCATATAGGTCTACAGCCCCTTGAAGGTGTAAAAAAATCAAACTTCTAAGTAAAAGTAAAAAAGAAACGGCTGTTTATGCCGCCAAAAATGCGAATATTTTAATATGTACCTACATATTTGTAAGGAACCCTCGGGGGCGAGTCTGACTCACGAGTCACGACTGACGAGTTCGCACTTTTCCGGTTTTTTTCCTTTGTTAACACTTAGATGAACAAAAGACGAGTGTTTTTTTTGCTTTCGTGTGCATTAGATAATGTGTTTCCAGAAAACATAAACTGGACGGCCGGATAGAGAAAATTAAAGAACGAAGCGAAGAAACGGTAGACTAAGAATAAATTACATGACTCATAAGAAAGTGTCCGTCATGTCGTAAAAATAAGTAAAGGAAATTGCGATAAATGGAAAAAACGTGTAGGATATTTCATCATTAACAATACGCCGACAAGAGTTCTTAAAAATAAGGTTAATATAAGAAATATATAATACTCCGATACAAAAATTTATCTAACAGCGGCGGCATTCGATACACCATTGATTAAATGGCCCAAATAAACCTTGCGAAGCGGATGAAAAACAGTTACTTAGTATAGTTTAATTTGCATGGATTTGGAGGCTAATTTCACTGTGTTCGGTCGGTAGCGATTTGCGGTGTACGAGCACGTCAACTATCCGTGGGTAAGACGAAGGCCCGCGCCGCGTCAGCCGCAGGTGCCGCCTGCGCCCGCGAGACACGGCCGGCCGTGATTTATGTTCACTTTGCAGCTTTTACAATAATAGGTATCAACCTGTATTTTTAAGAGATTCAAACAGCCAATAAATATATGACAAATAGTTTTAACAGAACCGGGATTCTTTGCGTATAGCGCTCAGGCAAGGACACATACTACAGTGCCCGGCATATAAGAAGTCATGACACCTGTCACTCAACACAAGAATAGGTTATAAATTGTGCAATGACAGCTGTCAGGATTGACTTCTTATCGGACGGGCACTATAATGAATTGCATACCTACGTATACTAACACAGATAATCGCCTGTACGTGCCTTAATTAACATGTATCATCTGAGCAGACTGAGTGTTGCTCGGGTTAAAAACATTTTTTTACCGAGCGAGATAACTTAGATGATTGATTTCTTGAGTTAAAAAACGAATATTCCGTAATGTCCATTAAAATCGTTAGACCCGTTTTCAAGAACGCATTTGTACAACCAAATGTATAAATGCTGCTCGTTTGTTTATTAGTAAAGGATTTACATTTTTTGTATTTAGTCCTATTTGTATTGTATTGTTAGTTGCAAACTAATTTTTTATGTGGGTATGCCAACTATATTGGATTTAAAAACTCAAATGTGTCATTTTTGCTGTGTCCATCTAGAATACTATACGTGACCTAACCTGACAAATGGTGAAAATGTAGAATCAGAGGCCCTTGCCAAGGTGCATTACGCTAACTATCGTTTCTTTTCGTTTCGTTTTTAAACCAATCCCGTCACTGGTATATGACGTGATACGAAGAGTCACGTGATCTACCAGTGACGCGTTTGGTTTAAAAACGAAACGAATAGAAACCTCAAGGCAAGGCCCTCAGACTACAAAGTTACTAAGTAGTTGACTACTTAACGAAGTCGGGTATGAGATGTTCTAACACAAGTACTACCGATATTAGAGGTAAACTAAATTATAATATGGGCGAGTTGCTCGCAGATTCTGTTGCCTTAAACGTATTACACAACCACGTGAAAATGCTGCAGCGTGGGGATTAGATCATACTTTTACTATTGAGTTAGTCCCGTGGAGACCGAACAGGCTAACAACAGGGTTTGGATATGGTTAATATTGCCATTTCGAAACCTAGAATGGGCGAAAAAATCAATCATGGTCAAATTATAGAAACATATTAAGTTCTTAGGGCAAATTGTTACTGATATTGCTACTGCTCGTACGTTAACGCTATTAATTAGGTACGTGTAAGATTACATCATAAGAACGTAACCGACTGAGTAATCTGACTATAAACTTTCCGCAGATCTCTGAGGATATACGTTAAATTATACCATGATCCTGAATGAGAAAATATTAAATTAATTATATTTAAGAGTGTATATACAATAGTAACTATTTAAAGAACCAAGTTTTTGCTGTTTACTATTTTTAGTCGCAATACCCATAATCTACTTATCGAACCAAACTAGTCTAAACACGGTTACTCTACGTTAAGTACAGCTAAGATTCTATTGCCTCTTTGCGATCATCAGATCAGCTCTTCGGCACCAAAACATTGCAACAAGAACTTTTACAATTGAGCCCCTGTATAACCCTATCGCAGTAAGCCAGCGATAATTTTCGACATGTTATCTTCCTCGTGACATGACGTCATTATGACATGGTTCTATTCTAGGATGTTTACTGTGCTTTGATCTCGGCGGCGGAGGGCGGGGTGTCGTGCATGGACGCCACGGATGTGCGCGAGTGCGGCGACAGCTCGGACAGGAAGCGACGCTGCGTGGCCGCACACAGCGCAAGCGCCTGCGACGGCCGCCGGAACGCCGCGATGATCGCTGACGGTCGCCTGCGAACAAACAATATGATTATAACGATGCACAAAATGTAAAAATTACTTCTTGCCAGTCCTCCTTTGTCCTTGGCATTTGTGACTAAAGCCGGAGTTCCGCAAAAGCGTACCAACGTATGCACAAGTAGGACAGCTTCACTTCGTATCAAAATTATGTAGATAATATATCTACTCATACACCGGCACTTGCACGAAATGACGTTAGTGACGCATGCATGTAGCGTGTGCGTGCGTAGCGGGCGCAGCAGAGGAATTTCGGCTTTATTTAATCGGAAGATATGGATGTTGATGTTGTGCTTAATCATGTAACTTTGTATTTTGTCAGATGAGTTCATGTTCATCTTTCTATCTCATGGCATATCGATAGGTACTGACGCCGACTAAATAACTTTTTTGACCAAATACGATATCGAATGATTATTCAATCGATCCGTAACAAACTTCGAACTTCGACTTTCAAAGTAGGCCCTCAAAGATTAACCTAATATGATATAATCGATCAAGTGCGAGTTGCGATGTGACACAAAATAATGATCATTCATTTAACATTCGGGAACTGGAGCTCTTATTTGTTCGTCACAAGATCGTTTCAAGTGAAACTATATTACAAGCCCTACGTTTTAAAAGGGTAAGATAGGAGTTAATAATGACAATTAAATTGAATACTTATTGATTCAAATTTACTTATTCGAGTACGCTCAATAGCATACTAAAATCGATAGAAAACATGCTTTTTCCTTTTTTCAACAAAAATGACAAACAAAGTAAACTAAGATTACAATGAGGCATGGTCTATAACGGTTCCTTTTACCATTTTGATGTAAACGCATTAGGCGTGACGATACATTGAAAAATCGGCGATTTCTCTTTAGCGATTAATATTAATTGTAAAATAGCCCTGGTTTTGTCATAATCATGTGGCGAGACTACTATTTGAATATGTATGTATATTACGCCATAACGCCGGATAAGTACAGTGATCTTGAATAAGTTGCCATGCCGCGTCAAACATAAAAGTAACAAAAATATATGATAACTATAAAAAAATAAGATCTGTTCATTAATACCGCGCTGTGACTTACTTAAGTTTGCGCCTTAGACGCGCATTTCACTCGAGATCAGTTTATCGAGACCAGTTTTTAAATTCTACAATGGCTTAAGGCTACTAAGATAAGCGATAAGAAACATTTTTATGATTCATATGACTCATAAATAGCAAACTTTCAAGTACGTACAATAACAGTCAAGAACACTTTGGAGTGTAACTGGAAGTTCGAAGAACTGTCAACCATTGGGAAAGAAATGTTTTATAAGTTAAAGAGTCGCCAGTGAGGTTGCGACACATTTTTAAACGACTTCTTTCCAAGAGGGTAAAGTGAAACCTTATAAAGTTAATTGGACGACAACTTTAAACATGCTGTATTTTTTTGAAAAAGCAATTAGCTATCTTTTTTTTCTTACTACCTAGTATTAAATGAATCCGTTAGATGATTATTTATTGCACGTTAGCAAATATTCGTGCTCATTACCAGACAACGAACCCTGAACCCTTGCTTTGTACGCAGGGCAACTACCAAAAGAGATTAAATGAGTTTTTTGACAAAATAAATTAATTACTTCACCTTTTAATATGTATAAGGAACTTATTTGACATAAATTTGGTATTATTATTAGTTTTAGTTGTTCATCTGAAGGTATATTGTTAAGCAAGGCAGTAGTAGTGTACGTACGTTATAGTAACAAAGGTAACATTTGCATACTATTACCGTACCTACTAGGCCGATAGCAAAGTCGATCCTGAGAAGTGCAAAACCATGAAGTTTCTAAATATTGGTAGTGTTGACAGCAGTAAAACAATGCTATACTTATTTTTGCGTGTGAACGAATGGTAATAAAAGGATTTTTTCACTGCTGTTAACATTATCAATATTCGGAAACTACATGGTTGTGCAATGTGTCAGGATTTACTTATTATCTGTCTAGTACCTGAAGTTCGATTTATGTGGTATAACCTACGGTAGCCTAGTGGCTTACGGTGTCGACTCGTGTAAGGTGTTGAGTTTGAATCCCAGTAGTTACCACATACTAAAGATTTTTACAAATTACGATGCTCAGTTCATATGATGGAGAAAAAACATTGCAAATAAAACCTGTTCATTCAAATACGTTGTATCGGTTTTTCGTCCACACATCAAAGGATTTTTCATCAAAGCTCCAATGCAGAATGATCAATATGCCACAACGTACACGTGATCCGATATTTCGGTTCAACGTATTGGTTCAATGTGTATAGCAGCCATTAGATTAGATACCTGGTGTTGAGGTTGGCGGCGAGCTTGGCCTCCATGTCGGAGGACATGCGGCGGCTGTTGGGCTGCGAGTGCGTGGAGACCAGCGGCTCCGTCGGGTTCAGCATCGCCTGCGTGCGCTCGCGCAGCCGCTGGATGTCCGAGTACGATGACTCGTCGCTGCCAAAAAAAATTAAGTAAATACATGTTCGTCAATGGTTGACAGTTATTCGTAACTTTGACATATCTGAAAGTTAAGGTTCATTAATGTTTTACCAAATCATTATTTGAGAAACTATGTCATTTTACCAATTTTCATGAAAGGCTGGGTACCGAAAGTTAATCTATCACAACCATTGTACTTCACTAAAAAAACCAAAGTGAACAAACCGTTAGGCTTGGAAACTATTTAGCGGATTTTAATCCGACTAGCAATTGCAAATAAGCGGTTCTAACCGGTTTTAACCGGTTATTTTCATACAAAAACGGTTAATAACCGATTAAATTGCATTCCCTAAATCCAACTATTAGTAATATAATTAATATTAACAGGCGTTCAACACATACAGCTACTGGGCGCAGTGGGCAGATTCAGATTCAGATTCAGATTTTATTACTCAATATAACACAGTATAAATTACATTACATGTCAAATTATATGCAGTTACATTGAGATCGTCAGAAATATAATTAAATTATAATAGTAAAAATAGTAAAAGTCAACACAAAAACAAAGTACGTTACAAAATAGAATAAAATAAAATAATAATAATTAAAAGTCAAACTAATTTACAAGTCAAGTTCCATATACTCATTTACCGAATAGAATGGGTTATCCAACAAAATATTTTTAAGCTGGCGCCTAAACATTTCGTCAGATTTAGTTATTAACGCAAACTTAGGTAATTATTAATTACAACCGGTGAAAAGCAGGTTATTATGACGATATTGGTCGTAGCAAAGTGTACCGCACTAATTTAGTAGTGATACTATGAGACTTAATTTAAATTTATGCTAAGTGGTACCTACAGCAGTATTTGTATAGAAGCAAGTTAGGCAAATGAACATTACGGGAAACTGAAAAACCTTTTTCGCTCATGTCGCAATCTGAATCTTACTAATATTATAAATGACAAAGATTGGATGTTTGGATGTTTCGGGATGAAATTTGGCACACACAAGTGGATACTTTTTATCCCGGAAAATTTAAAAGTTCCTGAGGGAATAACGATAATCGTAATCTACGCGGACGAAGTCACGGGCAGAAGCCAGTAAGCTATAAAAACGTACGTCTTTCAGATTACCTTACAGTACATACTAACATTTTGACATATTTAAATTGAAATCGACAATCGACATAAATATTTAATTTTCCGAACCCAATAATACAGCAAACTACCTATAATTAGCAATTGTTACTGCTTTGAGGCTACACAATTTACACCCTGAAATAAATCACCCGTGTAAAAAAATGACCAGCATTATTATATTAATATTGAAACTGCGCGTTGAAACACAGTTTTCTTTTATGTTAATTTATTTACTGCCTATTCATTACCATCTTAGTGCGAGATACGTCAAAAGGTTGTGAATATCCCGTAAAATGCGCCTTTATTTATTTCTTAACAATATTATATAAATTACTGTTCTCTTATTCTGTTCATTTTGGTGTGTTAAATAACGTCACGGGACCTTGCCTATAACTTCTATTGGTCCATAATTATTTTTGGTCATAATGTGTTTTAGGTATCTTTTTAAGAAAGTTTAATTTTTTCAGGATTTTTAAAAATCAAACGTAACTTGATCTAGCCTTGTATACACGTTAGGTATTAAGAATTTCTGAAAAGTTTACGTTTCCAGTGATATAAAAATTATGACTATCAATAATTATGTCAAAAGTGACGTTATGACCAAAAAACATTTATTATAGACGTTGGTATTTTACTGTGATATTATTATCATGCATCTTTAATGACTGAACACGTTTTATTACGTTGAGTGTTTGACTAATGATTTATCCCCTCCGTCGCGAGGTATGATTACCTACCGGGAGACTTGAACTCGGTTTGGCTTCTTCAGCAACCATGCTGATTGGCAATCCTCTACATAAAGTGTAATATACTTTTGCCAATATAATACACACTATTGCGAATGCACGCTTAAAAGTTACTATCGTAGAAACTGTTCATGTTTAGAAAATCAAATGTGGTTTAACATTTTTACAATTCTAGGATATCGAAACTACGAATAAACTATATAAAGAACTATAGGAGTTACCGTGCATCATCTTTAGAGGCCAGAAAACTACTACTGTGTTGATTGAGACGGTATGGAATCTTCTATCATCTACTAAGTACGTTTGCTTGCAGGCTTTGTACAAAGAAATTAATAATCCGAAAATAGTATTTTTACGATAAATAAATCTTTTTTTTATTTCCACAAAAGACTAGTTAATACAGATTACTTATAAAAAAAACTATCACAGCTATAATAACAGTAAAAGCTTTAACTTGAAAGCAAACGAAATTATATTGTAAACAATACATTAATACAATGGTTTAAAACAAAGTGGGATAAAAGGCCCAGTAGAAATATTCTTCACTTTAATATACATGTATATATAAATGTTTTTTAAGAAAACAATGATATATCGCAGATGGAAATCGTGTATGAAATATCACAGCAACAGCCTGTAAATTGAATATTTAAAGGTTCGTACGCCTGAAGTATTGAACTACTTCAACGGAATAGCTTTGAGCACAAAATCTTCAAAATATGCATCTGTCCGCCGGAAATGTCTTTCTGAGCTTTCTATCCATGCCTCGCCACACTCTACTTTGAATATCAAATCATAATATAAGTATTTGAACCTATTTTATTCTTTCCTCTGTCAAATCCAAGATTTATTTTAGCGAAAACTACATAAAGGTTTTTCTTTGTGACTTGTTTAAGTTTAAAGTTGTATAGAGAAAAGATAAAACTGCGCGATTAATACAAAGAAAAGTGCAATTTAAAAGAAACTTTAATTAAATGTTTGATATCGCGACTGTATTTATGACGACCGGCGACTAGCGCGGCTGTCTGCTACCGCGACGTTTCATTTCCACGTTTGAAATAAAAAGAATGGCTCCGACCGGAACCAAACAATGGACACTGCCTTTAGTGGCACAGCAGCGTACGGATGAACGCAATGGGCTTATGCATTTAATTAAATAGAGAGGCTTTAAAAGCGGACCTTTGAAAGTGTTTAGGTGTAAGCAACACTTGTTTGATGATCTATTTGATCCATTATTAACAGGGATCGGAAATTCGGTACGATATTTACCTAATCTTTGGCGGCGGAGTTCAGTTGTATGGAGGCGGACTCAATTTTAATTAATTAATAAAATTCCCGGAATTTCTAAATAGATAATTTACACCAGCATAAATCCATAATTAAGTATTTAATTTTTTTCTATGTATAGATTTACCAATTAATTTCAATTTACCGGTAACTCATCTAAGCTAACTTTTGTAGAATGCCGGCATCCCGGAACTTATATTATTAAAATAATATTTTTAAGAATACGAAGCCGTTATTATCTTAACCTTTTCCAGGATTTTGCCAACTTCAGGTAAATATCGTACCGAATTTTTGAAGCTTGTGTTTATTGTATCATCTACATAGAAATAAGTAATGAAGAAATTATTAATTTGTTACTTTGCATTTTTTAGACAAATGTTCATTTGGAATTAGAATTTGACAGAAAATTCCTAGCGATAAATTATTTTTATTTGGTGACCTCTTGGATTACTGACAAGCTCTTCATAGAATATATCATAAAACCTAAAACTATATTCTGCTGCGCTTTCAGTAAATTCTTAATATTGACGAAGTTACGTTAGACTTGTTACTACCATTGTGGTGTTTGTCTTTGTCTCAGCCCGCACCGCCATGTCTCCCGCCTGCCTAGAATCATCTGTAAGCAAGATACAATCGGCGAGGATGTCACCCACTGGTACCTGTCATTGTCGTTCTCCTCGTGCACGGTGTCCATGTCTGTGACGGTGACGCTGGGCCGCTCACACGGCTCCACGAGACCGCCGCGTCTGGGTGGACTCATCTGCACAAATACATGCCATAAATTCATCACTAAATTGACCGGCTGGCCAAAGTAGCGATCGTGTAATAAACAAATAATTAGAACTAAACGTGTTGTGGTTTAGAGTTGTGTTAGTGTCTCTCGGTTCAAAAAGTACTCGGCACCAGTAGGTAGGCCTTTTTTTGATATATTACGATGCACTGTTTTATTTTAGTCTTTGCTTAGAGGGGCTAAAATTAAGGTACTCCCCTAAGGGCGAAATAACTAGATAAAACTGATTGCTTTACTTTTATGCTACAAAAAATGAATATCCGCCAGTAAAATACAAAACGGTAACAGATTTATCAACCATGACACAAAAGACTGACAGTCTTCCTCATCTTCAGGACTGTTAGCAAAAAGTCACTGACCAAAATTCATGCCATTTTAGTTTGCAATGCGTTAATATAATATTTAGTAGACATTCAATGAATTATATTGAAATTTTATCCTTATAACAAGATATTACATCTATCATCTCTCATTCAGATAAAAGGCAAAAAAACAACAGTTAAATACAAGTAAATACGCGTATGTTAACAAGTAACGAACAATATTTCAAAATATGATTTACCAGAAACGAATACAAGCAACCCATTATTTTTTGATAACCAAAGCACTTTATGACAATTTCAAACAAAAGCCCATCCCAACTAAAGTATTTAGCAAACTGGCAGACTGACTTCGCGTTTATTACACGTAGAGATGTAAAAGTTAAACCGTGAAAGGAGTTCCGGCGGATTATGCGGCGGGCTCCGATCGCGAACGAACGGGCTTAACGATCGAGCCTGACGTACCCTGCCCAGACTTGTTGACAGCTGCTTTATTTTATACATTATAATATTTATAATATAGGTACGCTTCAATGCCACAACAAATATAATATGACGAAAAAAATTAAGTAAATAAAGTGATGTGATGTCTAATAGTCTATATGCCTTCCTAAAACAATATCAAATGCCTCAAGCACCAACATCACACCAAAATATTTCAAAATAACAAACTGACCTGCCTATTAAACACCGAGTAGATTTTTTCCTGGAATATTTTCTCATTGCCCAGATTGCCCTAATCTTCAACACGATACTGTAGCGCTCAGCGTAATTGAATTGACACGGCACATCCAAATTGCTTCCAGCTAAGGTTTTTTATTTTATTTTCCTATTATGTTTGCCTTTTAACTTTAACGTATACGCAGGAAAACGTTTTCATCGGCTGCTACTAAATTATAGCGGGGAAAATTCAGCAGACGAGCGGTTATCGCGGCAGCGGCAAGCGTGCCCGACTCGGAGCGTTGAAGGCGGTTTGTTTACAGAGATACGAGTGTCTGCCAAGCCAACCTGTTACACGGCTACGCACCTAATCCTTTAATGTCCGCGCGCTTATATGCGACAGAAACTGCACTCTCACCTGTCAACGCGACGATAAATAAATCAGCTAGGTGATAACTATTCCTGGCAGGTTGATAATAATTTAAACGTCACAAACCTTATGAATTTCAAATATATTATAATAGACACGGCGTCTTTCTAAAGTAATGTTTAGTTTGATCACTCACAGGCTCATGTTCGAGGTGGTGTCCGCTTCGCCGCGCCTGGTCGAGGTATGAGACGTGTCGCGGAATGGTCATGCCTAGTCAATCACGTGGAAGCTGACAGGTAGCTGGGAACTACTTTTTAATGATACTAAAGTCCGAGACACGCCGCCGGCAGAGACTCTGTTCCGCGCCAGGTGTAGCACGTAACTGTTTGTCTTTCGCCTCACAGCCATGAATAACTCATTGTCTACGTAGTCCGGCTAATGGTTCAAAATATTGGAGAAATATGGTAATTACAGTGTCCTCGAAAACAAAGATCTAACACAAATACAAATAGACAATTAGTTACACGGCTTTGAAACTTACGTCGTGATGCCCTGATAATTTATTTTTCAAGATTTTAACTCACATAACGTTATCTTAGCTTAATGGGTAGGCTCTGAACATCTTACAATTTTTATCACGTGGTTTAAATATCGTGTTTACCGAAAACACATTAGCCCAAGCCAACCAACAGCTAGCGTCAAATTAAAATAACAAAGAACATTTATGTGTGGCTAAATTGAATGTTAATACTGTCTGGAATAAAGAGTGAGATCGTCGTTTGTTTGTGTTGCGTCCGCCGCCGGGCGGTCCGCTCTAAGGTTGTTAGGTTGTTGAATAAGTTTCTGAATTAAGAGAACTGAAAGTTTTCTCATCTCGAGATTACAGCAAAGTGTTTACCGTTTGGTTGTCGGACGCCGCCGCGCGCTGCGACGCGGCGGTGGCGGCGCACCCCTTCTCGTAGCGCCTTTTCTTTATATCTTATACGTACTTGTGCATAACTCGTATTCCTAATTTAAATCGTCATTCTTTTTATTTCTTTTAAATGGTTTATTTTATAAAGCAAATTCGAATAAGAAAATGTCAAGAATGTCTCAAGAGGCTAACAAATACTACATCTATTAAATATCCATTCGGATACGAAAAGATGTCACAATATATCTTTGAAAGTCGAGCATTTCTTTGTTTGTTTATAAGATCACATCGAGACGCGCGCACATCCCTAGCGTGCGGGATTCTTGGTATTTTCATAAAATATTTGCGAGAGTGTATAACACCTGAGGCCTTGCAGTGCTGCACTCTAAACTCTCTCTGATTTACGTAAACAAAAAGCCGCTACCAAACAGTTGAGGGTAAACTGGTGACATAAATAAATGTTATCCATGGTTTTAAATATTTCTTAGTCTACTCGCGGTGATTCATACTGGCAGGAGACAAAACTTTTAACAATTTTAAACACCTGGTATTTAGTATTATGTTTATAAAAACTGATTAATTGAATTAAGTTTTATGAAAGTCTATCTAGAACAAAACGAACTAATTTCCAAGAGAATATCAAGAACTAGCTCAGATCAGGTGACTACAAGAGTTAGTTACAAAAGTCTCACTTCAAGTCAGGTAATAAATAAAAGTGTAATCGTATCAATTCAAATTTGATACCTGTAAACCATTACTGTTCAATCTTACGCTTCAGTAAGTCCATTTATTTTACGTAGTGATGAACTCCATTTTGGTAGTTTAATAAACGCGTAGATACAATTAAATCAGAGCTTTACTATAACTTCTATGTAGCTAGACAAGATGCATAATGGTAACATACTCGTAAACCAAACTGCACGAATGTATGGAATCGACATAAGCGCCCAACAAGAGAATCCGGCAGCTTACGTTAATCCTATAACAATACGTACTCAATGCATCGTGTCTAGGGCCACTGTTAACCGAAGGTAGCCATTTCCCTGAAGTTTCAATATATCGTTAAAGGGACACCAAACTAAACGTATGAAAAAAGATCGGTAAGTTTAAAAAAAAATCGTATGATTAGTTTTGTAAAAAAACTGTACAACTCTGAAACCGACTTTAGGACTCTACTATAAAGTTATTACAATTAGTTTATAGGCATTATTAGTAATATTAAAATTCATAATACCTATCTCCTTATTGCCTCACATCCTTTACGTTGCGTTTCATTAATATATTGTTTAAAACGGAACGTTTGACTTACATTGAAGTAAGGCGAGTGCGGTTGTTCTAACAATAAATAATGTGAAACTTTAAACGGAAGGTTTTGTCGTTCATTTGAATAAAGCGGAACTTTTAAAAGGTATATAAAGCAGTTTAGATGGCCGTTCACTTGTTAGCGCCTGGCTGGTCGTGATCCGAGCTAATTTGCGTCTGTTCGACGGAGTAAACCATCCGCGTGTTTTATATATTAATGTAATAGTCGTTCAAACAAACATGTTAATGTGTTTGTTAAAGGTTTACTAGCCGGTGTGTTTTCAAGGGATAGTTTCGTGAGTTTATATCCAATTATTTTTGTGTACTTGTAGGATCTTGAATCATTTTCGCAGTACAATATTATGAAATTTGAGTTTTTAAAAGGTTTTTGGTTTCGGGTAAACTCACATAGACTACGAACGTATAAGAACGTATGGGACAGCTATTGCAAGTACATACACATTTTATATTCCTATTGATGTATAAAGTGGCCAAGCTTAGCAGCTACTTATCTTATATTTTCTCACTGTCACGTAGTGCATCTCATTCATTTTCGACTGGGTAAAAAATTGGTTGCGGGTTAGATGCAGTTTTTTTTTAAATAAAAGGGGGTTAAAACTGGCTGAGAAAGCAAAATAAATGTGTTTTTTTCCAACAAAACCGATGTCTTATTATTATTCACTATATCTGGGCCTCTATTTCTAGGCAGTAAAAACCATATCGTCTTTGACGATTTATGGTATCGTTTTTTAATTAGGCCGCCATTACTGTCAAATAAATAAGATCTATCGTAATGCTTACAATATAATAACAGAGGGCTGTTGCCTAACTCAGTCGCAATCGTAATCGTTTTCATTTTAAAAATCGAAGGCTCGTCTGCATACAAAGTGAAAACAATTGGTCCGCTTTGAAGTCGATTGTGTTTGCGAGTGCGTTAGATAATAGGCCAGCAGGTCGAAGACAATATGGTTCTAACCGTCTAGAATAGAGGCCCTACTGTTCATAAATTTGATGTTCACGTGGTTGTTTAGTAAAATTATAATTGTTTTAAGTGGATCTGAAATTGATCGGCACGTCGTTAATTCGATACATTCTGATACATTTCAATGCTGAGGGAGATTGTGAGTTTTAATTTTATGGCATGGCATGGATGTTTGGTGATTATCGGCGTTTGCCGGTCACGTGTATAAGTCAACATTTGTATCTAAATCCTTAACAAATATAAATCATTAACATGAAACAAAATAATAATAAAACGTAGCAGCGAGTTTAGTAGAAATTAAATTAATTAGAATAAATAGCAAAATAATGAACACACACACACATAATTGTTATTAATTCAAGTACCAATGTATTATACAATTAGTAAATTAGTGTTAAGCCATCTGTCATTCTAATTAGTAATAGCGTAGGACTTATACTTGGACCTGGTAATTGTAACAAATGGACCCCACGTGGCAGACTGAGCCTAGTGTGGTGGTCATGGGCAACGTAAACAATTTTTTTTTAAAATAATGTATTTTTTTTAAATTAAAGATTTATTTACTAAGATTATGATGAGACAACTGTTGTGTCACTCTTCTACATTTTATTTATTTTACTGCCTTTTATTTAAACCTACTCGAGAAGTAAGACGTACAATGGCTAGAAGCTTCATGAGATCGAGAGAGGAATTGTTTGTTATTTATTTGAGGACATAATTTCTTTTGACTACATTAGACAAAAAATACTTCTTTTAAAATAGTAAGTAAGGTAAATGCACCCACCATGCACAGTGCTCCAGTGATGAACAATAACAATTTTAACGGGCAAAAAGGCCCTTTCTAAAGATTTAATTCTAATAAAGGTAGGCCCGAAGTATTATTATCTTGTATAATAGTAAGGTATTAGCGTTCTATAATATGTAATTACTTTTATTGGGATTGTTCATGAGTGGAGCACTGTCCATAATAGGCGCATTTACTACATCAATCCAAATGAAGTCGGCTTTTGGTTAAAAATATTGTCAGTCCCCGACTACAGTTTGACTGACCTATATTTATCATTTTAAAAGAAGTTTTTTTTTCTTTTTTTAAGGTAGTTTTTTGTTTTTTAAAACATTTATTTTACTATATAATTTTTGGTGATCATAATAAGCTGTTATATATTCCCACTTCTTAGTTGATATGAAACTTCAGGACATTTCAAGCTCGCCGCATGCGACGCCGCGTGAAATTCATAGTCATATTTAAGCAATTAAATGTTCCCCGTTATAGTCGCTCAACTATCTTAATCGAGATATCTTATCGCCATCCTTGAAATAGGTGTACCGTTGACGAGTTCCGTTGGCCATCTGTGGTCCGCATCATCAGTTCCACTTCACCAAATGATACTTTCTGAATGCAAATGATAGACTTGTTAATAAAAATATTGAAATTGCTATATGCATGGGTATAATATTTGAGAAGTTCTCTAAATTCCTCATGGATTCCCTCGTCAGATCACAATTTGGTGACAATGGGACCACCTCAAAAGGAAATTCTATCAAACTAAAATATTTTTGAAATCGGACCTAAATTATCGGACCGGAATAAGAGGGTAGTATTAATTATATTATAAGTGTTAAGAGTGGTATTACTAGATAAGAAACAAATAAGAAGTATAATGGGGAATCTGCATGTTTTTTTTTTCACTATTTACATTGTTATAACATAGGAAAAACTTTAAATACTGTTAAAACATGTCGTTTAAAAATATTTAAAATTGAGACCAATTTTGACATTTTGAAACGCCGCCATATCATGACGTTAAATACTCCACCACTATTATGATAGGTTGTTCATACGATATGCGGGTGTGATTGTTTAAAACTAGCTTTCAGAGTATTTAAACCATGGAAAACCTTCGGAAACCACCTTATAATTGTTTACTTGCACGTAATCTATTGCTGAATCGCCATAAGATTCACGTTCACGTTCAGGGGGGTTATTATGACATAACTATGCAGTTTTTTAAGGACAGAGCTATAGCAGTTTTAACTGAACTGAATTGCTACGTCATAATAATCCCCAAGATCTGTAACACAAAGTAACAATCATGTAATAATCATGAAAATTGGTAACACTTATAATTTTCTGCCAAGATAAATAGTAAATTGACTAACGTAAATATAACACAGTAAACTAAGCTGATCGTGAATAAAATTCCGTGTAAGTAGTACATTTTTAATAAAAAAATGTAGTATGTGTACTTTTAGGTTATGTATACTGATCCTTATATTTAAGATTATATTGGTTAAATAGAATAATTACCTCAGCGGACGTAAAATCTAAATGTGACGCTAAATAAGATGACATCATGAATTCATCTATTCTCGGCAGATTATCTGACTGCTTTCACAAATCCAATATTAATAAACTCTAAAATAATTTCTAATTTTATGAAGATACTAAAATGACAATAAAAATTCACACCACACACAATATTACAATTTTATCTGACTAATGCTCCAATTTCCATACAAATATAGAAAACACGAACTTGTCATAGTATTGCGTTTTACACATTTGAAATTTGCTCGCTAAATTTGCACTTTATTTATTAATTTTAAGTTATTAAAAATGCAAAAATTAATGAAACAATCGTTTAAATCAAGTTTGTTGCTAATGAAGATTTAATGCATATTCCCTATTGTATGCCTGCCTCTGGAGGGTTATTATGACATAGCTAATCCAGTTCAGTTTACGCTGCGAGAAAGGGACAGTGCTATATCACTACATAGTATAAAACAAAGTCGCTTTCCGCTGTCTGTCCCTATGTATGCTTAGATCTTTAAAACTACGCAACGGATTTTGATGCGGTTTTTATTAATAGATAGAGTGTTTCAAGAGGAAGGTTTATATGTATAATAAATCCTGTTTCATGTACGGGTGTTACAGAAAACTCACATAAACCGAAGCGAAGCGAGGGCGGGTCGCTAGTAACTTATATAGCTCTGTCGTTTTCACTCGCCATAAAATGATCAGCATTGTCATGTCGTAATAACCCCCCTGTTCTATTGTAATTCAATTATATTAATAATTGGTGCATAAACAGGAATGTGACTCCTATTTCTACCTATGTATACTCTGTTTATGTTACTGTTGGTGTGTCTTTATAAATAAATATTTGAATTTGATTGACTGAGAACTTGGTTTTAGTCCTTACCTTACTATTATTTGGCTTTATTCTATACCGGAATCATAGTTTTTACGATTTATCGAGTCGTACCATCAAGTACCTAAACAAGAGCTAAGAGTTATTGAATGTAGTTTCTGCTTAAGAAGCTTTTGTAAAAAAAAAACTGAGTTATTCGTATTCATTGACCTATAAATACGAACGTTACTGTACTGTACCGGTTTAGCCAAAAAGGAAATTAATACTTTTAATGATCCTCTTTCCTGTTTTTTTCTAACGAGACGTCAATGATTATGAGAAACGACTAGCCGCCGGACATGGACGAGGCAAGCAGGAGATTAATCGAAAGGTTCGGGTAGGTACTTGTTCTTATTCGTGGAACTGTTTCCAAAAAAACCGGACACTGAGGGTTCCGTATTTAAGATAATATGCTCGGTAACCGGAATGAAAATACTCATTTTGTTGTGAACTTTATTTTCAATTATTTATAAAAATAATTATTGTTTTTTTTACTATAAACAGAACCGGGAAGCAAGTTGTACAACTACTTATACCAAATATCAAGATGATAGCATATGTAAGGCCCAGGTCAAATTACGTTATTTCATAAGAATCTTGTGTCAGTCAACTAAAGTCAAAAGTCACTTCGACAAAGTCCTACGTGTAGGACGGTGGGCCTTACAAGGAAGTTGCTGAGAAAACCTGCTGTGACATACAAACAGACAACGAAGTCTTACAATAAGGGTTCCTTTTTTACCATTTTGGTACGAGACCCTAAAAAATATCCCTAAATAGAAAATAAGTCTATTGCAATTTACTATGAATCTTAAATTTGAAATGCTGTAATCTCTACAAGGAGATGTATCTAAATTTTCATCTTATTGCATTTAAATAAGGTCCAAAAGTCATCAGGACTTGGGAACGGTTCGAAAAATACTGGTTAATTACGGTTCTTAACCAGATTTGCCGTAAACGCTTGCTCGGAGCGGAATCGATTTGCAAGCTTTATGATCGCTAGGATTTAACCTGGTATTTTTAGTTTTTGTTTTTTGATAAAGCCGGCTTGACTTCAAGCTGAGCCAGTGAAAATGGAACTAAAGAGCTAGCTTATGGGGTAGAAAAGACAAGAAAACGAAAGCAGTGGTGGTCGTTGCGAACAAATTAACGAGCGAAATTAACCGTTATCGATATCGAGCAGGAACAGTTTTATTTTGCTCATTGATCAGAATCGAAATAATATCAATTCTGTTCGAGCGGAATCGAAATGAAAATGCTCTATTTAAAATGTATGGCATTTCTGACGACCTGGTTAAAAAAGAACGGCGATTCTGAGCCCTGATTCGGAAATGCAATTTAACCGGTCATTGACCGTTTTCGTATGAAAATAACCGGTTATTTGAATTCCTTAGCCCTGATGTGGATACATCTCTTTGTAGTCGACTGTACAACTAAACAATGGTTTAAGCGTGGAATCATAATCTTCCACCCAACTGGTGGCAATGGAAGGTAGGTTTGTCTGGCATCCTTACTAAGCATTATTGATTTTACAAACATTTATTTAACTTGCACCATCATTCCTTGCTTGTTCGTATGTCTTGAAAGAACGTTACATATTTAGCTGTACCTCGAGCACGAACTACCTTCTATCGAGTAACGTTAACGTATCGTCATCGAGATAATGTATATGGCGATTGATATTAGCGCCCTCTAGTATGTACTTAGTACTAAAATTTTATAGCAAGTTGACGTAAGCGTAAAATAATGCTTGAAAATATTATTTTATTTTAGACTTGACAGAAGCACGTGGAGCAAACCCCGTGTGCTTTTGTTTAGTCCATTAGACAAAATACTCGTTTACCGAACAATTATCTTCGCGTGTGATATCCTTATTCTTCTAATAAGTCCATAGGAGTGTCTATAAATAACTCGATATACATTAATTTAAAGTAGAATTAGATTAGATTTTATTTTAGGGGTTTGTGCTACGGATAGGTTAAGAACACGTTTTTGAATAGTAAAGGCAATTTGTAAACGTGACGTATAGTTTTAAATTGCATACTCGAGCCATCTTACCCATTTAAATTGCTGTCAAAGCATCCTCTTCGATTATCCTTGCCGGTATGGATACGGTACTTTCTTGCTATCTTATGCATACGTTATGCCAATGAGAGCGTTTCTTTCAATGATTGCATCACTCACCTATACTTCGTATGTCTATGGTCTTCGCATACTGGTATAGGCTCATTCGATCCAGTAACCACACAATTAATTTGTGGCACCCACTGTGCCTGTATTTGCAAGGTGTCGGTCACTTTCAGAATGTTCGTCGGACATTTTATTTTGTCTGTCATTCACGGTTAATAGAGTATTTATTAATTAAAATATAATCAACCAGCTTCTGCCCGCGATTCCGCCCGCGTGGAACTCGTTTATATTGTAGCTCCATACAAAATTTCACCCTCTATTTCAAATCCTTAGGGGATGAATTTCGGGAAAAAAACTATTCTATATGTCCTTTCCTAGGATTCAAACTATCTTTGCACCAAACTTCACCTAAATCGGTTCAGCGGTTTAAGCGTGAAGAGGTAACAGACAGACAGACAGACACACTTTCGCATTTATAATAAGTATTAGTATGGATTTAGCCTTATTGCGTGGAAACGCTTTTAAAATTCAAGTTGTTTGTTTTCATCCGGTTGTTTTTACCGATTCTGAAATACAACCGCTGGTATAAGGTAGTTTATTGTTTATTTAAATATTGGTAATTTTCACATAGGTAGGTATAAACATGAGTATAATAGTTCAAGTCAGTTTAATATTGAATTATTTCTGTAAGTTGTGACACAACTAGCATCGACACTGCAAAGTTAGTTTATCTATAGATTATAGTTTAAGGTTTTTGAACAAGTAAGCCTTCCTTCTTTTGGTTTTGTTTTGTGGATGATTATTGTTTGTTTCTTTATACATATATTTAAGCAGAGCTGTTTATCGGGGCTGACATGGTCATATCTGATCAAAGTCCATAAATAATAGTAGATTTTAAATACATAAATAAACGTGGGCAATGTACGAGATTGAGTATAAGAATGTGTATGTATACTTACTATTTAAATATGAAAAAACTGAAAACCAACATGCCTAGAGACGTTAACGCCTTATGTTAAAAGTAATATTCTCCGTGATCTCAACCCTTTATCACTATTTATGGACGCTGCGAGAGGAAAACAGTATAGTTTTTTAGCTCGCCACAAGAGATGAAGCTAACTTCGAACCGCTTAAAATCACTGTCAATATTTCAGGTTGCGAGCTGTCTCTTCGGAGTCCGCCAGCGTTGCTGTGTGCACCGGACATGCCACGATGCGCAGTGACCACACTTGTTCACATTTAAATAAATCGATCGATGGTGATAATAGGCAACTAGTGAACTGTTCCGTAACTACTTGCATAAGGCACAATATCACGTTTAACGAGCGCTCGATCACGACCATACATTATCACACGTAGACGACGCAGTTGCGGAAATGCTTAAACCAAGCGATGAATTCATTGCCTTCCGTCTCTGCATACAAAAGTATACCTTGGTTACCTACTGTTTGTTCCGCGGGATAATATTTCTTGTCTAATACACCCTAGGTTTTGATGGGTTTTTATGACATCTTTCACGGTTTTGACGTAAAAGTAGGTATCCTAAAACTTTTTAAAAGAGTCATGGAAATTGCTCCACCGACAAGAGCCTAGCTCTTAACTTTGAGAAGATGAATGCTTTGTTACTATTTCTACCTTGGAACGTTAATTTACTTTATATGTCAATTAATTTACGAGAAATGTTGCTTGCTCTGAAGTTAGTCCTAAATATGTAAACATGTTTTGTACTTTTGGTAAAATACCTAGATTAGACCGGCCTGAAAAAGGGTTAAAATGTAGTCATTAATTTCAGTTCTGAACCACATTGTCTCTCCTTTAAATTACGTTTATATAAATGTAGGCTTATCCTAAAACTATATTAAAAACTTACCGTGTGCACTAATACTGTAATCAGTAGCACTGAATATTTCAACAGTTGATCCGAGTATTTGTTAGTAAATATGTTTAGACGCGTTTTCCATGTTCGATTCTCGAGAACTTACTGATTCCGGCCGAGAAGACGCAGCGCCGTCGGCGCGCTAATTGAGATCAAACTTATAAAGCACGACTCGAGCGCATCACGTCGGCCGCCAGAGGGTATCCTATGATCCTAGAAGCAAACAACCTTCTTTCTACTTACACATGTTATACAATATGTTATTTATATGTAAACCTACTGACGGACTAAATGGATGAAAAAACTCTGGAATCAACTCATGAACAACTTTCAATTTATGCAATTTATGAGTCCGTCAATGTACCTATATATTTTTTATATTAGGTAGGTAATTTTTTATTTCGATAAAACTAATATGCAAAAATAGGCAAAAAATATTTACGGTGTAAGTGAATGAAAAAAGATAAGGTAAAATTAACTAGATTAAATCTTTGCAGTGTCCTCGTGGCGCAGTGCTACAGATGCTGGCAGCATTTCCTCGCTGAAGAGTTGCTCTAATAAGTTGAGCGAGGAAGCTGCCAGAGTGCCAGCTCTTTGATTGCCCATTTCCTTGACCAAGCGCAACTCCATAAAAATATAAAAAATCTTGTGAGCACTTGTACTTCACGAACCGAACCCCTCAATACTGAAAGCAACAAAATGGTATGTTTGATGGTATTGATACTGTTTCTTTTTCATATTTTATAACAGGGCTAACATGCCCATGCGGGTGGCATCGCAAACGGACCCGTCTCGTCTTCTATGATCCATGCAGCCAAAGTCCTGCCGGGCACCTGCCCTCTTGAAATTGTATTGGGCTCGAGGATTGACGAATACATAATACATTGTTTACATTGACGATGTCCGATTATCGTGTTTGACTAAAGTGTCAATTAGTTGTAACTCATTATGACGCATTATCTAGTAAGTGTAAGCGAGGAAGTGTGTTTTCGGATAAATCGTCGAATATTGAGTGTTGTGTGTCGGAATGATGACATCAAGTGCTCGTAGGTCAAAAAACTCGCACGACAAGTCAACAAGTCGACATAGTCGAGGTAAATGATTTATTTTATCAAGCAATGGAATCATGATTTGTAGTTTTACCCCCTTAACCATACACGCACAATAAACCTATTCTATTTAATGTATTCTTTATCTCTACACATACATACAGTCACGCCTTCATCCCAGAGTGGGGTAGGCAGAGTTTCAGAATTACCAACAACTCTAACAACTTGTTGTTAATCCTATAACCACACGTTGCACAACAGGCTAAGATGTTTACCATGTTTCTTTGTTTCTTTCTGTTAAATTTAAATGTCACCATGACAGACAACAAAACAGATTTGAAGCACTCTTTAGCTCTTGCGCATTTATATATGAATATTATAATTTGTGAAAATCATGTTAGTAGTTATGTATGTACTAATAAGTATGTTGATGTCCGCTGACATAAAAATTACTTCCCTTGGACTTAACCGCAGCTGGACTGAAAAGGGTCTAGTTTTACCTCGCAATTTAAAAAATGAGGAATAATCTCCTTCTATAGGTACCTAAGTAAGTGCCTAGACGCGCCGTCAGAACAAAAAGTACCACGTGCGTGCGTGTGTTTTTCTACTTAGTTTTATCCGGGATCGGTTTTAAACCCCTTTGACGAATTTGCCGGGCGCTCTGACAGCTTCGGGGCTGCTGTAGAGGCGGACAAAGGTGTCAGTTTTTAGGTCGCAGGTTAGTGGACATGTTCAAAGAGCTTTGCCGTCGACCGCAGCGCATTGTGGAGCCGCGCCGCTGATTGAAACTGCGAGTCCGTGCCTTGACAACGTTTCACCTGGCACGATATGCTTTCTAACAAATTTGGCCAAATAGGTGTGCTTAGTTCAAAATTCGAAACACTTTTAAAACCAAATTAGTTATTGTGTACAGAACATGGAGAGGAAGATAATGCTCGAAAACAAGCGTAATAGTAACAGTTGCAATGAGATTGATGGAAATACATTGACTAAAGAAAGTAGGTACTTCAACAAATTCAACAGAAGCAACACATCGATTTTTGTTTTTATATAAACATTGATTATAAAAAAACGTTATGCAATGGCGACCCTGCTTTTAGGATTAATACTGATAACTTCGACTGAGCTGGGTAAATCAAGTGGAGATCCTTGGGGAAGGTCTACAATAAATATCTATCTAATTTTATTCATTTCCTTCCACTCGTACTCGTACATATTACAAATTTGTAAATTTGCAATTGTTAATTGCATAACATAAATGAAAAATATGTTATCAGTTTAGTTTTAGTAAAAAATATTTAGAAAGAACATAAGTACATTTACTAACAAAACACGTTTAATTTTACAACACGACACATCATAACAAAATGATAAAATCAAAACATTATTGTACGTTTCCTAAGTGCGGATTCGATCAAACTGGAATAAGACTTAATCCGAGATTAGTCTATAAATTAAATAAATTCGGCGTTTAAACTAGGTATAAGACCTTATTCCAGTTTAGTCGAATCCAACCTTAGTAGGGGAAAGGACTTAAGTAGGAGTGAGACTTATCCAAACGTTGGGCGCGGATTTGAACTCCTGATCCGGGGTTAAATCTGCAGTCTCATCGAATTATCATTTATCATAGTATGTCTAGTAATTATTATAGTAGTATCTCTGTTTTGCTCAATGGTTAACTGGTCGGGAAAGCCTTACCGCGTTAAGTTCGCCTATTGTATATAAGGTGTATTTTTTTGTGCAATAAAGATTAAGTAAACAAATAAAAACGGTTTTCCGATTGAAACACAAGGACGGAAAGTGCTTCATTTTACTCCTAGGAGTAAAAAAACCATATGAAAACACTTTCCGTCCATGTCCATATTGTTTATTAAAAGTGCTCTCTATTGCATACAAAATCGAAAGAAACGTGAAAAAAATCCCGCACACCCAACTTGTGGGTGCAGTGTGAGCCGGCGGCGGCGGTGCGTTGTGCGTGAAAGTTTCTTAACTAATACGCGTAGTTTTCAAACAAACATTCTCTCCGAATTTGTCATAGGTTTTTAAAAATATTTATAATTATGTATTTGTATCATTTCCTCGCATTATTTGAGAAAAACATTATATTTGCCTCGGCGGAAACGAGGATTTTCTGACTCGTATTTTAGCAGGCCTCACTATTGCTCGGCCTATTAACCACCTCGTCAGGAAATCCCTTACTTTCCGCGCCTAGGCAATAATGTACTATTCCATAATTATGTTGCTAACGTCTGATTTATTAGGTACTCGTAATTTAGGAGGACCAACTACATGATACATACCTATAGTAAGTAACTTATTTTTTACAGAACTACGGGAGTCCCAGTCCTTTGGAAGGCGTACATGGAGCCGAAACCAACACACTGCCCTTTAGACAAGTTTAATTTAGTTAAGTAATGGGACTGTATATTTAATAAACGACTAACTATTAAGTTTCTTGCGGCGTTTCTTCTCAGCAGTGGTCTCTTGCGAAGCGCTTGTAGAGTTTTGACGTGTAAAAATGTCCGTGCGGCTTACTTACTGAATAAACCTCTTTTATCTTATTTTATCTTTTATCTAACACCAACCGGCGATTGTTCCTGAGTTCAAACTGTAGAAGTATGCTTCCACGAACAACCATTGGTTAGTATAGGACTAGTTACTTGAGATGGATGGGAGTATTAATAATAGGCGATATATAATGGCTATAGGGTGCCGGTCTGGCCAATGCCAATTACTGGATGAAATGGCCGATGCTGATTCCCCAACTCAATACGATATTTACATAGCAACAGAGAGGCTAAGCTTCCAGAGGAGCTAAGGGTGGAGAAGCGCTTCTGGACTTTAAAGGACTATAAGGTGCCCACTCGCCACTTATTTAACATATTATTTGCGGGTGGTAGGGCCATGTGCAGGGTCCGTCCGGATCGCTACCACCATCTTATCCATTAACCTACCGCCAAACAGCAGTGTTCGCATTGTTGTGTTCCGGTTTGGGGATAAGACAGCCGGTGAAATGACTAGCATAGAGGCATTCCATTTTAGTCCTCAGGGATGGCAACGCATTTGCAGTCTTAGGATTGCATTGCAGTCTTGTGAATGCGAATGTCTATGGGTCACAGTTCCTACTTTCCATCAGGTGGCCTGTGTGCTCGTTTGTCTTCTCCATGCCATAAAAAATAATAATAATAATAATAACCCCTCGAGCCTTGTCATTGTACACTCCAGCCGGCCGCTGAAGGCAAGAGTGAGGTGAGGATCAGGTCAATATTCGAACCTGTCCGGACACACTACCGGTAATTGGCTATTATTTAATTGAATTAATAATAACAGCCGTAATTTCAAAGCAAAAACCACTAAGCGGTTTTTTAAACGATTTTTCAAAGTGATCACATTAAAGTACTTGATTATGTCATGTTTGAATGAATTGTGTTGCTGTTAATAATTGAATTATAACAGGGTTTATTTCACTCAGAGATACTCCGAGCGTAGCCCTCTCCATCGCCGTTTGAGTGACCTTGAGTTTTCTTATGAGGCCCATTGTAAACGACCACGTTTCAGCACCATAAATTATCACTGGCAACACACACTGATCAAAGACTCGAGATCGGGTCACCGACATAGCCCGAAGAATTGCCAAATTGAAGAACTGATGACCAATGGGGCCACAAGATTCTCGAATGGCGACCACGTATCGGAAGACGCAGTGTAGGTAGACCTCCCACGAGATGGTCCGGCGACCCGGTGGATGCAGGTAGCACGTGACCGGTCATTGTGGTGATCCTTGGGAGAGGCCAATGTCCTGCAGTGGACGTCGTTTGGCTGAACTTATGGTGATGATGATGAGAGTTTATTTTGTTTGTATAATGACTTACGCTAATGCTTGTGCTATCTTTATAAATGTTAAATGTTTGTAAATGTAACTAAAAAAAGTGTGAACGGATTTCTTTATACAATTAATCAAAAATATATGACCAAATTTTCCGGAATTACAATACCTATTACAACTTGAACTAACTATTAGATAAAAGGTAAATCTAGGCGCACCCCGTTAACTGAGCTGACTACGCAAATATAAATTAATGTACCAAGTTACATGGCTAAATGCTGAAAATTTAAGACATTAATGAATTAATTAGGATCTCCCTTTCTGTGGCACAGATTTGCGTAAATATTTTCTGAGATACACAAAAGCGCTGACGCCGCGTTGAATTACGCTTCAAAAAATGAAGTTGAATATTTTTATTCTCCTTTGATGATCAAAGTCGGCGAGGTTAATGCAATTTATTGTCTCTCTTAAAACGAGACGCGCGGGTAATAGTATTTGTAAGGTTCACCTACGACTTGTTGACGTGCTCCAAAAAGCGAGTGCAGAAGCGCAGCGGGGCCTAAGTGATTCGATACACGTTCAATATGTTTCATCAGGGAGCTCGGTGCGCGCTTATTCAATCATGCCGAGGAGGCGCAGCAGCGTCCTCTATCGGTAATCAGTTTTTCAGCTGTAATGGCACGCAGGCATTCTCGTTCAAAAGAAACAACCCTCAACAAATAACTGAAGCGGTTTTTCCATGCTTTAATGTACCTCCACTTAGGATTTTTTGTTAGTTCATTATTTGTTCCATTGGTTGGTCGTTGGTTATGCTATATTCTTATACCTAGAATATTTTTTCTACGTCTCTAACGATTTATTCAAAATTTAAATAAATGTACATTAAGTTCTATGTGCATATACACTATTTGTTTTTAATAAGCCAGTAAGAGAAGAAACAAACAAGCCACTAACGCAATTGTTTTCGCACAATAATTTTTCCTTCCGTCGGCGTAGGGCGCTTCCGTGGCTGTTCCTGCGAACATCTTCGGCGCCTGCGTCCGCTGTCACCGGAAATGGTAATTACCGCCTAATCTCGCCCGGAGCGCAGGCGGCTCGACGTCCGGATATGAACTTCCGTTATGAACAATTTACCGTGCGAAATTGGACGACGGTGCCACCTCCTGCATTCAGCCGTCGCAGCATCGGCTCACACGTGCCCGCGCAGTCATTGCACCCCATTCACTCGACCCGCGCCCACGAATAAGTAACGCCGACACTGAATACGAATAGTGCGAAGCCTTTTACAACGTAATATCAAGGAAATTGCATTTATATTCAATTTGAAAAAAGCGAAAAATGTCTGCTCTAACGCTCTGCTTCTTAATCGTTTTATGGCTCTAAGTATTTCTGCAAGTGGCGACATTTTGCTGTGGGTAAACGCTGCATATGTACACCATATATCAGGAGTTCCGGCAGCCGTTTTGGGACTTTGCGCTTATTTGCAGCGCAGCGGCCGGTTAAGTTTCAGTTGAATTACAATATTTGCGGATGTTGCTTGTAGATTGCAGGCACCACGACGCCTTGTCTGTAACCTGCAAATATAAGTAGAATACTTAAGCATTACAGAGTAAAGTTTAGTATTTTAGAGAAGTTATATGCTGTTGCATTTAAATGTCAAAGCATGTATTGCCGCATCGTACACTATAAGCTCTGGACGCAAATGATGATCATGGTTGGACGGATCCTAATGATCGCCATTCATCGCGATCAGCATTGATACGGAGCTGTGATTACTTGCTCTACACGCCTCTGCCATCTGCCCGCCATTTACCCTACCAATTCTCATTGAACCGAAATTGTCGCCAAGATTTGAATTATTGTTCAATCACAGACCAATACCGCAGTTGATTAAAGGAGGAGCAACCGTTCCAGCAACAGATTATATCGACTCATTAACGAAACAAATTTCCATTTGACAATAATCTGACCGTTGATAAATCACAACAAGATAACTGCGTGCATACTGCGTGGTTAATGCGATTATGTCGATCAGCGATGAGTATCATACACACACACACTATACGGGGTTTAAAACGTATGCGACCATATTCCCGAATATTGTGCGGCGAGAGGTGCGTAATAAACCGTCAGAATAACTGGCGTAATTAACTTATCACCGAATCGGCGATTAACATCTGCCACCCGACCAGGCCGAGAGCGGGTGGTGTCGGCGGACGCAATGAAATCGAGGAAAAAATCATTTGGATATTCAGAGAGCGAGAAACGAACGGGCGAGCGTTATTGTCGGCTCGCATACAGCCTCCAAATGGACTGCGCTCGTTCAATTTCGATACTTTTACAACACAATAGACGAGAGTAAGGCGTGTTCGCTCACCTGTCAAATTAAAAAAAGCACTAGCATATTCAGAATAAACTGGTAAAAGCTGCGTCCAGAGTATGGACAATGCGTCCGCTTTAATTTTTTTTGCTTGTGTTGATTAAATTGATTGGAATTGTCGCGTCCGTAATAACTCGAATAGAAAATCTTGGCTATATAATACGGACCGATGGGCGCAGGCTGTCTTTGAAGCAAAGTCGTTGACATAATTATACATTGAACAGTTTGTTTGTTGAGACCGGGGTAGGTAAATATCTTATAATAAATGTTTAAAAAGCGATACCAGCCATGAACAGGTCTTTACGAAATTTAAATGAGAAAATCCTTGTGATGAATCATAAAAATCGGTTAACAATTCGCAAATAAATCAAGTACACACAACAATATTATAAAATATAAACAAATTGAGAACCTCCTCCTATATTGAAGTCGGTTAAAAATACTTAAAAACTTAAATACAAAGGCGTTTTATAAACTTTTATCAAACAGTAAGTACGGTCGGTCGTATAAGTAGCGGCACATTTCAGTGCTCTGTCACTTTAACATCATGTTGAAACTTCTGCACTAATCTGTCAAAGGCGTTGGAGCGACAAAGTACTAAAGTGTGCTGCTATCTATAACCTGACTGTACATATTAAAACAACGTTATTAGTTGAAATATTGAAAAGGGTACATTATTATAACCGAAGTGCAGGAGTCGCCGGTCGCTCGCAGGCCTGGCCCCACATTTTGCAGGTTTCGTCGACAACGAACCAATTATAATCACGGTTACATCGTCGCGAAACCCGAATCATGTGTGGTTTCTTCTCATCGCTGTCTTCTATCTTCGTGATGATAATAACAACCATACTAAATATCTTCTCGTTGAAAAGTTCAACAAATACAGCTGTACGTAAAAAGTGTACGCTAAATGTTAAATATTTCAGTAAACAAACAAAGAATACCATGTAGTCGTAAAATAAACAGTTTCTTTCCGTTAACCAGGAATAACTTAAAAAACATTTCATTAAAATTGATTTCAATCCAATAATGGAACATGAAATTATGATCGAGGCAATTTTTATCTTTTCTTGTCGACATTATTACGAGCGCTCACCCTCACAATACTCTACGCCGTAGGTGCTCTACGCCGTAGCACCTGTTCTGGAAAGATAACTAGGGGTACGCAATCACTAAATAAAATTATATTTCATTTGTGTGCACGCCTCGAGTAAAGTATTTCTTTGTTTTATTTTAATTAGCAAATGGATGGGCCATTAATTAATTAGGGAATAGCCTTTGCTTAATAAACAAACGGGGCTGTAACCGCCGCGGCCCGCTAAAGAACCGACGGCCCGTTTTTCTACAAAAATACTGTTACCATTTTTGTTTCAAAATGTTATCCATAAAAAACCTAAACAACACATTCCTTCATCGTATGGCGATAGTGCAGAGAAGCATTTGTATTTTTTTATGATATCATTGAAAGGTTGCAACAGTTTATGAATATTATTATTCTGGATAGTGTGGATAGAAACATTTCATAAACTCAATTTTTTAAATCAACGGTTTGTAAAATATGACGTAATAAGTACAATAACGTAATATAGAAAATACCGGAACTTAAAACATGCTAGAAATTATGATGATAAAATTTATACATAACACAAAATCCCTTTTGTAGTTTTAACATTAATAAACACCTTTGTTCACATAACAATTATCAAAATGAGGTACAGCTGAGAGTTAATCATTAAGGCCCCATATCCTCACCCGGAAAAAGTAGGGCGATCATTAAACGAAACGTTAGTCCTCCTCAGCTGTCAGTCAGCCCAAGATTATTAACGCCCGAGCATTCCCTTGCACGCAACAGATGACCAATTGTTCGCTCTCCCATAACGGTAGCTAAAAGTTTTCCCATTTATTCAGTGCTCATACGTCAAGTGGCAAGTTGTGGCGGGGTGCGGCACGGAGGGTGGAGGGGCGGCGCGTTCCGGCGCGATAAGGCGCCGCCATTGTCGCGGCGTCGGCGCACGTTTCCTCCGCCGCCGTCGGGCCCACCGCTTTGTTCGCGCGCGTAATGAACTAACTTATTCCCGAGGCTAATGCCGCCGAATGCCAAATACGCACAACCTTATCTCTGCCGTGTCACAGTGTCACAGCACGCCGCCGTCTCCGCTCCGCGCACGCCTGACGTTAATTGTCCGAAACCCATCGGCCTAGTTCTGTTTGAATAGAGTTACCCAAGTATCAGCACATTAGCACAATGCGCCGTGTTTGACAAGGGCCCGCCTCTGTTAAGAGCCCGTGACGATCATTTTACCCATAGATAATTAGACGCCATGTTTGCTTCGAATTAGTTTGTTAGTTTATGGATATTACCAATTACAGTTGAAATGCAGTTCAGAGTTTAATTAATATTACAGTATGCTATAAAATTAATTACACTGATATGTCTAAATCAATGTTCACTAAACAGTTTCCGTTTATAGTACTCTCAATGTCATTGAAATCGTACCAATGCAATACATTCCATCGCATATTATCTCATATTTGGTAACGTTTCGTTTACTACCCTAATCCTACTCGAATGATTCGAGTATTTTACAAGACAATTACTAATAAGTAAATTTGTGTTCCGATAGAGATTTAAACAATTAAAGAGTATTAGCGACTAAAATGTTGGTAATGCAGCATGAAGCGCGAGCGGCGGCGCGCCGGCCCGGGAGCCCCATTATCCGCCGGAGCACCCGCCGCTGCTAAACTCTTCCCATAACCTATTATGTATTCTTTGTGGCGCCAAATTTCTTATTCATTCGAATACATTCAAAAATTCTCATAGAAGATAGTAGCGCTCCTATTTCAATAGCGAAAAAATTCGAGCGGCGGCAATAACTCCGGGGGAAAATCGCATTTGGAAGGAAAGAGGGCAAACCTTTTATGTAATATGAGATTGTCATCGCGATTATTACAGGCAAATAGAATACCCCGGATCAGTAAGTAGGTTATCTGCTCGCTTCCTTTGGTCGAAATCACTTTATTGGATGTCGCGAGGTGGGTATCATGTATTTCTGCGATCGTCATCTCAAACGCACCATAATAGCGCCTTGGGTTTTTCTTTATTTTCTCGCTCTCACAAATGGACAAGTTTGTTTCTGTTAAGTTTACGTTCCGCGTTGGTAATCAGCTGCTTTGAAGCGGTTCAGCCGCTTCTGCCGAAAGATATGAATCAAAACTTTTGTCGAGTGTGGGGTGACGCCAATTTGTGAGAAATGCTTTCGTGGTAAGTTGACTTACTCCAAAATATCTGTCACGAGGTTGTTATCCTGTAAGTTGACGACAAAACTGCGTACTGGGATTTAACTTTTGAAACAACAGAAACTGTCTCCTCATTTAAAGATTTAGGAAAACTTAGTAGATAATAAATATCCAAGTGTACCTAATGACAACAAAGTGGCGAGCGTTATTGTTGTCTGTTCTATAGTCATAGCATTAGAGTAGTTAAATTAAACTCAGAGGAAATCTTTTGTGTATCGAAAGTAGGGATTGCAATCCGGTCCGGCGGATCCGGTAATCCGGCCGGATCCGGCAATTTTTGGAAGCCACCGGATCCGATAATAATCACCGGATCCGGACCGGATCCGGACCGGATCCGGTAAAGTAAAATATTCTATTTTTAAACGAGAAATAGAGACATGAGAAGTTTTTCGAGCACTGTAAGTACCTACCTACAAATTAGTGAACGATTTATATGCATTTCTTAATAAATTCTAGTTTGTAACATTAATCTACGAGTTTTGGTTTTGTTTAATACGGTACAATAAACAGTTAAACTCATATACAGCAGCAAACTGCAGGTAAGCTGATATTCAAATATGTCGCTTTCAAAACCGAGTCATGAGCTAGGTCAAACCGGTGAAGATGGTGAAAAAAACATATGTATATGGATGGCAGTATTATACAAAATCTGCTATCGGGAACGACGCAAAATGCAAATTGTGCTTTAATGTTTTGAAAATTAGTAAAGGATCATACAAAGGCTTAAAATTACACCTAGAAAAAAAGCACTTCATCAACGTAAATAAAATTTCATCAGAAAATAGACTGCTAAAGCGTTTGTTTCCTAATTCCGTTACTAAAGCATCCACAAAAAAGAAGTTCTTGATCTCAGATATTTTCAGAGCCTTATTTTATTATAATTATAAATATGTTAAGTTGGCCAAGCTGCGGAAACGCTTGAATTTTATTTGATTTTATGGTGAACCAGGATAATGAAACTTAAGTATGTGTACCTGTGATTATGTGGTTATGGTTACCTAATAAAAAGTTGATTTTCTGAAACTTCAAATGATCTTTTCTTTACCGTATTTCCTTCTTTCCCTATTTTACCCTAAAAAACTTGAGAAAATAGAACATTTAGTGAATTTTAACCCTGCTGTACCAATCCGGTCGGATCCGGCCGGATCCGACCGGATTGGACGAAATCCGGCCGGATCCGGCCGGATTGAAAATCAGTCCGGTTTGCAATCCCTAATCGAAAGCAGTTATGATAATACGGATCAATTGTGTTTCCAACTGCGTTTAAAGCTAACGGGTCGCAGGAGCGAGCGGGTTAATTGCGCCGCGCCGCGCCCGCTGCTCCCGCTGCTCGCGCTGGTTGGCGCGGCTCAGATGCGCGGAAAAATCACACATTATTAGCAGTCGCGACGCCGACGACATATTCATATTTAAATGTCACGATGCGATTTCTAGCAAGTGAGCTCGGGTGTGCGGAGACTCCGCGGAGGCGCGAATCGTGCTGTAAGAGTAATCATACACGACAGAAGACTTCACACATTATCACATTAAATGCAATCCAGTTAGCAGAAGTAACGAGAAATTTTCAATTGGCTACATGTAGTTAGGTTATTAATGTTCACTATAAATAATGTATCGTTTCCTACAAAAATAGAATACCATCTCATAATGTTCCGTTGAAATTTGAAAAGAAGAGTATGTGACGGCCCTCTGCAGGTAGTGAAAGCTTTGAGAGGCCTTAAACCTTTAAGCCGGGAAACCTTCCTGAGAATGGATTTCTTTTTATCCAACTTTTTATTAGGTACTGCACGAGGTAATAAGAGTAGTATTTTTTGTTCGACTATACGGACGTGCCTAGATAGGTTGCCTAGTGTTACGCATAATAAAATTCTTTAGTTAATTAAGGAATATCTCTTAGATTCACATTTTTTCTTAGACAAGATTTAATATAGGTAGCTTTCATGTCATGAGGCAAATCTTATGATTCGAAATTTAGGTGGCCCCCTAAATCGAATATACTTAGTTACTGAAAAATCAAAAAATGTTAGCGCGCAAAACAGCGGGGCTGTAAATAAAGTTACTCTCTGAGGAAAAATTGTCCTCGCAAATTTAATTTCATGCAGGGGGCGGGCGTCTTCGCATATTTTCTTAGGAAACCTCGGCGTAAGTCAACTGGAGGGGCGCTCACGCGAGTATCACTTACCGAAACCAACTCGCGGCGATGCGGTTAAATCACTTAAGCTACATATTGTCACGTCGTCGCTAAAAGTTCTATATTACTTCGAAACTTTTGGCGATTTATATACATTAAAATGTATTAAAAGTCAATG
Organism: Acleris laterana; assembly: GCA_963966035.1. Classification (NCBI taxonomy): domain Eukaryota; kingdom Metazoa; phylum Arthropoda; class Insecta; order Lepidoptera; family Tortricidae; genus Acleris; species Acleris laterana. Next base: position 7,511,390 of record OZ014442.1, on the reverse strand, counting down.
ATAAGGAGATTATTTGGAACTTCGAGTAAACAATTTATAAAGTGTATTTATCGGAGTCCTTCGACCGCAACGAGCGCGCTTCATCGACAGACAATCAAAATGGGTTACGAAATTACCAAGCTAAAAGGATCCGCTCTTACATTTTCCTACTACAGTACAAAGGGATAAAAATGTTGTCTGCAATTTGAGAGGAGAGTGAGCGACTCAATCCCGCCGCCGCTCCGGGGAGCTAAACCGAATTTATGGTTTGAAAATTAAACTTAAATTGGATATTGCCGAGTTATTTTTAAGCATTTGCATTTACAGATTAATTACGCCGTGATAAATTTGTTAGAAGGGACGAAGATATTCCGTGAGATTTAATCTTGTTATACTCGTAACTATGTTTAAAGATGAGTAAAAAAAAATTACACTTTATTATAGATGCTTTAGTTTTTGTAACGTAAGTTATAATTTTAATCGTAAAGCCTTATTTTTAAGCCGAATTTCGAACTGGGGGCCCTAAAATGTATGGGATGACATTCCCGTTCGTTCTGATAAACTGTCGTTCCATAAATCTTGAGCGATAGAAAATAAATACGTTAGTAGCGTTTGCATCTTAGCTATGGCCCCTGAACTATTGAGTTATCGCAAACAATTGTCATTGGAAAGTTTTCGAGCCATCAGGCAAATGCAATGGACAATGTAACTAAACGAGTTATGTGTAACTTCACGGGCCGTTACGCGAGCCATTGATTGTGCGTGCGAGCATCGTTTGTGATTAAATGGAGTGACCTATTTGCGGCGACTGCGCCCGGCTGCGACTCATTTCATGGTTTACTAAGTAGATGGCGTAATTTAGTTCGCTATTCATTTATGAAATGTGCGAGGGTGTTTTACAAGAGCCGGCAAAATAAAATCAGTTATTAAACAGCACTTCTTGACAATAAAGAATAACGAGCAGAAATTTCTAAGTATATGAGGCGCAAATTAAACATAAACATGTAATACAAAATAATAGTTAATGAGAAGAGAAGAAGTGTGTTAATTTTTACTAATGTACTAAAGAGCGAGTGATTCCGATCTTCCCTGGTGGTGGGTGATAACGACCTCAAGGATGAAGGTTGATGGTTATTTTTTCATAAATATACCCAAGTTACAACGTTCTGGAAATACGGAATACATTTTTGCAGATCGTATTAAAAATGATAAAGCAAAACCTGCGGAGTCCATCATGCGAACGGATGAAATTTCTACTACAAAACGGATTGAAGGATATGAAGTATATCGGCAAAACAAATCCTGTTACAACCTCATACTTAGAGCAATATGTTTAAAAACGTGCATTTCTGGATCGCACCCCACATTATACATTATAATGAATGGCTATTGTTTTGTTAACCTTGAGGAGTGAGATGGAATACCGCCGTGCTCTTATCTGTTACCTAAATATGACGCGGATTTAATTAAAAGGTTTTTTTTTTTTTTATTATTAATTGGTTCACAAACCAAATGTTACACTCAAACAGGATTAAAACAGTCTAACAACAATAGAATATTACTTTTGTGTACATTTTAAAATAGTGAACACAACAAACTTAGTGATAGTGGTAGAAAAAAATATTTAGCAAAAAAAAAATATTGAAATACAAATGAAACTGAAACTTAAAATATGAATTAAAACTAAATTTAGAAATCCAAAAAACCTAAAAAAGGATATACTAATAATAATTATAATAGAAAAACAAAAAACTAATTACAGATTATAAAAATAGCAAGTCCTAACGCATTGCAAGTCTGATCTTAGTTTTAGTCGAGGCCAAAGAACCACTGTGTATATCACTGTGTGTATATGTGGTTTCAAGTGTAATGTATGAAAGTTGTTGGTGTATATGAATGCCTGTTGGTAGGTGTCAGTGCAGGCCGTTGCGGTGTCTCCGCTGCCCATGCGTGCGGCTGTCGGCCTGACAGGCGCGGCGGATCCGGTGGTATTATTGGCACAGCGCGCCAGCAAACAAGCACAAAAAAGTAGGGACAACCGTGCTTCCATTGTAATTCTTAATTAACTGTGTATTATCATGACATTTTGCTTAAACATATCTATAACTTCTAAATTTGATTTTCCAAAACTATGCTAACAATGTCCTCATTTTATTTATTTAATTTAGTCGTACTTAACTTGTAAGAGTATTTAATTTAATCGAGATAATGACTTTCCTCGGATTTCGTCATATTATATTAAAGAAATGTCCGTTCCATTCAATAATTTTAAATTTTAGTTCAGTGTGTACTCTATACTTATAGTAACATTACCTGAATTTAGTTTATGCAAAACCATCCCATCACTTAACCATTTGCTAACATAGTTTGTCAAAATATCGTCTACCCACGAAGGGAAAAGAAAAAGAAAAAAGAGAGGTTACAGTTGAGATTACTTTTGTACGGCGTGTTGACATTGCAGGCTTTTATCACCCTTTTTAAAGGGGGAGAAATCTCTGACACATATTTAAATAGGCAAACAATACAGCCGTGAGAACAAACAGGAATAAAACAGGATAAAAGAGCATAGAAAAATAAAAATAGAGCTTGATTTTTCTTAATGTATCCTGACAACAAATAAGCCTGGGAGTTTCTAACCCCGGCAACCTGGGCACTCGAGTCCGATACAGAACCATTTATTATCTTTACAACTAAAGTCCCCTCCTTTGGTATTCATAAAATGTAGCAATAAGGAAATCTTTTATTAAATAGGTAATGTATTGGTTGTAATGAGACCACTTTAACTTTTTAAAATCTCATACACGTAAGTGTAGTGAAGTGGTTAAGTCGCCGCCGGGTCGCGGCGAGGCGCCCGCGAGAGACCGGCGAAACAGTCCGTTAAAGCGTCGGATTACAAAAATGATTTTCGCGAAACAGCCGTGAAACAAATCTCGTCGAACAAACGAGTAACTGGAGTCGGGAAGATGACACGCCATATTTTAAGTATCGAAGGAAAGTCGAAGCGAGGCGACACCTCGAGGAGGAGAAAGGTGTTCTCCTCCCCAGGTCGCTTGTTCCACCTTCACCGCCCCTCTTTATTGATATTACGGTCGGCGCATTAAGCACTCCACGCGCTGTGTATTGGCTTTCACATGAGGGCCGCTAAAATAAAACTAGGATAGAGGATCGTGCGTTCCAATAAAAATGTTACGGCCAATTGTTTGGGCGGCTCGACGGTAGTTTATATCGCAGCATGCTGCATTAAGTGGATTGGTAAAAGCCATTTAATATAAAGTTCACTTTTTATCAACTGGTGCAAAATGAAATTCAAGAACCGGAACGCGGGTGATAAAAGTTTATATTAGTTACCAACATAAATTCCTGTGGATCTAAAGTCCTTTAATACAAAGTTCTTTCCGTAATCTCATAAAGTTGTTTTATAACTATCAGGAGTTTAATACGATTCAAAGCAAGAGTTTTATCTCGATAGGATTGACTTTATATCCGAAGTATTCATAAGTCCGGCGTCGCGGGGCGGCGCATTGTCGGGCTCCGCCGCCGCCGGACCGCGCGTAATGAAAGAGCGCTCCATTACGGATAAGCGCCTGTACTCCGTGCATCCTCTCTACGGCCGGCAGCCAAGATTGCCACCTGTAATTGTGTCCGGACTCATCCCATTGCACCGCCCTGGTAATAATAACAAATGCTTCAACTTAGCTCTCGGCGATCCTCACCCATTTCCTTCCCTTCAAATTAAGCATTTATCTTTGTGTTTGGTTCGAGGCGATCTGCAATCTATAAAAGCGTATACGTCGAGCTAAGTGGCCGTCTGCGGCGGCGCTTTCTTGGTGTGTAAGTTGGCGCGCGGCAGGCGTCCCGGCAGGAATAAAAGTTTAGCGAGACGACCGGCCGCACGCCCCAACTGCCAAACTTGCCTGCACTTTAATTAGAATTCACTCCCCCTGCCATTATTAAGTCACATAAGCTACAAACCAACCAATTAAGAAAATACAAGTTCAACTTTAAACTCATATCTTTTGAACAAAAGTACATAAGTCGATAGATACTTATGCGAGCTACTATATCAGGTTTCAGTATTAAATTACAAAAGTAAAAGAGGCCAAGGCATCATGCTTTTATTAAACATTAGCGTTAATATTGTTAGTTATGGAGGAAGAAAATACAGTGAAAGAATATGAACTGTGCACCGCGCCGGTACAACCTATTCGGGATTTCCCTGTAAAGCCGTTCTCAATAGATAGCGCGCGTAATAAGCTCAGCGATGGGCTATTACAGCGCTATGAGAGAAATTCGTATCGGCGGCGGCCTACCGGGTATCGGCGAGTGCAACAATATTGGAAGAGTGGCTCGATTGGCCGGCGAGGACAATCGCTACCGATTAGGAATAGACGTGGACCCGTCCGCAAATTACAACAATTGTTCGTTCAATGCACCATACAGCTCTGCACCTGCCAATTTTCAATAAAAATCGTCCGGGAAATTCTATATAAACGGTAGATGATTATGCGATTTATTTTTTATAAAAACCCATGTCCAGTTTCGCTTTTTATTGCGTTTCCCTTGTGATTATGTGAACTTAAGCCGAATAGAATTTGGAAATGGAGTTTCTAAGAAAGGTACCTTTCAGATATGTAGTTATATACTGGCAGCTCTAAATCAACAAGCCCTTTTCTTCGTGGAGATAAATACGGCGTGTCTAATGGTGGTGTGTTATTTCAAGTGTCGGCTGACCGTGAGACCTGGCCGCCGGTAACCCGAACTTTCCTCCACACTAACCCTAGTTGTAAAGGACGGAGTATCAGTAAGCTTCATCTTCTCTTTATTGTTCCAAAACTAGAATATATATCGTCGAAACGTCTATTAAATTAAGACGTGAGTAATTGGTTTGAATAATGTTACTACGATTGTTGAAAGTGCATAAGTTTAGGCATCCATATTCTGGGTCGGTACGTCCATATCTTCTAAGGGTCCTATATACCAATTCATGTAAATCGCAGAATTTGTTAATGCATATAGTGTTGAAGAAGTAACCGATTTGATGCTCTATTCTACTAGGTAAAAACATTTTGCTTTCGAAATATTAACGGCCGCCATTACGATTTAAACGTCGAGGTAACAACTTATAAATTATTATTTTACGATATTAAGTCCCGTTTAACTACAAATATGTGTATTGCGAAATATTAAGACAATCTCCTCACACGGTAGTTGAGGTTTTGCCTAGCATAATTACCTTAAATTAACCATGATCATGTGACAGTGTACTCGAAAGCCACGGAAGCTAGTTAGTCTCTCTTACTATAATACGCTGTAGGTAAGTACATCGAGAATATTCTGAACTGTGAGTCTCTACGGGTTCTCCGTTCCGATCGCTTAATCGTCAATTCGTTACCGCAGTTGTTGGATCGACGTGTTGTAATTAGGTATGTGATGTTCTGTGTAAATACGGTTGTCAACAATCCGCACGCGCCGGCGGGGAGCGCGATATGAACTACCTAATCGAATCAGCTTAATTAATGAGGCCACAGGCTGTCACTGCGCCGAAATGAGATCACTGAGATTGTTACATTATAATGTTGCCAAATTTAATTGAATAAGGCTCGCTTACATTTTATGATACGGCGTGGCGGTGGGCTCAAGCCACGGCGTTAATCTCAACGTAAAATCAATTGCCAAAAATGGTATTTACCCTGATCTCGGCGAACCGACTCGGGACCTTAAGAAAAGGGGTTAAGTTATCATTTCCCGGATACGGATTCCCTATAAAGGAGAATCATATCAAAGTAAATTATTTCCTCGTTTGCCTTCGTTTACGAAAGTGCACATCTCTCGGGGTTATGTGAGGATGCTGATGTATTTTGGTCACCGGTGAGAGGGTTTATTTTTCCTTACCAGCGTGTGGCGCGGTATTTTATTGAGAAATTTATAGAGCGGCGTTTAAGAGCGTCACACCGCGCGGGCCGCGCGCCGCCGCCCGCACGCCGCGCGCCCGGTGAAGACATCTAGCTGCCCCTTTATTGCTTGCTTCAAATTAATGTCTCGACCTCACCGCGAAGGATTTCCTACTTTGTGGGAACGTTTATACCGGATTTTATTACGTAAATATTATTTTTATGAGAAAGAAAACCTACAATTTTCGTCCGTCACTGTAGTCCACTGCCAAGATACTTTACACAGATATAAATATTTACTATTAAAGTAATGCAAAAGGGGAAGGGAATTAACATTTGTAACCTTTACAATGTCACACAATAAACGACCAAAAAATCGGAAAATTGTGAAGTACAAAGAGGAACAGTTTGTCAGTGTTGTGTCCAGTTTATCACACAAGCCGTGGGGGGGTGTAATATTCAGATTAGTTTGTTTAGCAGCTGAGAGCCGCGCCGCAAATATGCGTCGTTATTGGCCAATAACGACGCGCCGCGCCGTCGCCGCACCACCACCGCGCCCTAACCGCCTGCCCTAGCTTTGGATATTGTTCAAATTCTCACAGCAAAGTATTTCGTTCGTCACATTAACAATGTTCTTGTTTATTGAACGTTTAACAAACATTATTTATGCATAATTTCAACCAACAGTCTATTACGATCTCAGACTAAGTACTAACAGGAAAAATTACATTAAATCAAATTCTGTTAAATGAACGGAGACGAAGCAATCGCGATATTCAAGACACGGTTATTCAAGTCGAGTCGTAAAATACGAAGCAATGGAGCCATTGATAGACGCAATTTGTTGAGGCCAATAAGCAACTTTTTTTAAGTCTAGAAAAATTAAACAGTTGCCCTAGAAAAAGAAATTAACATCTACGTAGACGTCGCGGACAAAAGCTAGTTTAATGTAAGCTCAAACGAAAATCAAATTAACAACAAAATGTAATATCGTAAAATAAAAGTTAAACTCTTGCTACATTTCACTTGATTCCGAAACGCCGTTGGCAGGAAATTAATACGTGATTGTATTAAAATGCAAAACTGCTAGTGACGTTAAAAAACCGGCAGCGCCACGCAGATGTTTATTATCAGTTTGGATCGCAATAAATAAAGTCGTATTATATCCTTGAGCGAGCGATCTCGCGGCTCTATAAATCATTTTTATTGTGCTGTCGAAGGGCCCCGTAATAGCGGAGTGGAGGTTGAATTGGGTCGACTCCACAATAAATAGATAACACTTGACACTGCAGCGACATTGATCAGGGACGAGAGGCAGTGAGGAATTATTGATTATGCATACTTATCTAAGCTACGCGCCTTATGAGACTGCGCAAGCATTATTTATCGCTGCTGACTGCTGAAGTACCAGTTTAAATCTAACTCCTAAGTTTGTCGTAAGAACGCTATTTTGAAATTTACCAATTGTATTTCCATTTAATTAAATGTACTTCCCCGGTGCGTATGTCTGTCAGTGGTTCTCTGAAAAATTAATTATTTTTATTCGCTCGCTTCTCCTGCGACGGTGCGCACAATGGGAAGAATGTTATTCGCAGCGCGTGCGCTTCACCGCCGGAAACAATGAAGGCATTACTACCGCCAGTCGTATTACGCCTCATTTCGTCAATCCTCTTTAGTAATGCACATGGAGCTTTTTAAACAGATGATAACGAAATCGAGTTAAATGGTTACGCATTGTTTTTGTAAAAAGGAAAAATATGCATAACTGTTAGTTTTACTGTAGTGTACTACAATTTTAAACCACGTCAACTTGCTTCTTAACACATTTTAATTTTTATCTTATATATTAACACAGGAAAGTTTCTCGCTGTGTTTTACAATACGCCACCCACTTTACGAACAGCAAAATTTATCGTAGTCGTTAAAAAGTTAAAAACAGATTTTTCAACCATTATTTACTACGTGACAAGTAGGTAACAATAACGTACCACGCCGATACATTTCCTGGAAGTTTTCTTTCCTATTTTAACTCAAGATTACGTTTTGAGTAGTTTGAACAAGAGCAGTGGAGTATTAAACTGAGATATAACGGTTATTTGGTTTCGCAGGCAATAAGCTGCATTCTTCGAGGACAATGGGAGCAGCAGTTGCCTGCGCCGTGCGAGCATTTACTCCGCTTCGGTCCTGCGGCGACGGCTGTCTCTCTGTCCGAGGCTACTGGACAAAATAAAACCTTAAAAGTACAAGAGCTCAAGGCACCTAATCAAGATACTTAATAACCCTAGAGTCAATCCTTGATTTAATCTTAATCTTCAAAAACTTTTCGATTCTTCATCAAACCGAGCTCTCTAAATTTTCAAACGATACCTGACAATAACAGTACTAATAAGACTATTTACGAAATAGTTAAGGCGACGGAGGTCATCAAAGTAAAGTGCAATTGGATAAGGCTCGCGCTGCGACAAACAATACAGAGGGGCGACGCGACTAGCTCGTTATCGCGACCGCTTCCAGACAATCAGCGGTGCGCCGCCCGACTCCAGCCAAACATCTTACAGCCACAGCTTCACCTGAAACTAGCCGAGTTCGGATCTTCAATATCATCATTAGTTGGATTTGGATAGTCCATGATAATTTGAAAATGTAATTTCGTTAATGGTGCGTAAAATTCGACGAATATAAAATAGCAGAGTTTAAAACAATTCACATAACGAGTATTGCGCAGGTAAAGGCTTACAATAGCCATTAAACCGATTGCAATAACTGCACGCACGGGTACGTTTATTGCGCGGATTAAGCGCGGCCGGCCAGCGCGACAGGAAATCTTAAAAATCCTTTAAATGTTTCTCTCGGCGGGTTGTCTTATTAAGCGAACCTAGAAGTAATTGTGGCAGACTTACAAAGTTAAGCGGTCGGCGGTAAGCCGCTCGCCCGCCCGCGAACGCTCATAATCGTTATTTCGTCTGCGGACTTTATAAAATGTAACCGAGGCCGACTGGCGTTGCCGGCTCCGTAATTATTAGCCCTTAGGGGGTTCTTAGTTACCGGAGCTATGTGCTAGTTTAAGATGGTGCTCTGAAATGAAATTATTTTGATTAGAGCTGGATTAGATTGTGCGATAGGGACAGGTAGGCAGGCTGGTTAAACTGAGGTTGTGTCGCGAGCGTTTGTACTTAGTAGTACGTTAGTCCAGCGGCGTCTGATGTCACGTCCTTGTTCTCCCGCTCCCTTGGGAAGCCCTGCATTCGCTTTAGTAGCATTCGTAGATGGAATTACCTTTGATTTGTAGCTACTCCCTTATGAAAACCAAATATTTGCTGGGTTTTTTTTTTACAAAATGTAATTATACTCGTAGTTAAATACTTTGAGTGTCCCATTCCTGATTTCATAACATAAAACTCAGCAACTTTTTTACATGTGAAATAACTCTAGGTATGTACAGGTTGTTTTTGGTTCACGGAACTGGATAGCTATTAAAAGATCGCGCACAACTTATTGTGCAGCCATAGAACGAAGAGCAGCAAAGCCCTAAATACCATTAGTAGCTTACTGAATAGACATCAGTTCACGTTCATTTTGTAGTCAGAGCAGTCGGAGTGAAACGTCGAAGTTATGGGCGTTAGTGCATCGTGTGAGTGGGATTGTGGCAACGGCTATTCACGTCAACGTGCGCCTCGGCCGGCACGTGGCGACAATGGTCGGCGCGGGAGGCGAATTCGATCAATCAACTTCATACATGCACCAGAATGCGGCCATCGCTAAACTGTTTAGTACTAGGATGAATGGCAACAGGCCTATAGAGAGTTAGATAGAGGATGTTTTAATAAAAGCCACGTGTAAGTTTTTTTTGGCGCTAATCGGAGAAGGATGTCCGAGTGACTTTTAATATATTAATGTAAATATTCTATTGTAAAAAAACAAAGCAATTTAATTAAGAAACGATTTTGATTCTTAAAACAATCTATACTAAAAAGTAAGGGCAAATGTTTAACATTTTATTAGATTTAAATAAAACTCAGAAAGAGAATCTGAAGAAATACTGAACATGATTTAATTTGTTTTGAAAGGTAGGATATAAAATTACGTTCATTTTATTTGGTTGCCGGGTGCCTCGAAAAAGTTTGATTGGCTTCAAATCACGGAACCCGGGATCGTGGAAACTCATTAAAAAGTAAATAAAGATTGTCGCAACACCAATCAGATGTGACTAATATTGCTTGCAAGTATTTGTATCGTGCAATATTAACTTTGGGAGTCAAACGCGATTACAACTTCATATGCTGAAGTTGATTGCGCTTCGACTCGGCTTCGGAATCCGGAGGATTGTTTCCGGAACTATTTCTGTACACAGGTAGTTTGTATTTAGTACTGCTATATCCCTTCGAGGACTTCGTTTACAAGGTGCTGACACTTTGTTTTATTGATAAAATTTATTATTTTGATACCGTTCATGTTTTTATTAGGATTAACTCAAGGAGAGAGGATGTAATTAAAATGTTAAATGTGAAAAATGTGGAATAGGTATCTAAGCGCGAACGAAACCGGAGCTTGACGTTTGAATCAATATTTTTGGTCGAAAAAAGGTTCCGCTTGTAATTACAACCACATCTAAACTAAGGCGGCTAGAAATAAATCTTTGGTAAAAAAAAGTGATTCTGATTCTGATTCCGATTCTGAAAGAGTGGTCATGGGTTTGTATGGGACGATATGTAAAAAAAACAACGCGATGTATAAATACGCTCGTGAAATTCCTTCTAAAAGACATCACCTTAGATCAAATACTGTATGAAACATTTTTTGTTTCGAAGCCGCTTGCAAAATGATATAATCGACCAGGTTACCTAAACAAAAGGGAACCAAAATTAAAATACATCGAAATACCTAGTAACAAAACAGAGAAAATCAACGCACTCACAACGAATATTTTACGTTGTTGAAAAAACTGGCTTCGGGGAACGCGGTCGTCGAGTAGCGGCGAGGGTCGGTGGAGTGGCCGGCCGCATTACTAGATGACTGCCGGTGGACACTGGATCCCTTTGTTGTGCTCTCGGCCTCGCTGATTTTGTGTGCGCATTAACAACGGTATCTCAAACTTAATTTATTACTTCATTTATGTAAGTATATGCACTAATATACTTGGTCGTCAAACCGGTTCAAATATCTGGAGGTGTAGTCATTTAATTCGTAGCAGGTAGAAAGAAGTGCTTTCTGCCTACCCCTATGGGAAACTGGCGTGATTTAATTTATGTATTTATGTAGTTATTCATTATGTTGAACCTTATCTATGAAAATAAATTCTCCTTCAGTTAGGTGATTTTCATAGTGTTATTTGGTGGTAGCAGGGTCTATCTGGAGCGTTCTGGTGTAGGGATTTAGACAGCTGGTGAAATTACTAGCATAAAGGTATTCTATCTTAGTCTTCACCGTAGTCTTAGGATCGTAGTCCCAGTGTGCTTGCTTGTCTTCAATTAGACATAAAAAAATCTCTCTCTTTTCAACCCTTCTAGAGGTTTAATAATCTCTAGAAGGGCAAGCCTCAGTTGTCTCATCAGAGCATTATTAATTACGTCCCGACCCATCAATTCATCGCACGCTATTTTCTGCTGAAACCATGATATGTTCAGGATATCTTAAATATTTATAACGCAGGTTAGATTTGTAATTAGCAAAAAAAACCATGTGGCGAGAAATGCCTTTCGATAAATTGAAAATTCTGCGTAATAATACGTTCGTCGAAAGGTGTTTCGATAAAATGATAGGTATCCCTACTTAAAGACATACCTACTCGTGAGGACAATTTCACTCGTCATTTTGACAAATTTTCCAATGGATATTGAAATTTAAGGTTCCTATCGATATATTGTAAAGCTGTTTTCTAATATGTATAAATATGAAATGTTGAATTCATCATATTTTTATGACATGCATATTAAATATTTTTCAACACAATATTTCGACCAACGGCGAGTAAATTTCAGGAGTATTTATTGCCACCACACGGCAAATCGTAGCTGACGGTACGGGCTCGTAATGACATTAAACAAATTATACGTACTAAACACGGGCAGTTAAAAAAAAACTAGTACGAAGGCGAACTTCTTCCTTTAAAGGAGTCAAACTCGCGCACCGAGGATTCTTTATTGCCCGACTCACACTTGACCGGGTTTTTTTTCTTTAGAGGTTGAAACTATAACCGATGAATTATGATGGAAAACAGACAATAAAGTTTCTTGTCGGGGCACCTTATTTAATATTATGTCATTTTCATTTGTGTTTAGTAAAATCCGCCATTATAACACATTTTATATCAACTTACTCGTAACTCCAAAAATAAACTGGCTATCAATTACGGTTCAAATGATTACAGACGACAGACCAACGGACGGGTGGACGGACAACGCAAGTTTAGTAATAAGGTCCCGTTAACCCGGCACTCTCAGGGCATAAAATAAAAAAGAAATACAGGGAAAAACGACTACATCATACTCTTATTAAATTAGGGAAATATGAAGTACGTTCAAAACTTATAAAAAATTCAATTCCCCTTTTTATTACCTCTACGTTACATAGTCTTCGAGACAAAGGTCTTAATGATGGAACCTTAAAATTAGTCGACGTAGATTACTCGCGATACCTAGTTCTTAGATTTTTATTTGAATGTGTATAAGCTTGATAGTTGCAAATATTATTTGCAAGAAGTACGTACGAGTATTAGCAAGACCGTATTTATGTAACTTTGGCAATCTATCAAAGCAAAGCTATGAATGAGAATAATTAAATGTTACATGATAAATTATAAATGTTCGTAAAACTGCCAGCCTTTTAGTTTTTTTTACTAACTGCCACACCCAGAAATGAAAAAACAAGCAAGAATAAATTGGTTTACACGAATAGCGCAGATGCCGTACGAAATAGAAAATAGAAGAACGCAAACACACCTTCAAAACGGTAGTTCTATAAATCCACTTTTGATTAGGTGATCTGATTGTTTGCCTTTATTGACAAATAAAGCATATTTTAAAAAACAATACGAAGTTATGGTTTATAAGGTCAAATCATGTTGTTTCAGTTTAAATTATTAATAAGACATTTTGCACTTATGAACTTTTGACCGCTTTCTGAATTCCGGAAACAAATACTTCATTTTAATATTAACTTCTGAAGTAAGAGTATGATGTTCTCCCTTTTAATCAATATTTATTAAAATATTATGAATACCGTCTTCACGTTACGTCTTTTTACAAATTTGAAATATTTCCCACAGATCTTACATATATACTTTTGAAAATGGAGCGATACATAAAACGAATTTCAATTAAATTTGCATATTTGCGAGATACTAATCCGCGACGGCAAAAGGTCAGGTGAGCCGGCTGGTCATAGATGATTCGGCGTACGCGCTTCCCCGACAAATTACAATCCTTTGAAGATTAATGTCCTATCCAAATTTAATACAGCGGTGGAGGAACCATCCAGCGCGCGGCCGTGTTCAATCTTCTGTAAATACGTCATATTTACGTATCAATCAAATACGCATAATGGGATACCAACGACGCGCCGACTCATCATCGGTTTATCATTCCCGAGCTTCATTGAAAGCGATTAGTTTGTTTATATTACGTTTTTTGTACTTTCAATCTCTTTTCTAATTTTTTACTTGATTCGCCTTAATATAAATACTTATGAATAAATATAGGCAAGAATATTACAATACTACGATCACGAAATATTTTATTATCTGTAAAAAACATTAATTTATGTTAGAAGAAGAACGCGGATACTAGACGAAAAATACTTTACTAAGTTTATTAAAAACTTCCCGCCGATTTGTGAAGCTTCAACTGCTCCGTTCTGCTAAAAGTAAGCCTAATTTCGTTGTGGCTTATTAAGTTCGATAAATTTAAATTGTTAAAAGCGTAAATATATCCGCGAGAACACCGTATAAATTGCTTTTTAATCAAATAAAATGTTCACTTACCTTCGAGGCGGAGGCCCGGCGGGGGAGCCCGCGGCGCGCGGCCGAGTCGCTCAACCCCGCGGCCACAACTGATTCTCCAGCGCGAAAACTTCCCTCCAGCGCGTCATAACTCACCCCAGCTTGGAGCCAGCCAATCACAGTGCAACTCACCAGCGAAGCCTCCCGAAGCCTACCGAGAAGTCCCGAGCTTGCAGGGCGGCTCGGATCTTTTAATCTGAAACGTAAATGCATGAGAAAAACAAAATGACCGAGCCGAGGTTCCGAGTGCGGGATGTAGCCCGGAGTGCTTCCGCGCAACAGGTAAAGCTTCCAAAGACATCAAGAGGCTTTGTACTTAAAGAACACCCAAAAGAGTTTAGTCGAATGATTTAGAATAAAAACTACCTCTGACACAATAGTCTTACGAATGTCAGAGAGTGATCAAAAAAAATAATGCGGTCCTACGTCCTCTATGCTACAACATATTACATACTGTCTCTGTATTATTTTATTTCATAATTATGGTAAGCTAGAGTGAATTAATCCGCGGCGCGTAGGGAGATACACTAAATATGATAAGGATTAAGCGCAAAAGTACGTGGCTGCAAGACATTCATTAAGTTAATTCTGATTCATAAAGCTGATATTTTGCGCTGAAAAAGAAACAGTGGAGTCGGTGGATTTGTCGGATTACGAATTACCTACTTTACAATTCTAATTATTTGTTTACCGCTAGCACTGGGACGGAATTAAATTGTTAATTTATTCTTGGGACAGCTTTTTTGTTAATTGCTCGAGGTGAACTTTAGTATTTCCTTAGCGATGAATGAATTATTATTTTGTGGCTTTCATTTAGATCTTTATGATATGATAATTACCAGCGAAACTCTTTGGTCTAATAACTCTTTATTCCCACTCAATTATAGATATAACAACAGTTTAAGATGCAGTTTCAAATGTTGGCTGCGGCGGCCCTCATTCCCATTTCCTGATCAAAAAAATCATTTGTTTTTCTTAGTCTGGTATCCATATTACCCGCTTAGAGTTTAGTTTGTGATAATTGATAATGACTGAGCTACATTGTGATTTTATATAATAAATAAATAAACGGAAATTGAAATGAGTTGAATATTTATTTATTTTATTCAAAATCTGAAAAGCCGTAAAACAAGATCACAGTCTGAACTTAGGTGAAGTTCTAAGTTTCATGAACATCGCACGAATAGAAGAAATATCCATTGAATCTCCAGGTACAAAGGAAAATTTATTAACTGTAGGTACTAAATATACCGTTAGTATTTTAACTTAATAAATAAGTTTGTGTTAGTTGAACGATTAAACGATGCCAAGGATAATTTGACAGAGGTGTTAAACAAAAGTAATAGAATCAAAGTCAAATGATTTACCGGTGGGGGCCGATTGCGTAATAAAGTACAAGTTAATAGTATTAGTGGTTTTGTAAGGATATTTACTAATAGTATGGGCTTGTAGTTTATCATGCAATAGGCCCCGGGTGTAATTATTTTATAATTTGAGTGTTCCCCGTAGTGTTTGTAATTGAGTTCTTAATACCAGTCGGGACGTGTCCTGGCGCGGCGGCTGTTCGGCGGCGCACGTATCCGCCATTAGATTACTTGTTTAATTCTTGACCGCGGCGGCCGTAATCTAAGTTGTAAACTAAATCTTGGGCCCCGTCTCACATATCCCGTAAGCCGGGCGTATTTGAATGCGGTACGAATTAGTATGCGCGCTCCATTCGAGGGTCCCACGGGCCGCCGCTACCTATTCCATGCATTAGGCCGGCGCGACGATCCAGAAACAATTAACCTCTGAAATAACACTGAAGGCCTTTTGGAAACGTGTGTTGGACGATGTCGGGTAGCGTCGTGTCGTTTCGTTATTGACTTATTAATAGATGTAGGTAACGATTAATAAGTATGTGAGGTATTAGTGATAAAAAGTACATGTAAGGTTTTTATTTATGATTCATAGCATTTATTTTATTAATGAATGTTTAGTCTTACAAAGCGAATACAATTAATAGGTATTTTAAAATAAAATATTGCATTTCATTTTAAGTGAATGACATCCAAAAACAAGGTTTTTTTCCTCTTTGTTCGAAATTTTATTGGTAAGTATTAATTATTAGTTAAAACGTACGTACAAACTTAATTGCCAAAACCAACAACCCATTTGTATTTTAATAAAGATATGCGGATTGCAATATTTTGGGACAAGTATACCGGAATAGGGCTGCACCGAGCTTCAATTTGTAAGCGGGATCTTGGGATACGCTCATTTCGTGTATTACGGAACTAGCACGGAATCATTCCCGGGAGCCTGAATTATGTAAATATGGATTCAAATATTTGCGCAAATAAATGGCTTTTACATTCAGTGGACGCCGCACCGAACCGGCCTTGCTTGGTATTGGAGTGTTTTCGGATTATAATTATGGAACATGTAGAACCAGGCGCCAGCTTTGACAACCCGAATGCCTTTGTTGTACGTAC
The DNA here is from genome assembly GCA_963966035.1 of Acleris laterana. Taxonomy (NCBI): domain Eukaryota; kingdom Metazoa; phylum Arthropoda; class Insecta; order Lepidoptera; family Tortricidae; genus Acleris; species Acleris laterana. The sequence continues at coordinate 7,495,050 of OZ014442.1, read as the reverse complement.
ATACATATCAAATTATAAAATGGTTTTTTTAGCCGTTTTACTGCTGCTGCTGCTACCAGTGCAGCAGTGACACATTCCGATTGGCATTAAGAACTTTTTTTTTTTAAGTTTATTTAATAGCGTTTGAAATCAAGATGTCGTCTCATGAAATAATCAAATCAAGTAGGTACCAGCGAAGAAAATTTAATTTGATGCTCTATTAATGCTAATACTATCATTATTGGTTCTAGAGTTACGAGTATGTCCAGTTGAAACTTCACTGCTATTTTTAAAACCGTGATAAAATTATGTAAAGAAATACCAACCACTTCCAAATATTAACTCGTTAAGACGTCTCGTGATTAATAAACTAGTAGTCATTCTAAACAAAGCTCTAAATGCTTTAAATGTTAGAAAATAATCCAATTTAATAGAGTTCAAAATTATTGAATTGTAATTTTGAAACTACTCTGGGCTTGAGTTTGATGTTTAATACGCACAGCTTTGTGCCTACATGCTACAAAGTTGAGAGAAGTTCCGTATCTTGATGTAGTTCCCCTTATCTGGTTCATTCAGCATTGTTTCCGGTGAATTCTAGTCCAACTATTAAATAGACATAACTTGCTCCGGGCCTTTACGTTTGCATCGAAGTAGATATTGGTCCCTCAGACTCCGCATTGTTTGCGTGTGATCAGGAAGAGTGGTTCCGTTTGCGACCAAACGTTTCTTTAAGACCCAATTCATAAAATAAATAAACGTTTCAAGATGGATTTCAAAAGGTTGGTACGTGGAAAAGGACTTATAAAATTGCTAACTTTTCTCATTACGCAAAGAAAAATAACCAAACAAATGCATGACTAATTTTTGTTGCGTTAAAAAATAAGTAAACGGTTTTAATATAGTCCGTATATAGCCTACATTGTTTTAAGTAACAGAAATACGGACAATATTCCGACATACCTACATATGCATAAAAATGTCGACAATTGGGGTTGGGGAGTTAACACACTAAATTCATATAAACAATGATCAATCCAAAGATGGATGTCGGTTGATGATTCTCCGTTTTGAACCCACGACCCAAAATGAAAGTGATAAATGTAACGCGTGTGTGTATAATAATAATTTAATCATAAGCTTAGCCAAGATGCAAATGCCACTAACGTTTTTCTTTTCTATCACCTTAAATGACAAGTATGACATTCTCGTACGTTACGATATACCACGAAGTCAACTCTCATCCCATACATTTTGAGCGATAGAAAAGAAAAACGTTAGTAGCGTTTGCACCTTGGCTACGGCCTCTGATTGACTCTTAGTTAAGTTTCATGAGATATCAGCTCTGAAATTAGGAGTTCCATTACATAATGGGTTTTATCTATTCATATGTTATTAAGTATGCAGCATATGCAAGAATGAAAAATTCACGATAATTTATTGAATCAGCCAGTATCGTAGTTTCTTAAATATGATTTTCTTCACTGAAAATCGTTGAATTTTCGGACCGGTTTTTTTTATTGTAGGCTACTCTTGCAACAAACGTAACGTAATAACCATTCTGATTTAATTACCTGCATTATCCACTAGTCAGCTGTCTCATGTTTATAACTTATCAGCATTATAATTAAAACATACGAGTAAGTATCTTCTGCCTTTCCGCCCTAGTGCATTAATTCAGCGCCGCACAGGGCGTCGTAGGGCTGCGAGGCAATTTAAAAATTTGTCCCGAAGGCGTCGGTCGGCGTTGTCTATATTATGCGGACAGGTATGCAGGGGCGCGTAGCGCTACGAACGCTACGAGCGGCTACGGGCTACGAGCAACCATAAAATAGGGGATAGTTTAAGCCTATTAGGCCATTCGCGCTACAACGATTCGTATTCGTTTTCCCGCGTCGTAAACATCCGAGCCGGTTAAAGTTCAGGTGCCGCTTGGGCTATGGAAATTTGGAATTATTCGGAAACGAATCGAGAAAAAACGAGCCGATACGTTACCCGGTCAAAAGATTGTAGACAAACAATAGGCGCATGCACAAGGGCTGTTACATAATATAGCCAAAGGGAGAAGAAGAGACATAATTAAGCAATGTAGACAAACGATCTAAAAAATATTTTTGCGTAAAAATAAGAATGAAAAAAAATACACCCACACACACATATTGTAAAACTAATGACGATGGCACGGAATACTTCGTGTTGCAAGTCCAACCGCACTTCTGGGGCTTAATATTTAATTACCAACACCTCTAAAATCTTGTTGTTAATTCTGTAACCACATTTTGCACAATCAGGCTAAGATTTGTACGTATTGACGTGTGTTTTTATGCAATAAATATTTCATTGATCGATTGATGACAGTTGACAAGTTGCAAGCCCATCGCCTAACAATACTAGAAGCCTTGATAAACAGATAATAAACTGAATAAAGCCCTCTACGGCTGTCTGCGTTGATAAGTCTGCGCGCAGCGAGCGGGCGGGCGCGGAGACTTGATTGGAAACCCTATTCCATATTTATTATGGGCCTATTTTGTCATGTTTATTGGCGCCTGTCGGATAACTCGCGTATTGACTCAATATAAAACTAAATGCGACTACCTATAGGTTTGTCTATTCTCCTTAACACGGGTACTTAATAGGTTTAACTACTTGGCCAAATGTACTAGCCAAAAAGGAATATGGAATGAAGCGTCACGATTAATCAATATAGCTATTAACAATTTTGTTAGTTTTGTTTAACGCCGTATTTTTCTTTCCTCCAGCTCTACTTCAATCTTTAGGCAAGACAGCCGATATTTTGCTTTATATTAATTACATACATACATACCTTCACGCCTTCATTCCCAGAGTGAGGTAGACAGAGCTACAGAATTACCAACAACTCTAAAAACTTGTTGTTAATTCAGTAACCATATTTTGCATATACAAATGGTTATCAGTTTATATTTAGTGGTTGCAAGCCCATCGCCTAACAGTACCACAAGCCTAACCCTTTATACTAATTAAATTGTTTTAATCACCAGTTACTAATAAAAATATCCCATGTATTTCTGTGAGATGATCCCCGCAACAATCCTGAAGAAACATGATAATAATGTTTAAGCTGCGAAGATGTTCGGAAACACTTATTGGAGGTGGAAGTCTATCAACAAGCGAACAGCATGACTCGAAGACGATGCTGTGGCAGAGCCTCGTTCTCGCCACTCTCTTGCTGTTACATGCTAGTTTTTTTTTTTTGTTTATGGCAACGGAAAGGCAAACGAGTAAGGTAAAAGCTCCTATTATGGACAGTGCTCCAGTTATGAACAATTTCATAAATATAAGTCTCTGAGATTGATAATGCTTTTAGTGCTACAATTAGATTATATTAAATTATTCGGGATTACTACTATTAGAATAAAATGTTTAGTATTGATATGTTTTCATTTAAAAAAATGATAATGTTCATCACTGGAGCCTTGTCCATAATAGGTGCTTTTACCTTACACAGGGCACTTGATAGTAAGTGAGATCAGGGAATATTACAATCATAATCATAAAACTGCAATTTTTGGACTGAAAAGGCGTGGCCTACCTTGAGGACCGACATGGAATACCTTTCTACTAGTAATTTCACACCGGTTGTTTTCTACACCGAAACATATTATAACAATGCGACCTGTTGCATGACGATAAGTTTAAGGCTATAGTGGTGGTAGCGATCTGGACGGACCCGGAACAAGGTTCTACTACCGCTAAGGCTTAATCGAACTTCATTCATTTTTGCGGCTTTGTAATTGTAAATAAATATAGTTGCCTATGTAGATGAAAAATTCTCTAAGTTAAAGTCAAAGTCAAATCATTTAATGTCAAAAAACACAAGTCATAATTACAAGAATAGAATAAATTCATAAAATAAAAATTAAAACAAGAGGTCACATTAAAAACACTAAAATTAAAAATAAAATTAATAATCACCCATAAAAGCCCTTAGCACTATAAAACGCTTTCAGTTAACAACAATTTTAGTCTACTGGCATACACATCATAAGAAGGTGCATTTTTCAATGTCCAAGCTTAATTTATTATAAATTGGAACACCTACCGCCCGAAACGCATTCGAAGTGCGCGCCAAACGGGACCAACACAGGGTTTATGTCCCTACAAGTTCGCGGCGGCGCGCGGCGTGCCCTAAACTCATTTTTATGCATCCACATGTACTTGGCTACCTCAAATTAATTAGTAAGTTATACGAACATAGTGAGTTATTTTTAGATTAATAGGCTATCGAACCAAAAAATGCAAAGTTTTCTAATAAATTAAACAATTTGATTCGTTTGTAACGAAATTGATAAATGGACAGCATATTTATTGAATTTAAGTATATTTTTGGGGTGCAGACTCGTGGTCACCCCAGTTTGTCACCCCAGTGCCTTTCGACGGAGCCCTGCCTATGGCAGGGCTCCTATTTCTGAGCGATTTGCCCTTCGGGCATCTTAAGATACCTAACGAACCTAACCTACCTACTTTTGCGGAATAAAAATTATTTCTGACGAATAACCGACTAAAGCGAATAGCACTGGGGTGACAAACTGGTGTGACCACGAGTCATCCGCTTATTTTTGCACTTTTAAATAGCCCGTTTCTTTACACCTTAACTAAACATATGCAGTAACAAGTTAAAACCACTCAACAAGTTGGCGGCGAGTGCACCGGCGGCGTGAAGGCGCCGGCGCCGGAAGCGCCGTTAAAGGCATTATTATCCGGACGGTCGCGCCGCAAATAAATCGTCTGCCGAGCGGGCTCTTTCGATTATCCTCAAATCTTCATTACATCGACGTATGGGCGAAAACACATCACCGCCGTGTACGACGTAACACTTTAGAAATACGGCCGAGATTAGCCGGCGGCGACGACGCGGCACGATGTATACTCGTCCTATGTTCTTGTACGCCTTACTGCTTTATTCATACAGCATGATATGATATTATATAAGGTACTTTTTTAAGTTTATGTTTTGGTGTATTAATGGCAGCTTCATATATACATTCATGCCTGTCTCCCAATGGGGTTGGCCAAGACTATGGATGGAATGCCAAGTGCATCGGTTTAAACATACAACATTCACTTCCTCTAGATTTATCAACATCTTAGCTACAGGATTACCACAAACTCTAAATAAAAATATGGCAGCTTCTTTATACTAAATCGAGAAAATCGAATGTTAGCTCACCAAACGACCCAAAAGACCCTACCAATATATTTACAAACGAGTAAAAATTATGGACTCAACGTACTGAACTTCTTAATACGACATTTTATATTTAAACTCAATTAATTTTATATTTAAGGGCATGCTTCGATGGTTCGGTCATTTGGAAAGGATGGATGAAAGAAGATTGACGAAAGAGATATACAGATCGAAAGTGAGTGGACGGGTCGGAAGGGGACGCCCTAGGCGTACTTTTTTGAGTCAAATCGGAGAAATACTGGAAAAGGGCCGAATCTTAAGTACCCGAAACCGACGTGCGTGCATGACTCAATGTATGAATGTGGAAGAAGCGAAATAAATTTGTCAAGATCGTAGCAAGTGAAAAGAAGTTGTCTCTGCCTACCCCTCTGGGAAACAGGCGTGATTTAATATATGTTTGTATGTATATTGAAACTCGAGTGTACCTAGTTACACTTAATGATAATGTCTATCGATATAAATCCTCGATCTACCTAATGGTGGCCCTGATTTTAGAGATGGGGTGTTATTTTCTCAAAAACAACGGACGGTCGGACGAACGAGCGAAATCGCAGCGGCGAGTTTAAGTAGTCCCGTCAGAGCGAACAAAACACATTTTAGCGCGTGCATTCACAATTAGGCAGCCTTATACGTTCGATCTTATCGACAGAAGCCATGCTGCCAAATTGAAAATGCATGCACTAAAATGTGTTTTGTTCGCTCTGACGGGACTACTTAAACTCGCCGCTGCAATTTCGCTCGTTCGTCCGACCGTCCGTTGTTTCCAAACATCTAGCCAAACATATTTTTGCCAAAGGCATAACACCAACAAAATTACTACTTACTCGTAAGAGTTACACGTTATGCACTTGTGCACTTCCTTACTTATTTTAAATCCACTCAGAATACCCCTTCCGTAGAATACGTCATATTTACGTTCGAATAAACGCCGACCGAGTTGGCATAGAGAAAACATTTCGCTACTCATTAGTTAGAGTTACAAGTGCGTTTCGCATCAAAGCTTTAGTTATTTTGCTCGAACGCTCATATTACGGATTGAACATCGCAAGAAAATTTTGCTCGACATGTTTCCAACTCCGAAGCAATGAAACTTCAGTTCAGTAACAAACTTTTAATGAAACACTGTTAGTTGATCTCCGCGGAGTGTTTCATTAAAATGGTTTTAGCATTTATTGGCTCTCAGCGCAACGTCACGGATTATATATGACAATTACCGTTAATTACCATGAGCATGATGGATACGAGAATTGGTTTCTGTTCAAAATAACATTTTATAATATCACCCTGTGCTGTTGTTTTCTTTAGGCTCGGGATTAATTATCGAAATGTTTCTAAAGTACATATTCAGGTTGTACTAACTTTTTTTTATTCGACTAAAACAAGCAAGGATGAAGGGGGGGAAGGGATTATGTGTTATAGGAACATATTTTAATCGTTTGCAAAAAAGAGACTATCTATTCAACCTGTTCGAGTTATATTAGACCGTTTAAAAAAAAAATATGAAAATTGACGTTCAGTTCGCAGAGCCTCATACCCGCTAGTTCGTTTGCTTCCTCTACTATAAAAAATAGGTTTACTGAAACATACTAAAAACTTGTGAGTTTAAAAATACTTGTGAAAAAAGTGTTTATTATTTAAAAATAATCAGTTTTTTTTAAATGTTACCGGTATGCTTACAAATTAACTTCCACAGAAAAGTTTCAGTTTTGGTTTTTTAAACTTACTAATATTATAAATGCGAAAGTTTAGATGTTTGTTACTCAATCACACTAGAACGGTAAAACCGGATCTGGATAAAATTTGGCACAGAGATAGATTATAGTCTAGAATAGCATAGGCTACTTTTTATTCTGAAAAATTGTGCTATTTCCTAGGGACTAGCGACAAACGCCTTCTTTGCGGACAGAGTTGCGCGAGTTAGATTTATTTAGAGCACTGTAGTTGGGGCTACCTATAATATTATTTACTATTATTTATTTTAAATAAAATGAAGCTATCTTTTTTATTTAATCCAGTTTTTTACAATAAAGTATCTCCCTCCATGTGGCAATCGACTTTTCCACCCTGAATGACCGACTACCTCATGTATGTAAGTACGAGGGTGGATTGAAAAGTTCTGAGCCTGGTAAAAAAAACTAACTGGCTCACTTTTTATAACAATTTTATTTTTCGACATAGTCTCCATGAAGGTCAATGCACTTAGTCCACCTCGCCTCCAACTTCATTATCCCATCAAAAAAAAAAGAATCTCTGAGGTCGTTAAAATATGAGTCTACTGCTTCTTGTACCTCCATATTAGTCGAAAATCTTTGTCCTCCCAAGTGTTTTTTGAGGTTTGGGAAGAGATGATAATCGGAAGGAGCTAGATCCGGCGAGTAAGGGGGATGCGGCAGCACTTCAAATCCACAATCATGTATTTGTGCCATTGATTTCGCCGAAGTGTGAACGCGAGCGTTGTCTTGGTGAAACAATACTTTTTTCGACAGCATTCCAGGTCTCTTTATTTTAATTTCCTCTCGCAGACGACGTAAAAGAGCACAATAGTACTCTGAATTTATTGTTTTGCCCTTTTCGAGATAGTCTATCATGATAACCCCCCTGCAATCCCAGAAAACCGAGGCCATTACCTTATTAGCTGACAAAATGACCTTGGGTTTTTTGGGTGGTGGTGAACCTGGTCTTTTCCATTGCCTGGATTGTTCTTTCGATTCTGGTGTACTGTGGTGGACCCATGTCTCGTCCATAGTTATAAAACGATTGAGAAAATCTTCGGGGTCACGTTGAAACATGTCCAAACAATCTTGGGAAATTGTAACCAGTACTCGTTTGTTCTCGACTGAAAGCAGTCTAGGCACCCACCTGGCTGACACCTTAGAAAATCCAAGAACATCGGTGATGATGTTCTGTGCCCGCTCATAAGAAATACCCATTGCTTCCGCTATCTCCACAATCTTCAATCGCCTATCCTTCATTATCGCATCTAATATTTTATTGACATTTTCATCCGTAGTAGGCGTCAACGGCCGCCCACTCCTAGGCTCGTCTTGAACAGTCTCCCGGCCACGTTTGAAATCAGCTACCCATCTTTTTATGGTAGCATACGATGGAGCAGATTGCCCTAATGTTTTGTTCATATCTTCAAATATTTGTTTTGGTGTTAACCCCTTCTTTTGCAAATATTTTATGACAGAACGGTGCTCAATTTTATCCATTACTTGAAAAATCAGTGACCTTATGTAGCAGTTCCAGCATAAAATGCAAAATTGTGACAAGAAAAAAACAAAAGATAGTGCATAATGGCGACTAAATATGGCACTTTTACCTGCCAGTATTTTTTTTTTTTTTTTTATTATATACAACCTTAGGCTCAGAACTTTTCAATGCACCCTCGTATGTTATGTTTTAGCGAACTGTTGCAGAAGATTTATGGACCATGCTATGGCTAGTTTTAGACATTTTATAACGTTATAGAAAAATAATAATTTCGTAATCCAAATACCTGTTCATATGGAACTGATATATTTAATTACTTAAAATTCAGTTTCTTGTTTCATGTGTTTATTTTAAATATAATCAACTCCCTTCATCCCCTGATGGTAATAGATTCGGCTTTTATCCTATGGATAACGCCTTTGCGCTTAGCTACAGTATATTTAATTATTCTTGTATATAATATAGAGCACGACCATTTTATTTTTTTATAGCAAGGAGAAAGCACACGAGCTCTCAGGCCACCGATTATTTTTACAAGCTAACTGTAGAAAAAAAAAATGGAAGACGACCATTTAATTTAGATCTTTTGTGTCACGTAGTTATTATGGAATACATGCCCCAAATGCTGCTAATAAAGTGATGATAGCACGTAAGTTGCGCAAGTACTCATAGTTCGTTTACTTGCCGTGACGCGGCCGCGGCCCGGTGACAGGCGCGCCCACCGGATATTGATTTACAGCGGCCATTGGAGCCCGCTTCCGGGTGCAGCCTCATACACTGCCACATTTGCTTTGTGTGTCCCGTGCACTCTAAGATCAAATTAATGGCCCGATGAAAACTTTATTGAACTCGAAAATTAAGAGAGTTAATTTAATTACGTGGTTTTTAAGGTCAAAAATATAGCCCAAACTTACAAAATATTACCTCATTATAATATTATAGGTAGTCTATAGATAACTAACTTTAATTTAACAATAGGTTAGGTTAGGTTTAAGTATGAGTAGTAAAGAAGGGTATCTATTCCGTTTACGGGTTATACACATTTGAAAAAACAAAAGTCGTCTCTCCTGGGCTTGTGTGCATATAAGTTAGGTTTTTATTTGATAGGAATAGACCCAACGCACGCAGATGTGGGCTCAGACAGAAAATTACGCCTTAAAAATGTTAACTTTGGGTATGTCCACAGTATAGACGATAACCTAAATCTGTGGATGACCCTTACGTGAAATATTTTTGCCCGTGTGCATCATTTTCCAATTTTTATTTGCCATCGCAGACGTAACAAGCCGTAATTTGAATGAATTGCAATTGCACATGACATGACTTACACACAGTATACAAACAAATCATTTAACAAATGTCAATAATGATTATTGACAAATGCGAAATCACTATTCAATCTACTTTATATAAATAATTAGGCGTTGCTATTATTCCTCATTAGCAGCATAATAAGGTGTCACACATAATGACGTCACGCAGGTGAATTATTTGTTCCAGCCCGGTACGCTGGGCAATACAGTCGCTACACATAAGCCTACTAAGCAGCCTGCGCCGGTTTGTTCACCAGTGTTCATCGGGGATAATACACAAATCCAAACGGTGGGAATCAGGGTGAGCGCTAAACGTTTGATATGGTATGAATAACATCACAGGGCCGTTACAAATGGATGAGTCGCATGCGGGACTGCCTGCGGATCAAGGTTGAGTTCCGTGCGCGATTTGTAGATGCGGCATAGGAATGCCAAATCGTCGTGATATAAAATAATAACCTAACCTAACCTATGTATGTATAGTAATTTAATTTAAAATAACCCCATAATAAATAACATAGTTTTCTGAAAAATGAAAATCCTGACAATCGAATAGGTATTCAGAAAATAATAATTTAGTATTTTATGTTTGGTTGGTATTTTATGGTGGTTGGTATTATTTTATTGATCAAAATCCCGAAATCGGAAGTTTAAAAAAAAGGCACACCTTCGACTTTTTCGTCAGATTATGGAAAAAACTGGACGTTGGTTTGGATTATCATTCTGAACAAGAAAAAATAGTACTTACTCCCCATATGTCCCCAACACAATGTATGAAATTGTTCGTTTTGTTAACAAAATACGAATTGAATTTTTTGATAACAACGGAACAATTCCATACATATTTTTGGGGACATATCGGGAGTAAGTACTATTTTTTCTTGTTCAGAATGATGATCATGAAGGTATATACAAAGTTTAGCTTCCAATTATATGGGCCTTGTTACACAATATTGCTTTTAACATGTCATCTAATTGTTTTTAATTCAGCCGCCATTAATGTCAAGTAAATAAGAACTATCATTGAACGTTGACAATACTATAAAACGTCAAAAGCAATTGTTATGTCGTAGAATTAGTGGCCTCAATCTCTCAATAGTAACAACTAATCTAGACACTGAACGCACTTTGTCAAAAACTCAACCTCTCCATTTTCCATACTACCGACCGGGTTAACTCATCCTCAATATCAGTAGTAATTCCATGGCGTGTCCCCAACAGCGAGCGCGGGCGCGAGGCGCGATTCTCTCACTCGACAGATCACCTGAAAGTGTACCACTTAATAACTCACATCCTCTCGCGGCTCACTGGGCTCCGCTGGATCGTCACATATCTCTAAATACGGCCGGCGGAGCGCGCCCGCCCGGTGGATTAAAGCCCTGCGCCCGGCCCTTCGGCCCGATACAAGCAAATTAGACAGGACTCTTTCAAAACTCAACGTGTAATTTTAGAGGACATAACTTTTCCTTTTTGGATGACTGGATAGGTAGGGACAATATATGATTTGATGTTTGTACACAATGAGGTTTTGTTAGTGTTTAATTTATTTACTTTTTACTGTCTTAATCATATCCCGATGACTTATCTAAACACAGCACTATTTCTTTAATTAAAGGTGCTTGAAGTACAGATGTAGTGCAAAATGATTTTCCTTCGGGAAAACTCGGATCTCAATCGGAATACGATGGCACCCGAACTGTCAATCAATGATTGTATTAAATGAGTGACGTTTTCATGTCCATTAAAATGGAACTTTATTGTTTAGTGACAAATGACAAATGCTGTCATTTGTCACTTTGTCAAATGACAAATGCTGTCATTTGTCACTTTGTCAAATGACAAATGCTGTCATTTGTCACTTTGTCATTTGACACTAAACAATAAAGTTCCATTTTAATGGACATGAAAACGTCACTCATTTAATACAATCATTGATTGACAGTTCGGGTGCCATCGTATTCCGATTGAGATCCGAGTTTTCCCGAAGGAAAATCATTTTGCACTACATCTGTAGGTACATTTATAGAACACTAACTGTACTTGTAAACAATTACCTTTATTTCATCCGTAGGAAGCAAAAGATATTACTGACTGGAGCTACAATAGTTATTCTCTGGTGGCTATCACTACGCAATCAATGTTTGGTTAAAGTTTGATCCAATTGGCATTTTTCCAAGCAGCACCCTCATTTGCCCGCACAATTTTCTGCCATGATATACCTTTTTTTCTGATATACCTACTTACTTACTACAAGTTTTGAAATCCATAATTGCAACTGAGTAGCATTTTCCAGTTAGCTAACCAGTTACTTTTCCGCTATCGGAGCACCGTTACTTATTTACAAAGTTCCTCAGATTTATATGACTAAAGCTTTCGCTTAACAAGATAAAAGTACGTACAAGAAACTATTGGAGAGTTTAATAATATTCATTGGGTCCGGGCAATTTTCCGGGCGAGCGGCGGCGCGTCTTTGATCAGGCCTGGCCGGGAATAGTCAAATTGATGAACTAACTATGGCACAACAACTACTCGCACGTAATTTAATTTTATAACAAGCACGATAAATAACACAGGATCAATTTTAAATAGACTGTGACAAACATTTATCGGGCCACATCACTAAAAGCATTTTCCAAATACTTGTTCCCCAAAGTAATTCAATTTTACACCCCAAATAAGTGAGTCGCGAACACGTGTCGGCTGCGGGCCGGTTGTGCGCGGGAAGGGCAAGGGTTGTGTCTTGAGCCGCAACTCGCCTTTTAAACATTATTTCCGGCGTGAGTAATTATGCACAGCACACTGATCACATGGGCTCGCTCTGTTCGACTGAAAACTTCATTTTAAAGGAGGTTCATTAGATAATTTCGCGTGTGTCATCTTGTTTATCGGCGAGTATCTAACACGTTGGGGAATAAACTGATAATTATATTTAAACATCACCTAATAGAAAATCTTTACGAACCGCTCTTGTATTTTTTACGAAAACACTAAAATATTTTTTCGATGGACAAGTTCGGCCAGAAATGGCTCTTAGCAGTTGTGATATATTGAATTTATTGTAGTGTCGGCAGGGTTTGGCCAAAAAATAACATCGAGGGAGTGTAAAGCTTTTTTACACAGTATACGACGTATATTAAGTATGATCTTGACAATAAACGATTGAGATCCATTATCGAGTTTGTTTAGCGGAATTTATTAGTGTATACCATATACTTGATAGTCGATTAGTTTCTACGTCGTTCCGTAATTGGTGTGCACTGGGTGATCGAGTGGTACAATAAGTCGCTCACCTTCACAAGTAGGGCTCCGTCGGAGCGCCCTCCACGTTGCTGCTACACTAATGTGTTCTACTGATGGACCCCAAGACATGAAGAGTTCTCATGTCTGTGTTATTGCATTCAAAGCCACTTGAGGGTCTGTTCCTTTCCACCGAACTTAAGCTACATTAAGTTGCTAAGGACCGTGCTAATCAAGATTTACCAGGTCCACTGATTAGTATTTTTAATTGCACTTTTAATCACCTTTTTTTTTATAAATCCATTGTCACGTGTGATGCGAGCTGGCACCAGCGCGCGTGTGCTCGGGTCACGGGCCGGGTCGCTTCCTATGTCGCGCCCTTCCGGTGCGCGCGCGCCGCCAGCGTGACCGCTACCCATTATAATATCGCATTGTCCTGAACCATATGAGCATGCCTAAATCTAACTGTCCATTAAACATCAGCGAGGTGAAACTGACACATGAAAATTTATCTCGTAAATAAGCAGAGCGGTACTTATTAGTTACACTTTAAAAGTTATAAACGAAAACCTAAGCGATGACTAGTATTATGTTTGTTATAACACCTACACGTTCTTGAGGAATCATATGTTGGCCCTTTGGTTAAAATCAGCCCAATAGAGTTCTATTTATTGGGCTACAGTGAAACATCCGATTTTTTATTCCATATTTACATATATGTAAATGTATATGTATATGTATACATCGTATACTGACTGTTAAAATCTTTTAGCTTCGCGTAGTCAGGTAATAACAAATTGAAATTAATAAACATTTTAGTAAAATAATAATATCAAACTTCGTAGGCATCGTAAATGCATTACACGGGAGAACACTATACCGTGTATGCGTAATGTAACTCGATGATATAAAATTAAAAGGACCAGCAATAACCAATTAGGTCGCAGTTACTTACTGGAAAAGCTTTTATAACGTAATTAATGCATTCCAGTTAAAATGACGTGAAAAACAAAGGGGTATCAATTTAATTGTGACACGCTAATGGCCGGGCCACCTGAGCTGACGTTTTAAAATGTTCTCCTATATCGACGCTATTCGATTATTTCGTTAATAATGTTGTACTTACATGTTTTTATTTAATAAAATACCAACGCACGGTTTAAACAAAGAAAATCACACTACCTACAGTTATACTGTTCAATTTAAACTTTGCAATAAAGTGCACTTTAGGTAGAACCTCAAAGGTGCGATTAGCTATGGTAAATCGTACTAGATTATAAATGGATCAAATTTCTCGCATGTATGTATAGCCTGGCAAAAAATTATATAAAATGTTCTCAAGCAAGTAACAAAATCAATTTGTCGTTAATTTGACTACGAATAGCACCCTCATTTATTTTCACAATAACTTTAGCAAAACTCTATAATTTATTTAAAAATGTATTAGCCACTAGTGACGTGGTTGACATTCGTCGATACGCACTCGTTATTCAGAGAAGGTCGGAAACAATTAAACAACAGCGGTGGTGGTCAGCCGAGCGCAGATCCGCGACTCGAGCGCTGCCCTACTGCTTCACTCGCGGATCCTGCTCGTGTCGCAACACATACTACCTAAATCCCTCTCATTTCACAATCCAATCTCAACCTTATTTCACTTCCTATACCGAAGAAATCGAATGTTAGGAAAGGAATTTGGACGCACTTATTGTAGCGCTTCCGGGTCAATGGATAAATAAGACACAATTTCGATTGCGTAACTTGCGTCAACCCTCGTACTTTATTCTCTTAAAATAAATCTTATATTGAATTCTATTTTTATAATACAGTCTGTAAAGTAAAGCCCACCTTTTGATTCGACTTTGCACGATTACGTAAAATTGGCGCGTTTTCGTGAATTGAAAACACTAAAGCAATAAATTAGAAATGCTCTGAAAGCGTAGGATAGCGATAGTGTAAAGTTTGCCGGAGAATGTGGGTAAAGCAAACAGGTTTAGGTACATAGCTGGTCGGGGCCGAGGTTGCGGCGCCTAACTAGTTTGTGCCTCGGACGCGGCCGGGAGCTAAGTGCGCCCTAGCTGGCCGAGTACTTAACCTAATATTCGGTAATTGCATCAGGGGTCGCTACATTAATTAACCCGCTCTGGGTTGGTCAGCTAAGACGCTGTATTGAGACGTGCTTTGTGGTCACGCTCTAATGCATATACGTGAATACCTACTCAATCCATTATGCGTGAAGATATTATGGTCATGCAATTGGCATAGGCCGCAAGTTAGTTAAGATATATGCTGTAAACTCAAATGTAATAAGTATTACATTAATCGCACCTAATTAATCACATATTTTTTATTGTTATTTCAGAGTATTATAAGCAATAAGCCATTGCTTGTTGCCTAGGCTTCAATTAATACTTCCTGCATGACCTTTGATTCTAGACTAGATTTACTCAACACAATCACAATCACATTAAATTTGTTGAAAAGGGAGATCCCATACTTCCAATCACGAGTTGTCGTCGTTTTGAAAGTCTTGGAAAACCTCACCACACGAATTGTTAAGATTTATCACACATAACTCAAAATAGAAATAGTCTCGTTAATATACTTATTAATTTCATCAGAAGAATTACAGTCGATTTGTCAACAAATTAAGTAGATTTGGCATGACAACAGTTTTCTTCGAACGTAGGTCTGTGTCAACTAGATATCTAAATTGTCACGTACTTATAAGATAAAAACATTTACACGTCTTTTTTTGGGTATTCGTATAAATATTGTAGAGGTAAAGATAAGAATATATTTGTCGTAAAGAGGTTTTATATATTTTATGTAAAACTACAAAAGAGGTTGATAAAGCGCAATTCGGACCGTATTTATGGGTCAAATAAAGGTCATTTTAGTTTTATTATAATTCATTCATTGTAACTTATTTTTAAATCTAACTACAGGGATCGATTTGAGAAGTCTATTCCTCGAAATAGTTTTTAAACTTTCATACGTTGTTAAAAATAGGTGTATCCCAATTCTAATCTAACTAAACTACGTCATAGATAAATAATTTATTTATCTATGGTCACGTTAACAAAGATAAATTAATTTAGCTACATCTAATAATAGCTACTTATACAGGGTGTTAACGGGGTCGTGATACAAGTGATCACCTCTGTGTTCTGCCCGCGAATATGAGCAACTTTCCCTATGGAACTAGCTTGGAAATCGGGAAAAAAAAATCAGCTGCTTCATACATTTTGGTCGAGTACCTACCCCTGTTCTTGTTCTATGAAACAGCTGATTTTTTTTCCCGATTTCCAAGCTGGTTCCATAGGGAAAGTTGCTCATATTCGCTGGCAGAACACAGAGGTGATCACTTGTATCACGACCCCGTTAACACCCTGTATAACTTAAGTCAATTACTTCATTAATGTTCTGATCCAGGTTTGTACGCCGAGTCCCACATATCAACGAAACAAACACTGGAGTGGAACCTGTAGAACATGATCAAGGGTAAGCTGATGTGTCCAAGTATCGTCCACGTGACTTTGCCGTAGAACTCGTATCGCTCATCGAGGCTCTCGGGGGACTTGTAGGAGAAGGTGTTGAGGAGCCACATGCCGACGTTGGCGATGATGAGGAACATGAGGAGCTCCCGGCCCGGCTTCTTCCGCCGCAGTTTGCGGGTGTTGCTGCAGCGCCGAAGCCCGTCCACCAGCAGTGCTGTCTGGAGCACCACTTGAATCATCTGAAAATATACCATAAGGTTGGAGGAGAATAAGACACGCTGCATTTTTGTCAACGTTTTGAGAGCTCTTATTTACTTGACAGTAATAGCGGCCGACTTATAGACGGTACCATAACACGTCAAAGGCAATATGGTTTTACCAAGTCAAATAGAGAGAGAATACATGTTAAACTTAAGGCCTAAGGCTGCGGCTCCACTGAGGCGGAGACGAGCGGAGCGCCTTGCGCACATTAGTTTAGATTCTACTGGTTAATATTGGCCCAGCTCCGCTCCACTCCGCTCATCTCCGCCTCAGCCATAAGCTAAACGATCACAACCTCCTGTGACGAGATTTAAAGGTTGACTTTATTTGTTACATTTTGCGAACGGAGAATTTAGTTCTTATCAACGTCTAATTATAAATAATTCCATTCCGCAATTGGCTTATCGACTCAACATTAATGAACAGAGTCGGAGTATTCTAAGATGCGCGTAATACACCGTAAAAAGTTATGATCGCGTCTCAATTTTTACTATATCAGTAGCGACGTAGGCAGCGACGGAACGGCGACTCATATTTCACAACTGTCATTAATCGCCTCTTTAGCTCAGTGGTAGAGCACTGGTCTCGTAAACCAGGGGTCGTGAGTTCAATCCTCACAGGAGGCATTATCATTTTTTTTTTTTTTTTTTTAAACTCACCATAACTAGTAAATCCGCAATTTTAACAATATTGAGAATATTGATTGTGGCAACTAGAGAGAGCACTGTCTCCAAAACGAATGCGGGTATGCAGATGAAGAGAAGTATGTCGTCGAGGAGAGATACAGGGTGTTCGTTGATGTCCAGCTTCCTCGTTTGGTTGTAGGCAAAGCCAGCGGCGACCAGCATGGCTACGTGCAGGCCCAGATTCGTGGCATTGTCGAAGAGGTAGCCCATTTCCAAAAGACCTCTGAAAAAAAAAACATAACATGTAAATCCTTGAAAGTTATTTTGTAATATGTTAGCTACCCACCCTGGTTTCCCCAAAAATTATCGAATTAATAGTAAAAATACTAAAAACTGTGGCGAACTTTAATTTGCCTTATGTGTAGAATCTAAGCTGTTTTATTTACTCATGTTTTAAAATACGAGTGGCATATACAGTGTGTGGAAAATATGAACAATTAATTTTGTTTTGAAAAATGAGAAATGTAATCTTTTTGTATTTTTTGGATTCATCAACATGCACTCGTATCTGTATACTATTTTGTAAGGTATTGCTGGACGTAATTGTTAATTAAACAAAGAAAATAGTTAAATACAAGTGTTAGCCTGACCCACTGTCTAAATAGATGACACAAGTACTGCGATCTGTACCACGTGTGTCTTTTGCCTACCTACGATGACGTCAAAAGCGCTGCTTATTGATTGGCGATCATTACCAAACCACTTTGAGCCAAATTAATCCGCGCGTCGACGTGGTCAACACTTTGGATATCAACCTTTTTCATTACAACCTGTTTTATTTCATAAGCAGAATGTGATCCCTTGCTCATGAAAGGTGAGTTCCATGTGTTAAAGGCATAAACTTATACTATATTGATGACAATCAATCTGCACAACTCAAAACGGTGTAAAAACTATAATTATGCTTGCCCACATCTGTTATTAGGAAAAAAAGTGAAATGATTTTTCTAAATACTACTTGAAAAGGGGTCTCTAAAGTGGTAGGTTGAATATTTGAGTGATTTCATTATAGCAAACGGGGTCATATGAAAGGACTCAGATTGCACATTTCGAAACTATTTTTTCCTTGACTTGACCTTATTGCATGAGTAATAAATAAAGTTCATAACAAAATGAGTATTTTCTTTTGCGTTTTCCACCATATTCTTAAATACGGAACCCTCGGTGCGCGATTCCGACTTGCTCTTACCCGGTTTTTTTGTTTTTAATCTGGTAAGACAGTCCCTAAATAGCACTGTGCGACGTAGTTACGACGTACGACTCCTCCGCGTAGATTTCGATTATTCCTTCGGGAACTTTTAAATTTTCCGGCGTGAAAAGTCACCTATGTGCAAATGCAGGCCATAAGCTATCTCCATTTCAAGGAGTAACAAACTAACATAATTAGTAGGATAGTGGGATTTATATTTGCATGTGTATAAATCAATGATCACTGACTATCGGAAAAAAGAAGAATTTTTGTGTAACAAATCGTTCGACACTCGTAATTTATCCGACACGTTTGATTAACGCCAACGCGATTGGGCCACCGGTACCACCACCACCATCATACGACCATCATTTTCCTTTTCGTCATTACGTAATTAAACCCATGAAGGATCTCCATACTTGGTTGGTACAAATGATCGGAAATTTAGTATCACCATCTCGTCTATTGGTGGAGACTCACTCGCTGCTGCTGAAGGTGAACCCGATGATGATCATGCCGACCACAATGACCATGAGCACCAGCCCCATGAACATGCCGCGGTTAGACGCGTGGCAGTCTGCGTGGATCACGATGTTGCTCGTGAAGTCGTTATCCTCATTTGCTGATGGTATTCTGGAAGATAAGCGATATACAGTATTAGAGAGCTATACGCAGATACGATATACAATACACCTGTTGGTGAAGGATGCATTAACTGCAATTAATACTTTTTTTAATACGATCTAGCCAGAGGAGGAAGGTAGAGAGCTTTGCCAAGCCGTGGGGTACTATTTTAAGCTGTTAAAAACACTACATCAATGGCTGAAGAACTTTAAAAGACATATATTTACCGTTTCGTTATTCGTGCATTAAAAGTAGTACTTCAGACGAAGTCGTTAAAAATATTAATCTTTTATTCTCGTTTTCTAAACGAATGAAGACATAAGTTCGTGTACTCACTGGCAAACATTTGTGTTATCTTCTATACTGGAAACTCCGTCGCTGACGTCCTCATTATCACAATTACCAATGCTGCTCCATATTATGTAATAGATCGCCACTAAAATTAAATAATGTTTATCAGTTATCAACATAAAATGCTTACAGAGAGCCAAATATAAAGAATGCTGTCAGAGAAAAATATATACGGCCAGGATTTAATCAAGTTTTTCAATACTTTTTCCCGACCAAGCCGGAAATATGGATTCAAACAGATTCTTCGAAAGCTGTGTTTACGATGCATAACTTCTATGAGAACATTTATTTCTGATCTTACTTTTGACATACTTACATACATACCGTCACATTTCACCTCAGAGTGGGGTTGGCAGAGCTACGGAATTACTTTTAACATATTATTCATTGCATACCTATAAGAATGTTGAACTCGACGCTGAATGGGTACAGGTAGGGAGAATAGCTCTCAATAACGCCCATGACTGAGGTCGAGCCGAGACACTCCGGGTTATACAGACCACTGACGTCAAACAATCTGCTTTGTTGATTGGACACTGGAAAAAATATATGATTAGTAATTATTACCTTTTGTTCTCTTCTTGGAAAGTGTAAGGCCATATGCCCTGCTTGTACTTAATGTTTATTATTGTTCTTTAAAAAGCCAGACTAGTAAAAAATAGTAGATTATACACCGAGGGGATAAAGCACAGTTTTATGTCACGGGCGCGATATTGAATCCTGAACGTAACGAAGGACTCCAGACTTAACTCCCGAGCGCAGCGAGGGTGTTACGAGTTAATTAAGAAGATCTCTGAGCGCAGTGAGAGGTTCAAGCGCGGCCAAGTCGAAAACAGCTTTATCCCCGAGGAGTGTACTCTACTTTTCTCACCTTTTGCGAGACAATAAAAAAGCGAGTCTACTAAAAACAGCGTTTTATTATAGTAAATTAAAATTAAAAGTGAAAATTGATATTTGAGACATTAGTCCAGTTGTGGAAAGACAATATTTATTTAAAACTTTGCAGTTATCACCAATAGTAGATTGTACAACAAGGGCATAAAACAAACCATTTTTACCGAGACTTATGGTATCCAACCGAGCCGGCAGGCGAGGTTGGATAATTAAGTCGAGGATAAAATGGGTTTTAAGACCGAGTTATACACTCTGCTTTTCACTTCGATTACGAGGAAATAAAACAGTGATAATGTAAAAAAACTTTAATAAGTTATTTTGCATTTTTTTCCATGAGTGTGTTAGGTGTGAGCATTATTTTCCTCTTCACTAGACGACATTTTAATTAAATTCCATAACACAACAAGTTTTGCAAAGAAAATAACTAATTAATAGTCCAAAACCTCTTTCCCGCCACTGTATTTCTGTCAAAAAATTTTTTTTTCTGTTTGCGATTTTTGACTTAGGTCGAACGCAATACTGCCAAGTTTATACCTACGTTGATTTTTTAATGTTCTTGTTAATAATGCTTGTTTTTAATAGTTTTAAATTTCTTCTTTGTTAGATGCAACTACGATGCAAATATAAATAAAATTAAAGTAAATTTATTCAAATAACAAGTTTATTTAATGTCGTCACCTCGTCTGTCTGGCTGTAGGGCTTAATTGTCTTAGTCTAGATGACGACAACCATTTATGCACTAGTGCATAAAATGCGATTTTATGCAGCCTATACCCAGCATAAAGAAGGACTTTACGAGCATGAGAAGTGAAATGTATTTTTCTCAAACATGCTATGTAATGTCGGCGTTATGTTAGTTATTTTAGGCTTCAAAGTGCCACGTTCCCGACGGAACAACTCGAGAGAACTGTAAAGGAATTTCATACAAAATTGAAGGCCTAGGCCGGGAAGTAATTTTTTTTAAATTTTAATATGGCCATGACAGCTTGTTTTATGAACAGGCTGAATATCTAAATTATATTTTTAAAATTTTTGAGAAAATGTTATAACGTCAAATACTAGGAGTGCATAAACGTTTGGGAGACATCCGCGCTGTGTCGTGTGCGCCCGCCGCCCGCCGGTTGCCCGCACCGCCTGAGATCTAAGTTGCGCTATGCCTGATATACCTCCTAATTACCGCTGCGCTCCTGGTACTTTATTTTAACACCCATTTACTTTTCTTCCCTAGGGTGGACATTTATCAATTAACTTTTTTGAGTGATGTCTTTTTTTATTTCATTGCATATGTTTGAGAAAAGCACTATACATACCTCGCCGTGAAAAGGGGTTGCCAGCCTCGTAACTATCCGACCTCGCTTCGCTCGGCCGTCTATATGAACTCGGCCTGCAACCACCTACTTCCCGGCGTCTGTAGTAATGTACTATTATTGCAGCGTCTTACAATACTCGCGGCTTTTGTTTAATTTCAAATGTGTTCCATTCAGCTTGCCGTGGCCAGCTCGATTTTAGAAAATGTTCGATTTTCAAATTAGGTTCGACGCGGCGGTGGCGGCGGCGCCGCGCCCGGCCTTCGAGTATTAGTTGATCTTTTATTACGAAATTAGACTTTACGGCCATTGTAATAAGAACTATGAAAAGTGAAAATATTACAACCCAGCGGGTTATAATGAGATTCAGTACAACATTACACCCCGGCTAAAGCCAAGGGCTTTAATGATTTGGTTTGCGTAAGGTTTGCATGATATGTAATTTGGCATTGTCGAGCAGGTGGTGTGAAAAGTTAATTTTTACGGCACGGCCAAAGAGGCGATTGACTTATGTACTATTGACATAATAAATGTTGAGCTATGCCATTTTATGAAGCTCAAATGAATGATATATTAATTTTATGCTTTGTTTGCTCTTAAGTAAGTCTTGCCCTTGGGGGACGAAGACTTTGTTGGAGTTTCCAGTATATAAAACGACACAAACGGTAGCCAGTGAGTATATAAGTAGATGAACGTATGTCCTTATCATTTTGCTATGCAACAAGCCTATTTTAAATCTCAATCAAAATAATGATGTGGCTATTGCAAAATGTATTTTTGAGTAGTTCCCGATTTTTATTAGCTCATGTTTGAGTTTTAAAACAGCTGCCAGTATACAAAACACTATATTATTATATATGACAGTTCGATGACAAAAGTATAAAGACATTTAAATGCGAATAATAGTAAAGAGATCCAGTTCCCGGTTACCTTCAACGTTTGACTGTGTTTGATTCGGGTTATACTCGTATATTCCACCAGGCCCGTATATAGAGAAAGCGTAGATGGTCAATGCCAAAATAGTTTCGCGAACTATTGTAGAAATCCAAAAGCAAAGGCTGCTTCCGATGATGTGCATGAAGGCATAACACGCCAAACCCTGTCGACAAATTAAGAGGATTTATATTATATTAGAGACCCGCTCTCGCTTCGCTTTGGTTTACGTGAGTTTTCCGTAACACACGTACATAAACCAAAATTTATCATACATATAAACTTTCCTCTTGAATATTCTGTATTGTTATTGTTACCCTGACTTCTTACTTCTATTTTTGATTATATTAAAATTTGTGTATATTGTTGACGATTCCAATTTCTTGTACTTTTGGCATAACATGCAATGTATACAGACAATGCAATGTATGCAGACCCTGGTAGATAACTTCAACCAGTGTGCTTCTACCCATGAAGTGGCACTAAACCGTATAATTAACCTTGAAGAAGAACTGGGTGCTGCTAATGAAGAGTTAAATTACCTTCGGAAAGAACGTGAGTGTTATGACAGTTCAATTACACAAAATTTGTATCAGGAGATGATCGGTAATAAGGATAATAAGGACAGTAACATTAAGAACTTGATATTTTTTAATAGTAGCAATAAGTTAAAAAAGTATATGAGAATAAACAAATACATAAGGCGTACTCAAAAGCTTATAAAAAGTCAAAAATGTATTAAAAACTATTCTAAAATTAAATTAGAGTTATCAGTTATGAAAAATAGGGTGCAAAAATGTAATCAACAGTTAGATTTAAATATGACTAACCATGAATTAAGTGTTAAGAAATTAGATGCTGAGATAATTAGATTAAGACATAAACTAGAGGATATTTCATTAAAATACTCAACGGCTCAAGGCGAGATCAAGGAGCACATGCTGGCATTCACACAATTGCTGGAGAGCAGTAGATATAATGAGGACCGTTTTAATTCTCTAATTAATAATGGAATTGATAATTGTACATGTTTAGGAACTTCACCAGCTGCTGTGGTTCAGCCAGATGTGGCTCTTGATACTTCTGTGCTATGTTCTCCAAAAGTAGTCTTAGATAAGTCCCCCAGACAAATTAGTAATACTAAAACTATTATTTATTCAGATCAGATAGGGTCTGGAATGGGCTCCATGCTAAGAAATAAATTGACACAAAATGTAACAAATTACTGTTATCATAATGCAAGTCTTATGCAATTATGTGACTTAATATCAAAGGGAAGTTATGACAGTTCTACTACTCTAGTGATTTTATTAGGAAACAGTATAGGCATAGATAAGGCTAGTGTAGATAGATTAATGTCAATATTAAACGTTATTGAAGAGGCCGGGATTGGTAAAATTATACTTTGTGCATTACCATATTCACAAAATATGCCATATAATTATAATAATAAAATCGCAAATTTAAATTCTTTAATGTATAATGCTATTTGCTGTAATGGTAAATATCATTTCTTCGACTTAAATAAATTCATAAAGCGCCTCACGCTAACATCTGAAAAAATTCATTTGCCAAAGAAATATATTTTGACTTTGGTAGAACTATTAGCCTTTAATATAGAACCAAATAAGTACAATAGTGGCACAAATGCCACTCCTAATCATTTAAACTAAAGTATAGGACAGCGGAAACACCTTTGAGTATAAATATAATTCACCAAAATATTCAAGGGTTTTCCAGCAAAGAATTAGAAGTAGGATTATTTTTAGATACTGAAAATGTTCAAATTATGTGTATTACAGAACATTGGCTTAGACCGGATCAATTAATTTTTGATTTTATAAATTTCAAATTAGTTAGTTTTTTTGCTAGAAAATCCGCCATTCATGGTGGTTCTTTAATAATTGCTAAAAGTACCGTTAAGTCCAAAGAAAGGAAAGATATTGTTAGGCTATCCATAGAGAGGCTTATAGAAATCTCTTGCATAGAACTAGAAAATTACATAATTATTTGTGTTTATAGACCACCATCAGCTGATTTCAGCACATTTGAATCTACTATGGAAAATGTGTTAAAATTAGCATGTAAAACTCAAAAGCATGTTGTTGTCTGCGGAGACTTTAATGTTAACTTACTAGAAACGTCAAATAATACTATTAAGATCTTAAGTTTATTTAAATCTTTTAATTTAGGTAATTTGTTCTTTGAACCTACACGGATAGGTGTTTCAAGTGCTACCTGCTTAGACAATATTTTTTGTAATTGTGAATGTTTGGATAAGGAGATATTTAACTGCTTTAATTCAGATCATAGTGGTCAAAAGGCTTCCTTTCTAAATGATTTTAATCAGGAACCACAGACAATAACATACAGACACATAACTTGCAATCGTTTAGAACTATTTAAAAATAAAGTTCAGAGTAATCTCTGTGGGTTATCCTTTTCACATAATGATTCTAATAGTATTTATAAAGATTTGTTTGGTGTAATTCTTCATCAATTTAATAATCATTTTAAGATGAAAACTATTTCTAGGTCAAAAACTAAGTTTAGTGAATGGGCTACTGTAGGCATTCATAAAAGTAGAAACAGGCTTTATGAACTTTACAGAGAGAGGGAGGAGAACAAGAACGCCGACTTCTTAGTTTACGTTAAGAATTATTCAAAAACCTTCAAGCAAGTTTGCTTGACTGCTAAGTCAAACTTTCTAAGTCTTAAACTCAAAGCTTCTGACAATAAGGTAAAAACTGTGTGGAAGATAATAAATAGAGAAACAGGTAAATCAAAAACTCGTGATAATAAAATCGCTCTAAACAATGGTGACAAACAAATCACCTCAAACAAAGACGTGGCCTTAGCGTTCGAAGATTATTTCTCCACCATAGCCATTAATACCACGAAATGTCTTCAATCATCTGCGATTGAAGCTCAAAAATCACTTTGTGCTAATGTTACTAAATGTAATGTTAGCTTTGATTTTAGCTATGTAGATTCAGCTACTATTGTTAAGGTATTTAAATCGCTCAGTTTAAAAAAAACTGAGGATTTATGGGGAACTTCAGTTAAAGTCATCCATCATGTCATAGATATAATTGCTCCTCACTTAGGTTTAATCTACAATAATTGCATTTCAGAGGGGGTCTTTCCAAATCTTATGAAATATAGTAAAGTCATACCACTTTTTAAATCAGGTGAGATGAGTGATTTAACGAATTTCCGTCCCATTTCTATTCTACCTGTTTTAAGTAAAGTTTTTGAGAAGTTAATGTTAAATGATATGTTAGGTCACTTCAATAGAAATAAACTGCTTAACAGTAATCAGTTCGGGTTCACCAGAGGACGATCCACAACTGATGCAGCATCTGTACTCATTAAATATATATACAATATTTGGGAGAAATCTTGTGATGCAATAGGAATTTTTTGTGACCTTTCCAAAGCTTTCGATTGCGTAGATCATGCGACTCTCATATTAAAATTAGAACATTATGGTCTGACTAATAATTCTCTAAATCTCATGTCCTCATATCTTAGTGATAGGACACAAACGGTTGTTGTAAACAGAACACAGTCCATTGGAGCAATTGTTAAATTAGGTGTGCCTCAGGGCTCCATATTAGGTCCTTTCTTATTTTTGGTTTACATTAATGACTTACCACCCATGATAGAGAATATTTGTGATATTGTGCTATTTGCTGATGATACATCATTGATTTTCAAGGTAGACCGAAAATCCGTCAATTACACTAGGATAAACGCCACGCTAGGTAAAGTAAATAATTGGTTTACTAGTAACAATTTGCTACTCAATGCTAGGAAAACTAAATGTGTTAGGTTCGCTTTGCCTAATGTTAGACCGGTAGAATCTAGTATATTTCTAAATGGCGAGTGTTTGGAAATGGTAGATAAGGCGCTTTTCTTAGGGATAACTATAGACAAAAACTTGCAATGGAGTCCCCACATAGCAGTACTAGCAGGTAAATTAAGTTCTGCAGCTTATGCTGTTAGGAAAATCAGGCAACTTACGAATGTTGAGACAGCTCGCTTAGTTTATTATAGTTATTTTCATAGTGTTATGTCATACGGTATTCTGGTTTGGGGAAAAGCTGCTGACATACAGACTATATTCGTGTTACAAAAAAGAGCCATCCGTTCTATATATAACCTAAACTCCCGTGATTCTTTAAGATTACTATTTAAAGAAATTAGTATTTTGACAGTAGCGTCACAATTTATTTATGAGAATATTATTTATGTCATTAAAAATCAGGACTCTTTTATTAAGAATTGTGATATACATAATTTTAATACAAGAAATAAAAATAAAATAGCTACTAAAAAATTTCGTGTTCGTAAGGTTTTTAAATCATTTGTAGGTCAATGCATCCATTTCTATAATAAATTACCTGACGAAGTTTTAAAGTTACCATTTCCAGTACTTAAAACTTACTTGAAAAAGTCGCTAATGTCTAAAGCTTACTATAGGGTCGAGGACTATCTATCAGATAAAAGTGCTTGGCCTAAACTAAACACCCAAATAACTTAATAATAACTTCACCGTAAGAAATATGTAAACATTGTATATTGTCTAGGGGACACGGTTTCTGTAGGAGAATGTATCGAAACTTTTTACGAGTATGTAGTTGTATTACACCATCATAATTAAGTATAATTTTTCATAATTATTTTCTATTACTTACTACCAATTAGTTCTGGAGAAAACTCAGAGTTTTGACACATTTTCCTGCTCAACTACGCGTGAATACATTTATTTCTTATCATATGTTAGATTCATTGTTTTATATAATGCTAGGTTAAGTTTTAAAATTGTACCTATATTTAAAAAACGACTTACTGTTGAGTTTCTTGCGGCGCTTCTTCTCAGCAGTGGTCTCTTGCGAAGCGCTGGTAGATTTTTGACGTGTAAAAGTGCCCGTGCGGCCTACTTACTGAATAAACATCTTTTATCTTTTATCTTTTTTATCTTTTTACAGCGACTTACTTTGGAAAATAAATATCATTAATTTATTCATTCATTAATTACTGAAAACTGCATTCAAATCCGTTGAATAGTTTGTTGAAGATCTAAGCGAACAGATGGCGGAAGCGACTTCATTATTATACATGTAAAGAAGCTAACGCAGACATTGTCACTTGTACATTACATCGATTTTATAATTTCTCTCATTCACCCAATTATTACATTGTTATATTGTTATGGTCATGAAAGAGGCACAAGCATAACTTGGCTGAATTAAAGCTCTTATGAGGTCATATTTACAAGCTTAAGAATGGCGAATACTGTTAGGCGATGGGCTTGCAACCTGTCACTAATACACTGGTAAACATCTTCGCCTAAGTGTGCAAAATGTGGTTACAGAATTATCAAAAAGTTTTTATAGTTGTTGGAAATTCTGTAGCTCTGCCTACCCCACTCTGGGAATAAAGGCGTGAGTTTATGTATGTATGTAATTCTTGAGATATTGTAATAAATACTGAGCACAAAAATCTATAACCGGGATTACCGTTGTTTCGGCGAAATATGTTTGCCAAATTGTATCGTTCCCAACCGTTTCATTTGCCAACCCGCTTTGTTTTCTGTAACCGTAAATATTTTAGGATTTTATAAAAACTAACTTACCCTATAGGGTTCTACATGATGGTACTGAAATAAATTTTGAAATAGTACAAGTACAAAAAAATTGGGTTGGCAAATGAAACGGTTGGGAAACGACACATTTTGGCAAACATATTTCGACCAAACGGCAGGCTCCCCATTAACCGTTATTCTAATCTAAGTATATAAAAGGAGAAACTGACTGACTGACTGACATATCAACGTACAGCCTAAACGGCTAAACGTAGAAATTGGGAGGGACGTAGCTTAGGTACCGTAGAGGTGCACTAAGAAAGGAATTCCCGAAATTCCCACGGGAACGGGAATTAGCGGGAAAATCCTTTTGTATGAAAAATCTAAACCGCGTAAGATAGCAAACTAACGAAGTGGTCACGGGTCTGCTAGTTACATATATGAACTTCATTGACATCTAGGTACTAATTAGCTTAGTTTTGAACGGTTAGAAATCCTGTTGGAAATTTCAATAAACAGTACTTGTCTTATTCTAAT
Source organism: Acleris laterana (assembly GCA_963966035.1). Classification (NCBI taxonomy): domain Eukaryota; kingdom Metazoa; phylum Arthropoda; class Insecta; order Lepidoptera; family Tortricidae; genus Acleris; species Acleris laterana. The sequence goes on along the minus strand of OZ014442.1, from coordinate 7,466,215 downwards.
AATAAAGCAAGTGACACTACGGTGAGTAAATAAATAAATAATTAACAAGCTAAAAATATAAATTGCACACACCTTCGCTCGCAATATGACAACGTTGGAGTACTTAAATACGAAGTATAGCTGCAGAAAGCAGTACATGGGGTTGAAGACGTCCAGGGCTATCTGCAAGTAGTCCACGCAGGCGTCGTTGTTCACGTCCTCGTCGGTGATGTAGACGATCTGGTTCACGATGAGCAGTACCGAGTGCACCAAGTGTCCCATAGCAAAAGCTGGAGAACAACGTGTTAGGAGGCCATTTGCATCATATCCGTTAGTGTAACCTAATGTTAACTGTTCAAGTTTTGACTTGTAATTTGATTGAATTTTTATTTTTAAACAAACTTTTCATTATTTTAAATTAAATTAAACTTTATATATACTGTCAAGTTAAAAAAAAGACCAAATCACTACGGTCAGTTCGGTGGTACTCTTACCAATACACGTAATAAAAATAGACGTAAACCAATTTGAACTAGATATTTTTTGAAACCTTACCAGCTGCCCCAAGCTTGAGGTAGAAGCTGCCCGAATGTCTCCCGGTGCTGAAGCAGTAGTCGTGTCTCAGAGGAATCAATGACGGTGGAGGGATCATTTGAGGCTTGAAGTTTTCAGAGCCAGGGGTGCCTGGAGAAGCTGGACCATATTCTTCCTGCAGTAAATTAAATGTAAGTAAGAAAGTAAATGAAATACTGTAATGTTGTGACGAAATACATTAAAGTAGTACTCACTTCTTGTTTTCTGAAATATTCAGCCAGCTTCTGCTCGTGCTGGTTTTTGATTTTCTGGTTTTTCTGCGCAATAGCTTTATACCGGCTTATATCAGCGATCAGAAAGATGTGATAAATAAAACCTATACCGGTTAGGACGAGCGAGTAAATCTAAAAGAACATAAACAGGCGATAAGAATTATTCATATTCAATTCAAATTATACCCAAAAAATGCGAAATTCCAATCTTACCGTAGCAGCGTTTTTAAATTCGACAACTGGCTGTGATAGATAGATTATTAATCCGAAAGTTACTAATATTATTGCGTACATGCTGCTGAGAATGATGTTCATATATTCTCTAAAAACAAAAAAAAACATGTTAACATTTAAAAAAGTTGATGAGAGTGTTCAATTTCAATTTTAATGTGTTCAATTTTATTTGTTGAGCCACCTTAGTGCCCTGTATCCATTGAAACTTTGGCCTTCTGCGATAGGGTTCTTTAGTGATTTAACAATTACTAACTACATATATCACTACTTTTTGAGGGTTCTAATGCTAATGTAAGTAATAAGCTTATATATAATTATTTTTATGACAAGTTTTGCTAACTTACTGTCTATCAAAATATACGTCAAAGAAAAATAAGTTTATCGATTAATGTTATATATCGCACTGCTAGATCAAAACAGTATCAACTCAAAATCCTAGCTAGTTTAGTTTCAAGTTTATACAAGTTGTATTAAAGTTGATTTTAATATACAGTTGTATTTTGAGTTACTACTATTTTGATCTAGCAGTGTTTCATCTATAGGCTTTTTAACCATCGTCATTAACTCATCAGTCATCACAAGAAAATCATATGATGTAAAATAATGACGAAGACCAATCGCTGAATTAATTCAGCGATTGGTCTTCGTCATTATTATCCACCGCTTGCTAACGTGTGTTATCAATATCTATTTTAAAGGATGGTGTTTATCAGTGACTAACTCGGTTTGGCGCTTGTTATCTTCGGGGCGGGTCGGCGCGGGCGCATGTGTTTCGACCGAGCGAATCGACTGCGCGTCCATCGTCACCACAGAGCGCTTGCGCGGCGTCGCACCATCGGAATTCCCATTCGCCGGGATGTATAACCGGTAGCTGTCTGAATAGGAAAATATAGTTAGTTTATGTTTATCATAACATTCATAACTACCGTCAACCTGAAAACTCTCATAATGGTGTTTAAATTGTTCAATATTATAGTTAAACATGGTTGCGGTAAGAATTTATCCAATGCGTGAAACAAACAAGAACTTGTGGGGCCATGACTGATTTAGTTGTAACTAGAAAGTAAATAATTTGGGTTAGCACAAGAAAATAAGAAAATACATCAAATTAAAAATCTATGACTGCTTATAAAACATTTAGCCAGAAATTGAATTATTTGGAAAACATCGTAAATTGCCTGAGGTGGTACATTTATTTTGAGTTAGACTGAAAGTGACCTGCTGCATTTCATACATAAGTGATGATATTTTTAAAGGTATTTCAGTAAATCTGCTAACATTAAAACATTAATCTGTAAACATTCGTAGACTTTCTTCTATGATCTATGAAATGACCTAGACGGGATAATCAAGTCAACTTCGTCAACAGCTTTATTGCGTTATGATACACACGGGTCAATAGAACGATAATATCACTGTACAGTCAGCAGCAGAAGTAGCTACGCAACCGAAGAGGTCAAAATGATCTACACTTGACTCAATTGTCAAGAGAATACGTCGTGTCTAGATGATTTTGAGCATTTTATTCTGCTTAGCTACTTTTGATGCTGACCGTACATCAACTACAACGCCCACACCAGTAAAAAAATTAACATGTCGTGTAAATGTTTTTAGAATTAGAATGCTACTATTATTTTTGCAGTTAATGGTTTTACATTTACTTACTTAGCGATTTCACGTCACCGTTACTTCGGTATGTGCCGTTGTAAGGGAATGGGCTACCCCGGTCGCCTGTAAGGAAACCATTTAAGAGGGAATTGGTGAGATGTATTCAATCGTTACTCAGTAAGAACTACGGTCGATACGTGGGTAACTTACCAACAGGGGTGGCTGTGCCCGAGTCATCGCCCTTACTGAAAACCTTCGGCGATTGCCGGTCATAAGATTCCTGAAAAAATAAATAAAAAAAATCAACAAAGCAGAATTGAATCCTGACAAGGAATTCGTTGATGTATCAAAAATGAATTTGATATACCTACTTGATATACGTACGTTGATGTATCAAAAATGAATTTGATATACGTAAATTAGCAATGTTAAACATTTCTTGATAATGCAGAAACCAAAAAAAAACATGTTAACATCGAACTGCTAACCATTTTTCTGGCTAATGTAATTAATATACTTATAAGATACGTGTATTTTTATGGAAAATAAAGAATTATTATTATTATTATTATTATTATATTTAGTTCATTCAACAACAACAAAAGGTATAATTTTAGAAACAAAATCGGTGGTGCACATTTTATTTACGATATTCAGAATCGTTTGTTTCCTCTATTGTTCGTACATCTACCATGAAAATTTTAAAACACGAGAGCGTGTATCGAAAACCGGATTGCATACAATTTCATATCAGCGCAAGCGGGCAGGCCTAAAAAGTGGTGGACGCGAACATCGAAAGCCCTGCACAACCGGATTAATAACTTCATTAGTCGCTTGTTTCTCCCGATCGACACTACCCTGTATTTCACTATAATCCTATTACGGTATTCCACGTTTCTCTGTTACGAAATTCTGGTAGTGGTTGTTAGTAAAAAAATCTTTGTAAACGCATTCGATCATTTTGAAAAATTTGGTTATATATCAAGACATGACAAAAAAATCAAAGGTTCATTTGAAATCTGGTTAAACTATTATAATGACCAATGATTTGTACGTTGACTACGACTAATTGTTATTACATAGTACAGTCGAGGTCAAAAATATATTTACACTTTAGTACCTTGTCTATTTAACGTCATGGTTAAACTGTCATTATGAAATTAACGCAGCGATTAAAGTGACAAGGTACTAAAATGGAAACATATTTATAACTTCGACTGTACATTAACTCACGCCTTCGTTCTCAGAGTAGGGTAGGCAGAGCTACAAAATTACCTACAGCTCTAAAAACTTGTTGACCATTCCGCAACCAGATTTGGTCACGAACAATTGGCATGTTTACCAGCCTATTTGTGACAGGTTGCAAGCCCATCGCCTAACAGTACTACAAGCCTTTATTCTCTTAGTCGCCTCTTACGACTTCCACGGGAAGACATATGGAATGGCACTATTCTAACCCGGCAACTCACAACTCACCACTCAATTATTATTACTATTATGAAACCCATTTAACGGACTTAAATAGCGCCATGATATTTGGAAGTACCAAGGTATATTTTATAATTGAGAAATGTCAAACAATTTAATATCAAATGTACAGTACGTTCGGAAGGATTGATTTTGAAAATGGATATGATGATGCAGTTGTTCTTATTTCTTCAATCGACGACATGGTTATTAAGAACCAATTTCCTAAACTCTTCAGCTTTTAGATTTCTCCTCATTGATATTGATCGCTCACCCTGTATAAGCGAGAATTTACGATTTGACAAACAGGCTGAGGTTGTGGTCTGGCGTCGCGACATTATTCCAGTTTGGCTACAAATACAATGATCTGGCTTCTAAATCAAATACTATAAAGCGGATCAATTCGAAAATGTAATCTCTATGTAGACGTGTTAGTGACTAGATTTGGAAACGTTCAATCTATTCTAACTACAAGAGATTGTTTTGATGAATCTAAATTTAGAGAACATAGTTTTGTGGTTTTAATTATTGATCATTTAGAGAATTAAGTAAAAATCTGTTGAATATAATTGCTTCAAAAAATACTTTAGGAATATACACTTTAAATAATTATGTAATGAAATTCAACATGTCTTCCTAACCTAGGTTTAATTTTTCGTGCTTCGCGTAGAAATTGATTATCCTTGTTGTATGTATCGTATCCAAGGCTGAAATGATTGCAATACTAAGTATAATTCCTACCTAGATGAACTAAATGGACGTACGGAATAGTCGCCTGGCCTGACATGTGAAGGCTTTATTGCAAACGCAGCTCAAACGAATAACCAGAATCGGATACCACAGGACAAAATGAAAGCTTCGTTTTGGGAACTTGGCCTGCGAGCAGGCAGGTATGACGGTGCCGTCATCGAAACGTTTCATAATCGAAACGTTGCAAGAGAATACAAAATAAAGAGATTGAAATTTCATTAGCCGAGGCGTTGGGGCGGCACGGTGCGCCCGCAGTGGGTATTTACAGGCGCGCGGGCGGGGGGCGGAGGGCGAGGGTGGCTCGCGGCCGGCTGGACTCAAAAGGTTTACAGTTCGCTGCGCGGGAGTGACCCGCCTCACAAACACGGCGCTCAGCGCTCGCTGCCGCTCGATCATATGGAACTGTACCCTTTCGCATTCCCTTACATTTCATTTTTGCTGATTGAAATGGCCTTCATTGATTAAATTTACATATTGAAAAGAATTTGCAAATGCTTTTTATTGCGCTTCCGTACAGACACGGCTTAATTACCTGAGATATACACTGCTACACATAATCATTCACAACTTCATTACGCCACATAACATCACCATTTAGTTAGGAAAACACTTGAATTATTTTACTTAGGTATTGGACACTTGTTTTATCTGTACGCTGCTGATAAAAAAACCATGGGTGTATCCACGATATTCTTGCGCAGAAATCATTACAACCCATTGCGTCCATATATATGAATTCGTTGTTTAAACTACGGACGAAGCTTAAAATAAATTTACTTTGAAAACAGAGCCGAACAAGCCGGTGGAATTTTGTATTTTTTGGAACTTGGTTGTGTGTAAACAAGAGTGATTGTCAATGTAAGCGGGAATTAAATGTTTGGTGAACGCAGTCTTAACGCATAAGCTAGTGATTAATTACTAGCTGTCATCCGTAAACCCCGCAAGAACTGTGTTCAGTTTTGAGACAAAATACAAATACATATACAAAGTGCGATTTCTAAACTCTTTTTATCTTCCGAGATGCGCATTTGCATTTGCACATTGATTGCGTAAAAAGCATTCAAACATATTGAGAAAGAGTAGGTAAAATTTTGAAAGTAACGCGATCATCAAATCTGAAATATATTCTTGTTTCCCTTTAAAGTCCTTTTTGTTGTTTCATTTTCAATCTGACTCGTGATTTGGCAAACACCACGATTATCGGATAATGTTGATACGTGTTTAATCATAAATAATTAACACTTTATCAGTGATTAATGATGCGATTTATCATATCTTCGTTAATGTCAGTATTAAAGTAGTCTCTTTCAGCGTTTTGCTGGACAAGCGGTTATTATGACGGAATTATCTCGTGATATGTCAATAGCGTTATCACGTACACTATCATTTAAACACAGTTTTTCAAGTTTCAGTCTGATTAACATCTACATTAACAATAAACGCGTCAATTAATGTGTATTTACCTATAAGATTTACTATCGAATTGCACCTGTAAGATACCACCTATGTAAGTTATACTAAGGTAAAAAAAAAACGCTCAAATGCACGTTGGACTCAAGCACTGAGAGTTCCGCACCTACGTCTTATTTGTTTGAAATATTAGAAACCTAAAATTAATTTCTGCCGCTATTTTCGTTGAAGTTTTTTTTTCAGTTTTGGTCAAATTCAAATGTCACAGTGAAAGATTAGGACAAAGCATACTTTAAACCATCTTTAGGTAGTTTGCTTTTATTAATAAGAGGGTTAGGGCCGCCACAGACAGACTGCTGAGAGCAGTCAGGATCGCGGTCGCTATTGGTCAATCTGCAGTTTCAATACGAACTTAGAGCATTAAAATTGGAGATCGCCCAATGGCGACCGCGGAGATGTCGGTCCTGACTGCTCTAAACAGTCCATCTATGGCGGCCTCTGTTGGTTTTCCATTCACGACGAGCATGCCCCGCAAATCAAATTGATGTTGCACGGTAGCGTCAATTCACATATTTCATACAAAAATGAGAAGTAGTGGCGCGTACCTTAGCATCGTATTATCATCGGACTTACATTATCATTCTAGGCTCGTGTTAATAGCCAAGTGTGAAAGCTAGTTGCAAAGTTTAACTCCAACTCTATTCCTACGCTCGTTAACCCCAAGGGATTTATATAAAAGGTAGATTGTTTGACGGGACTATATTTTTAAGGTTCCGTCGGTCTGTACGTCACACTCCCTTTTATCAAAATCTTTTTACAAATGTAAATTTTGTACATTCACTTTTTTTTTTAATAAGGTTCACCAACAACAAACATATTAATACAAAAACATTAAAACTAAATTACAAAAAAACACAATCTGCGGGCCTAGAATGGCTGTGTCTATATCGCGTGTCAAATGTCGATAAAGCATCCGTCTCTCTCGTACTTATTTACGTGTCAGAAACTCAGAAGCTGACGGATGCCTTATCCAAACTTTGTCACGCGATAAACGCAGCGCACCTGATATGAATGGCAATCACAGGTATACACGAAATTTTTAAACAAATTGAATAAAATCTTATTTATTCCGCCTACAAGGATCAATAATTTAATTGATAAAAATATATCATTTATGTATATTTAAAACAAGTGTCGTCATTAAATTACTTTTTATAAAATATTATCCAAAAATTAAAGACAAGTACTACTACCGCCTAAGCCTCGGAGTAATGAATCAATAATCCGTATAATTTCTTGCACGTGAGTTGCAAAGTATTATTGTTTTCCACTGGATAAATAATGATTATTTGGATTAAGATTATCGTCAAATAGTGATTTCCCGCCAATATAACACGGACAAAAGATACTAAATAGTACGTTGAAGCACGCTTTTACCGCATGTGATCTATTTTTAAATTTTATTCTTTTTAGTATCAATAATATAAGTTAAGTATAATAGATATCTGTAAAATACTTGAGTCATCATTAACATGACCAAATTTTCGGTGTATTGTGTGATTAATTTAAGAAATATAACCACTGCTGTCGTAATATGAATTACAAAAAACTTGAAAAAAGTTTATATTTTGCAAACAAACTAATATCCAAGCTGGTGTCAACTAAACAATAGCATAATGCACCTTGACTCGTTACTCGATTATTTTCGTGTCATCAACTATATTACTTACACCAAGGTGCTAACGGGACCCTATTACTGAGGTCCTACTGTTTACCTGTATGTCCGACCGTCTATCGTATAGGTATATCTTTTGAATCGTAATAGCTAGACACTGAAAATGTTCACAGAGTATGTCATACCAGGTCCGCTATAAAAACAAAATAAAGTTAAGAATTAAAGGGGGTCCCCTATACAAGAAACATGGTAATTTCGGCGGAACCTTTTGTATGCGAGCCAGACTCGCACTTGACCGGTTTTTTAAGATTTTATTGGGTTTTTGAAGACGTATTCTTTATTTTTACCGATTAAGATGTTTATTTGATTGTATATGCTTTTGTTTTGTAAAAAACGGATTCAAGTAAATAAACTCTTTATTGCACAAAATATATCATTTTACTTTAGGATTTTTGTCTTTTATATCATTTAGACGGTTAATGTTGACTCCATTACATTACTAGCAAATAATGCAGTTTAAAATAATCGTGCAATGGTCACGACGCGTTAAATATGTACTAATTAATTAATTACTTACATCAATCTATAGTATTTATCGCTAATGAGGTGCCTGAAAAACATCACGAACATGTCTTTAAGCAGATAATATTGATGACACAACTCAGTGCAATCGTTGTAATATAATTTATAGATAAAATTGACAAATTTGAGTAAAAATTTAACATATTAAACTTAAACTTTATTAAATTTAAACCTAAGATTATTGTTTTGACATAACAAGACACAATGTAAAAAGGTTTCCTAAGGTCATTTGTGTGGCAGGGTTCTAAAAGCTGCCCTTATATTCCACCCTGTACATTCTGTGGCAGAGTGCCACTTGTTCACGTCCACAGTGACACTTACGTTCCTCTCGACGTCAGCGGCATAGTTGACATTCTTCGGCAGGCGACGGCGGGCGGCGCGCGCGGCGGTGGCGGTGTGCAGGTTGCCCGACACGGGCCCGGGCTGCGACATGGTGCGCCGGCGGCCCATCGCGGCGTCCTCAGCGCCCTGCCCGCCGTTCACGGACGCATTTACCACCTGAAAGCCGTTAGGAGCTTTTATAATTATTCGTCACACGGCACGGTTTTACCGCCTATAGGTATCTACGGTAAACTATAGGTTTGGTTTGCTTGAACGCGCTAATCTCAGGAACTACTGGTCCGATTTGAAAAATTATTTCAGTGTTAGATAGCCCATTTATCGAGGAAGGCTATATACTATACTCACATAAACCGAAGCGAAGCGAGGGCGGGTCGCTAGTACCATATATTTATCATAGGCCTCTCGCTTCACCGTGGCTGTATAAACATACCACGCCGTGACGTGCCACGGTATATTATAAAAATAGCCATTGTATTTATTACAGGTGTCATAAATAGTTCACTAATGCAATGTTTCACCGAAACCTTTTTGACAAAACTTCATTTTACAATCAACGTTTCATATACCTACTATTTATTTCAAAAATACAGGCTGTCGGCTCACTAGTGGTCCAAATGAAAAAAAAAATAGGTCACACCCCCATGTACCAAAAACCCCCCATGTGTTCAGCGATTTTTAGTACTTTCGGAGATATTGATCATTTTAGTCGGATTTTTTGTAATTTTTCCTTATATCCATGTTACAAAAAACTCAACATGTTGATGTATTATTTAATTACTTTTTCAGTGCTTTCTTACATAGATAGAATCATTATGAACTTAGAATATTTTTGAAGCTTCCGACTTTCTTTTTACCAAAATGGTGTTTTTTGGTAGCCCTGGGTGAGATCAATTTTTTGTTTATTTAGACCACTAGTGAGCCGACAGGTGTACCCTTGTTTTGCCGACAACCTTTTCATCGAATATTATTTCATCGACAACGATTCATCGAAACATTAGTACTAGTAATATTGTTTGGCGTTATTTTATTTCAACTACTATTTATTTAAATTTATCTTACTACGTGGAAATACTAATCAACGAATACTACTTAATCGCTGATTTGTTTCAAATTATCTTAATTGGTACAACTACAAAACATTGCAATTCATTTCTTCGACGTATTACTTGAATACAATTTTATATGCCCTATTGCACATTTATACAATCTTCAAATTATGTAGTGTGTCAAACAAATATGTATAATAAAACTAAGAATTATTGATAATATTAAATTAATAATATTATTGCATAACTAGTTATATCAAGAAATAGAAGTACGAGGCTTTCAAAGTAGGTTAGGTTAGAACTGCGACCACCAAGAAAACGAACTGTGGACAGAAGTGGGTTAGGTTAGGTTAGAACTGCGACCCCCCAAGAAAACGAACTGTTGACAGAAGTGGGTTAGGTTAGGTTAGAACTGCGACCCCCAAGAAAACGAACTGTTGACAGAAGTGGGTTAGGTTAGGTTAGAACTGCGACCCCCAAGAAAACGAACTGTTGACAGAAGCGGGTTAGGTTAGGTTAGAACTACGACCCCCAAGAAAATGAACTGTTGACAGAAAAGCATGACACATTACTGTTTAGTTTTGATAGCAAAATATTACCAATTGAAATAATGTTATGCGGAATAAATATTATTACAAGTAAAAAAAAAACAATTAAAAAAAACCGAAATGATTAGTCATGACATGAATTCTATTGAAATAAGTAAACTACCAATTAAAAGACCTCGTTTCAAATTACCTAGTATTGAGTCCTCGACGCAATGACTTGTCGATGAAATGAAAATACTTGAAACGATGTCTTTGAAATAATATTCGATTAAAAGTCTGTCGGCAATTCAATGGTAAACCGAGCCGACACCTTGTATATTGTTGCGAGAAATGTTTTGATTTAAAACTTATCGTTTGATAACTAGTCATTTACCTAACACTAAAATTTATAAATGTATCAAATATTCTTGTCAGAATCACGGATTTACAAAACTACGTTTCAAAAATGATTGCATAATATTATATTGCTACGTAAAACCAAAAAGATACAACATTTTTGTTGTCACTTTATTTATCTACCCACATACTACTGGTGTTATCATTTTATTACTACCATTTAAAGTAAGCATGAGTGAGTATATATATCCATTTGACACAAATAATTTACAGGCCAGTACAAATTTACTTTACATCATTAGTAGAAACAGTATGTTTGGTATCTAAAAATGTCTTTACTCTTTTTGATATTGGTTTATTTACTTATTTGATTAATCTTTATTGCACAAAACAATACACTTAAAAAAAGGGGATCTTATTCTCTACCAGTTATTTTACGTTTGCAACATTCGACAGAGCTCCGCTACCTATTCCTCCTATTTGTGGCGCTTCGTGTTTTGGCACACCTCTAACCTAACCTAAACCTACTTAAGCAGTAGACGTGTTTTAGGTACCTTTTTAATGGAGAGGCTTTACTCCCCCCCCCCCCCCTTTTTGGTTTTACCTATCCAAACTTTACAAAACATTTTATAATATTTAAAGCTTCTATAAAATGAAACTTATGACAAACAAAGTAAGAATATATTATAGGACGTTTGTAGTTCGCACGTTGCGTATTATACGATACAAAATTAAAATAATGTCAAGTTATTATTCGAAAATATTATTTGGTAAATCGGTAGTTGTGTAAAGATAAAATGATGAGTGATGTATTTATCAATCGTTGGTTGCGTAACAAAAATTTGCTAAATGACTGGCGATAAAAATGATACGAGTCCTATCATAGGACAGTCATAAATATCGCAAGGATAAATCTCACACAAATTCATCGTCCCAAAGTCCCAAACTAAATAAGCTCTAGTACGTACTTGACTAGAAAAATAAATACTTATATACAGAGAGAAACATACAACAAGCACTTTCTAGCACTAATCACGCCAGATCTTCTAGCGGGATCGATCCCGGGACCACTAGCTTTGTACGGTCGGCTTTGTGCAATAGCTACACACTTTTGCACCTTGTCACTTTAACGTCATGTTTGAACGTCTGCACTAATCTGTCAATGGCGTTGAAGTGACAAAGTACAAAAGTGTGTAGCTGCGTATAAAACCGACTGTACGCAGGGTCACTAGTGTACCAAAATCAAATTGGATTAGTACATCATCATACGTCGTTATCGCGGGGGCTAAAACAAATCTATCAAAGAACACATATAACAGAATGTCTGTTTAGTATAAACGGAATATTCTGCATATACATTATAAACCTCCAAGAAGTTCTTCATATCTAACACGAAATTTTCGCTGGAAAAGGTCAATCAAACTTCTCTTACACTGTGTAAAGTAAACGATTACCTCTCAGTCAACGACAACTTGAATAAAAAAATAATATTTCGAATCATGTATTTTTCTCCAAAAGTAATTTTATTTTTAAATATAAATATGTTTTCCATTTGCGCTCAATTTTTTTTTTTTTTTTTTAAATATGTACTGCTAATCGTATTAAGTACGGAGGTAAGAAATTAGAATGAAAATTTATACATCTTGAACTCGTACGTTTCTAGATACGAGTGTCACTTCCGTTATTACCTATTTGTCATAGTCTTTCAGTACTGTCAAATCATTTTTGCTCCCGCGATAACGACGTATGCACAACATACGCGTAATGCAGGCTGAAAGGGTGGCAACTAGAGAGCCATCGACCACCTCTGTTACGTTCGGTCGCGAACGTTAATTGTATGACCCATTTCAAGAAAAATATGCTTGAAATCGTCAATGTCATTAGTAGGGCCGGGAATTTAGGAGGCGGCTTTTGACAAGTTGAAGGGAGAAAACACCGCCGTTTATCGCTAGTTCGTTGATCACTTGCGCGATGGTCAGATGACCTGATGCGCAAATGATCGCCATCGCAATCGACTTCAGAAGATTTACGACACGCCATATAAATTGTGCTCTACTGTAAAGTTAACAATAATTTTCTACTTCTATTATTAATTTACTTTTAATTGTTTAAGGTTTTACTATTAGCCTTTGTGTTACTCCGATAAAAAGTCAAGTTAAAGAATACCGATTTTATTTTTATTTAATTTAGTGAGTTGGTAATTAATACAAAATAATATAGCTGTACGTACCCCAGGATCGGCTTCCTCGTCATCGTCCAGCTGCTCGTCCTCGACATCATACTGCTGCAAAGATGTCTCCGAATGAAACTTTTTGTCACCTAATCTTTTTTTATTCACAATTTCCTCTAAAAGATCTCTTCTAATATTTCCCGTACTAGTATCAGTCATTTTGGTTTATTTGTTTTCACTTTATATTAATTGTGACCGCTTAAATTATTTATGTCTCTTAAATCGTAAACATTTCTTTTGTTTACGAGCTCAATAAAGACGCCTTTCTTGGACAAGTAGTCCTCCGATTAAGATTGCGAATGAATTAATAAAAATATTCCAATTGTTATCTTTTATCAAAATGAAACGTAGCAATCTACATTGGTGGTTTAATTGTTGCTGACAGATTGGTCACTTCCTCGTCGGGGTTTTCCTGAAACAATTGCGTTCTTAGTTTTCAGGATATTAGTTCTAAATACCGCTTTTATAACTTATAACTATTTTCTTACCTGGCAGTGCCGGAAAATGACGAATGAGTGTTTTTTTTATATCAGGATGACATACAAAAAAACTTGTATGCAAGAACTGTGTAATGCCTCCACTCAAACCAGACCGAAGAATTGGATTTTAATTTACACCCATTCATAGTCCAGTCTGGAGGGCAGGGGTTTCTGCTTTACAAAAGCAGTTTTTTTTAATCTATATTGGTAAGTAATGGTACTTAACCCCTAAATGTTTTTTTTTTGTCACTTACAATTTCTTTTACACGTAATAGTGCGCTGATTATATGCAAACATTTTCGAGTTTTTGTTATGTAGGATGCATCCTACATCACGCATTTAAGGGTTAACATTATAAATCAAAAAACTCCAACGTTTGGGAAGCAGCAATAATAATAAATAATAATAAATATAAGGGGACAATCTCACACCAATTGACCTAGTCCCAAACTAAGCTCTAGGCTTGTACTTGCAATACCTGCAGACTGAATTATATTCAATATCTAGTCTGTTCCCCGTGTGGTAGCCGGATTAGAATAGTGCCACTCCGTATCTTTCCGTGGATGTCGTAAAAGCCGACTAAGGTAATAAAGGCGTGTAGTACTGTTGGGCGATGGGCTTGCAACCTGTCACTAATGCACTGGTAAACATCTTCGCTTAAGTGTGCAAAATGTGGTTACAGAATTATAAAAAAGTTTTTATAGTTGTTGGAAATTCTGTAGCTCTGCCTACCCCACTCTGGGAATAAAGGCGTGAGTTTATGTATGTATGTATGTATCTAGTCTGTCTCAACAAGTCCATGCGTAGTGTAATAAGAGTATGTCAGTTAGTCAGTCTAATTAGTCTGTTAGGGTGGCTCGACCGCGCTATCTAACTGTGTTACTGTTAGCGTGCGGCATTGAGCGCGGTGCAATAGTGAGCTTGTTAGACAGTAAGACAGCCTACTTAGTCGAAACTCAATATCGCGTAGTCTAATAGGGCTTTTAACTAACTACAATATTTTTGAAATCTACCAGTAAAACACAGGGTATCAATGTTCTATACATAATGGTTTTCCAAGAGTTATCAAAACATAGGTACGTCACAACTCACACGATTTTTTAAAATGAAAGTAGTAATTTCACCCTTGCTTTATATGTACACACATAACTAAATTATTACTTTTAGACGGTCTTGATGTTATATTATCAATGTTCAGGCTGGGAGCCGTTTAGGAAATATTGAAGTCCAAAAGTGTAGAGTTCCGTGTCTCCAGCTCCACCGCCGCCGAATCCGGAAAGTATGTTTAATGAAACATACTTGAATATTACGAGCAGCGGCCGCACTCAGAGTCAGTTAATGACGATTAAGTTATTCCTTAGCGAGGATTTTTCTTACACAAGTTTGAAAAAGGAAAGAGCTTACTGTCTCTAAAATGTCTCTGAGTACGGCGGCAATTTCACAGGCATTTTGCAATCTCGGCATTTTCAGGAGGGTTCGCAGCTCAAACCATACGCTGAGTTTGTTGCAATAATAATTTTACACGACTGCCGCTCTATAGTCATAATTATCAATGCGAGCATAAATTCAAACAAATTAATTAGCCTGAATACTATAGAAATTGTGACGTTTAAAAACAACTTGCAATCATGGAAATCCCTAACTAATAAACTACAGTACCTACTGTGTAGATAAGAAGTAAATCTTGAGTCATTGCACAACCATGAAGTTTCAAAATATTTCTAAATGTTAAAAGCATAAAACAATGCTGTTATTACTATTCCTTCACACGCAACAAATAAGATTAGTACTATTTCACTGCTGTCGATATTATCAATATTCAGAAACTTCATAGTTGTTGAATGTCGCATGATTGACTTCTTATCTATATCATATTAGTACTATATCATGTTGATTATCAGTCATTCATAGTATGATAACAATAAATATACGAGGATGTGCAGAAATGTGTGGACCCCACTCTAGGAACAATAGCAATATTATAGCCTATGACACTCACAAATAACGTGGCTTTCTATTGGTAAAAGTATTTTCAAAATTTATTTATTTATTTATTTAATTTATTTTCAGTATTTTTAGAGTATAGATTACTTTCTTAACACGAAGACTTGGGGTTACCCGCCATAGTTAAGACTGCGCCGAGCGTACGCCGGATGTACAGTGGCGCCCTCATTACTTTTATTGTGTTTTCTAATACACTAAAGTATTTTCTTGAAATTGGACGGCAAGTTTTTGTATTACAAATGAAAACACAACTTATAGGGTTATCACATAGTTTAATAAAATAACAATTCACCTTCGAGTTATCAACTTAATGGAAAAAAGTGGCCACCTTTTTCCGTTAAGCTGACTACTCAAAGGGTAATTGTTATTAAAGTTTGTTACGTATTCCATAAATTGTGTTCTTACTTGCACTACAAAAATGTATAGTCAAGTTCAAGGAAATTATTTAGTTAATTAGAAAACAATAATAGTAATGACGGCGCCACTGGACGCTCGGCGTTTGCTAGGTGCAGTTTTAATAGTACTCATATATTTTGATGACCTTCTGCTGAAGTTTCTAGCTGCACTTTTTCTCCTCAATGATGGTCTTGTCCGAAGCGATAGTAGATTCACTCCACATTACCGACGTGGAAAAGAGCCCGTATGTGGCCAATTTACTGACTAAATATTTAATTTTTTCCCTAGGTGTCTAGGCCCGAGCCGCAAGCGAGGCACAAGACTCGGACCAAGTGAAAATGACGGTTCCGCACGTGTATCAAACGACATTTTTTATAACATATGCAAAAAAAGGTCAATGAAACAAAAAAAATACAGTAATATAAATAGAGAATATTACTTAGCTCGTAATCTGGTTAAAAAAATACTGTGAAATTTGAACAATTTAAGGGTAAAAAAATGGAAAAGTAAAATCTAGTGTGAAAAATTCAACTTTCCGCACAATATGCAGCTATAAAAAGTAAAAAGGACTAGTTTGAAAAATCAAACTTTCCGCACGATATACTCGTACAGCTACAAAAAGTACCACTTATTGAGCAACCGTAATAAAAATAACCTACTTATACGGTGACATAATCACTTGTGGTCTTCGGTCACGTAGGGTAATTGGTAGCTCAAACTCCTTTGTACACTTGCCTACCTACCCGATGCACAACCTTTTACTTCACTCATTCTCTCAAGTGTTAGCTGGAGATCACTTAAAGGGCTAAGTTCGCCTTTGTACATTCTGATTCTATCTTCATTGTATTTTGTTTTTATTTAGTGATTAACATACTTAATTACAACTCCGTATCTTTCCGTGGATGTCGTAAAAGCCGACTAAGGTAATAAAGGCGTATAGTACTGTTAGGCGATGGGCTTGCAACCTGTCACTAATACACTGGTGTGCAAAATGTGGTTACAGAATTATCAAAAAGTTTTTATAGTTGTTGGAAATTCTGTAGCTCTGCCTACCCCACTCTGGGAATAAAGGCGTGAGTTTATGTATGTATGTACCTATGTAACATACTTACATGCGTGACAATATACCACCACCAATATACGAGCATGACCCGCTGCCTACAATAGTCTTGTTTATTAATATGGATAAAACATTAGTCACTTTCTGACCAGTTTGTAAATAAGAGGGAGGCGGATACGGCGACAGATTCTTATATTCTGAAATGCAAAAACAATACGTTAAAATTAAAGTGTGGCTCTCGTATTTCGTGTTCTCGTAATCTACATTCAATATTACAGTAGTACGAGTATTATATTACTTATCCGATTTCCTTATACATACAGTATGTAACTGAACGAAAGGCCAACCTTAAAACCGGTGGATGTTAAAAACGGGTATAATACAATTAACCACTTATTGTTTTAATCCAATCACTTTTTTTCTTTATAATTTTACTAAATGTAATAACTTAACCTCTTTCTCATCAGTCGGTTAACGAGCTTAATAACATCCTGTGATGTAAGTTTGACATTAGTTATCACTTATCAGTTATCACTTCATAACTAAAGTAAACAAACTAGGTATTTACAAATAATCTGCATATCAGGCTATTACAGTTTCAACTATGACTACATTACCGTATCAAGTTAACATTAGAACACACACGCTTAACCGCACTGCACAATGAATTTTAAGCAATCCAATCCAATTTTTGTAGTGGCAACCGGTTACTATGATTGAGTGACCATTACCTAACTGCCGATGACGTATTCTGGCTGTTGCAGCAGTTGCAAAGCTCAAAGACTACTATTGTACACTGGATATAGACTGGCAACTCGGCGTTGTTTTCTGTCCGAGTAAAAAAAAAAAAGGTTGCTTGTTCTGCCATCTAGTTCATGTTCTTTAAACTAATTCTATGCGTATGTGTGTGTAAGCATGTGCTTATACATAACCACATACGTAAGCTATTCTCCACCCCTTTATTCATACAAAATCACAACAGGTACTTAAAGACCAATGATAGTTAAGACACTTGGCACATATTAACTATTATGGCTTTAAACACCGTTATTCATAATGTTGTATGAAAAAGGGGTTAAGTTTGATTTAGAGTAAGTACTGTAAAAAAGAACATATTAGGCGTGATGGCAATGTTTTACATTGAGAACTGATAAACTCGCAAAAACGACGGGCTTTTAATTTGTAAGTAGGGCTACGCCGCGCCGCCGCGCCTGATCAGTTCTTATTTGCATATAAATCAGTGAGAAGTCAATAATTTTAGCCGGAAAAAGTCCACTCAATACAGGATCCCTCAAGATCAATTTATTTTCCAAAAAATGTTTTTTATAACTAGTACTCTGTGAGGATCATATATTTAATGGGTCTTCCTAATACTGCGGCCAAATCAACTGGCATCTCTTTTTTAACATAAATAAAGAAAGATAACTAGTAATAACTAACTACTATTAACACGAATATTTTCAAATCTCACAGATGTGGCCGCAGTGTACCTATCTATCTTCAGAGCTCGAGGAATCCAACTAATTACATTGTCATGTAAACATATGAATATGTAAATAAATCATTTATTGCATTTAAGCTTATTATGTTTAGATACACTTGTTTAAAATTATGACGAGTTTTCTAAACAAATTAGCGTACCTAATTAGGATGATGACATTGTTGAACTTAATTTTTCAACTTTTTATTGCTTTCATAAGCTGTTATTCATAATATACAGGTGTTAGGTAACTTATAAGTTATAACTACTTATAAGGTATGAGATCTTTATAGGGCACAGCAACTTACAAACTAGTGAGGGGCTTTTAACTTTCCTATACACACAGGAACTTTACTATACACTTACCCTAGTACTTAATATCGATTGAAAACTGGAAATTATCATAAAACAAAGACGACCTATAGGAGCGACCTATGAATACCTACGTAAGACTTCTAGGTCAGTCTGTGGGGAACTGTAAAAGCCTTTGCTCTACAAAAGGTGGCGTAGAAAATGTTTTGACACAATATTGTTTAGGTATGGCAGGTTAATAAAAATCCAAGTTCTCGACCTTGAAGGACCCAGGCGTTAGCCGCCATCTTGAATTAAAGGTGCCAAAATTAGGTATATTTTAATTAACTTCTCAATTGTTTACTAAATCACAAAAGTGTCTATGAAGGGTTCAAAGAAGACAAAATTGCCTACATTTTTTGCATACATGATTATTCTGTAAGTCTTATAGGTAAAAAGTTACAAGCGACAGATACAATAATATTTACAAAAAATAATTTAATTACACTATAGTACATTACTTAACAAGGGTTGTAAAAGAAAGAAAGCCCGAAATCGCAGGTATTTGAGACCCGAGCCGTAGGCGAGGGTTGTAAATATGCGATAGAGGGCTTTCTTTTTTACTGCCCGTGATGAGTACACAATTTTACGTCAGCACTGTCTCCACCCCAAAGCAACATATACCTGCTAAAACCCGGTAGAGGCAAAACTGCTGAAAGACAATACTCCACTAATAGGTTTAAATACAAGAAAGCTAGTAACAACATTCTTTTTCTCCATGCGTTTAGTGGCTGCGATACCACATCGTCTCTCTTCAATCAAGGGAAAATGAAACTTTGTTCCCTTGTTGAAAAAAACGCGCAACTGGATGCCATCATTGGCGTCTACAAAGATAAAGAAGCAAGACAAGAAGAAATCGAAGACGCTGGAGCACGCTTTCTAGTAGCTTTGTACGGAGGGGACATGGATAAGGAATCCTTACAAGATATCCGATATAAACGATTCGTAAAGTCATCAATAAAAAGTAAATTTAATCTTGCTTCTTTGCCGCCGACAAAGGACGCTGCACGGTATCATGCGTTTAGGACATACCACCAAGTCCAAAAATGGTACGGAATAAAAAAAAAACCAGAAGACCCCCAGCTGGAGATATGACACCAATAGGTTCACTCCAATAACAACGACAGAGAAAGCAGCACCCCAGATGCTTTTAAGTGTAATTTCTTGCCACTGTAAAAAAGGATGCAGCAAAACATGTAGTTGCAGAAAAGCTGGATTAAAATGCTCTATTGTTTGTGGATTCTGTAGTGGTCAGCTGTGTGAAAATGCAGTAGAGATTCAGATAGATAAAGAAGACTGTGATGACGACGAATGGTTGGAAACTAAAAATACAGACAATGAAACAGAAAATTTCAGCGACGATAATGAAGAAGGCACCATTAACCAGCCCGGGCCATCAAAAAGAATTAAAAAATGATAGCTATACAATTTTTAAACAAAATTAAAATTATATTAATGATTTTTGTAAATATTATTATTTCCGTCGCTTGTAACTTCTTACCTTTAAGACTTACAGAATAAACATGTATGCAAAAAATGTAAACAATTTTGTCTTCTTTATACCTCTCATAGACACTTTTGTGATTTAGTAAACAATTGAGAAGTTATTTAAAATATACCTAATTTTGGCACCTTTAATTCAAGATGGCGGCTAACGCCTGGGTCCTTCAAGGTCGAGAACTTGGATTTTTATTAACCTGTCATACCTAAACAATATTGTTTCAAAACATTTTCTACGCCACCTTTTGTAGAGCATAAATACCTACTGACTGGACTATTCGAAGTTCCGAAAATTGAGATTTTTAGACTGAGCCTTTTTAATTGAGCAGTTTTCACGATCTTGTGTACGTAAGAACTTGATTTTGCCATAAATTTAGTGTAGTTTTAATCAATTTTGACGTCATAATTGAGTATCAATTTGTATGCGGTGGGGTGTTTTCAACGCGTAGTAAGAATGTTGGACTTTACTTTTTTTTTCTGATTTCTGCAGTGGTCTGATTGCCGTTGGTCCCATGTGATGGAAAAAACGTCTAGCCTATTAGATGATAACTTTTACACCCCATCACTTGCTTATACTTGCTAAACAGAAGATGAAAAAGAAAACTGTGGTCATGACAAATTATCAGATTCTTTGAAATGAATATACCTACAGTTCAGGGAGACTATTTATGAATGTCACTTGTGATTTTGATACAAAATAATGTATTATGTGTTAGCGAAAATGCACATAAATCGAAGCGAAGCGAGGGCGGGTCGCTAGTACACCATAAATCCTGTTTTATGAAGATAAAAAAAAGGTAAAGGTTAAAAGCTCGCGTAAAGATGTTACATGGATAACGGAGGGATTGAGAAACGCCTTAAAAACTAAACGACGTCTAAGATATATATATATATATATATATATAACCAAAACAGAACACCTGTCAGTAGACTTAATTATATCGGGTATAGTAAAGTACTCATATTCATATTCAATTTATTGCAACTCAATGATCATTGTACTTGGAAATTGCATGTTGATAAAGTTCGTTCTAAGATTAATAGATTTGGATATGTGTTATTTATGGTGGTTATCAAGAATTACCTATAAAAATACTGCTTTAAAAAGCGTATCACGGTTTTGTGGCACGATATGGAACTGGGGAAACTCTACCTACACATTATTCGCACTTTTGTGGCCTTTTGTACTAATGCATTAGAGCAATTACCAATATCGGTTTCCGAACATCTTGTAGGAGCTTTTTGTAGAATTAAGACTGCAGACGGTACACTCAACTCTAGTTTAGTGATATCAGTATAATTGTCTAGATGTATGGTTCTAATTTTTAGTGTTAAGATCATCATAATATGTAAGTATAGTAACTATGTCTAACGCAAATAAATAAATTTCATTTCACTTCATTTAACAGAAATAAATTGATTGGTTTTAATAGCCTCAAAGACAGTTCTTAGAAATAATGATTTAGATGATGATCAGCCAATTGTTCTTTGAGTCGGGTATTTCGCTTCATCTTCATCTTCAGAGAGGCGACAGTCACTGTTTTTCTTTTTTACATAATGGGAGTTCAGCAGGTCTTCACTGCAGGTTATTATGACAATCTTTTGTTTTTTTTCTAGCTTAAGTATTATTTGGTTTCTATAATCTCACAGATAATACGAGACAGAATCTTTGTGCAGATAAGTAGGTGTTCTAGTTAAAACTGGGACATATTTCCTTGCTCTGGACACAAAACCGCCTCCAAGAATCTCTTGTAACCTAAAAATAATAAAAATGTATTATAATAAAGTACCTCTTGTCTCAGTTCCAAGGGGCGAAAATTACCTACATAGCAAAAATCAAACGTCTCCAACGGCAAAGATACTTTTCTTACCATTTTGTTACGTAAACCTTAACATGATGATAGGGGTGCTTCAACCAAGTCAGCCGTTGGGGTTAATTTTACAACTTTCGAACAAGAACTTAGTGGATTGTTTGCGTATCATACGCTTTGTTTACGTCATAGGTACATACATACATACACATACACACAGACATACATAGAGGTATCGTATTTGGCTCTAAGTATGTGGCTGTCCAAGAAAATCCAAAAGCTAAAGGACTTATGTCCCTAGAGGAAACATATACCTACCTAACTTTATGCCGCCTATATGTAACTTCCCTGCGCATGAGAAGTAAAATGTTTATTTTTGTTGCAACTACATTGAGTCGTCCGCCCCATGTTAGGTACATACGGCGACTGCAACGGTGTAAAGAATACGGCAGTCGACTGAATTCAGCGATCGACAGCTGCAACCGCCTGGCTACGTGATCGAAGTAGGCGGACAGACCTAAAGTAATGTAAAGACGACGTTCATTCGCCGCAGTAGTTTGAAACAACTTCGGCGACCGCATTACGGGAACGACTCAGTGTAATCACCGTTTAACTTTACCTGTGTTTTAAGCCATCGTGAAGCAAAATTTACGGCTCTTGCATTGAATACCCGCAGCCAATTGTGCAGCATCCACTACAACAACGCTCTCGTTCCGCACCATCATCGGTGCCGTCAAGACAAAATTATGCCATTGCGAGAGCTAAAATAAAATTCAGTGTTTTTTAAATTGTTTTCGGCCGAATGTTATAAATCCGAAAATAAAAAAGGTTAAAGTTCAAGTCGTCAAAAACAACTAGGTGTCAAAAGTGGGATATTGATCATGTTACTTCTTCACCTCACCATCCGGAGTCAAATGGGAGGGAGTCGCGGGCAACAGCTGGTGCTACATTAAAACACTTTAGCTTTGTAGTACTAATAGCTAGTACTTGTACTACTACTTATTCTGTGTCAATAGTCTCATGAGTAAAACCGTCGACAGACGGACGACGGACAGACGGACATGGTGAAATAAAAAGGGTTGTTATTAAGTAGTTTTAAAACAAAGTAAAAAAAACACAAAGCCGCCTTCAAAAAGCAATACATAACATCTTTTAAATGTTAGGTAATAGGTCAGTCCAACTGAAGTCTGCTTTTGGTTAAAAATATTGTAGGACGCCGACTTCAGTTGGACTGACCTATTACGAGTAGCTACCATTTTAAAAGAAGTTATTTTTTGCTTTTTGTAGTCGGTGTTTTGTTTTTTAAACTATAATTTTATTTTATACTTTTAAGTCATCATAATTATGCTGTTATGTAGTCCCACTTCTCAATTAATAAGAAACTATAGAACATTTAAATCTCGCCGCAAGCAACGTCGCGGGAAAGTCAGAGTCATATATTTAAACCTAAGTATGCTTCATCATAGTCGCTCAACTATCTTAATCGAAATATTTTGTCAGCACGCTTGAAATATATACCGTTTAGGAGTTCCGGTGGCCATCTGTGGTCTTCATTATCAGTTCCACTTCACCAAATAGTGCTTTCCAAGAGCAAATACACGAGTTACTATTAACAACACCACAATCACTATAGGTGTGCCTATACATTTTGAAGAGTTCCGTTGATTCCTCATAGATTCCATCATCTTAATCTAAGATCTTAATTTTGATAAAAATGGGACCAAACAGAAAGCACTAGCTTTCAAATAAAAAAAGAATCATCAAAATCGGTTCACCCAGTCGAAAGTTCTGAGGTAACAAACATAAAAAAAGAAACACAGACGAATTTTGGGAACCTCCTTTTTTGAAGTCTTTTAAAAAGCAACAAGGTGTTGTTTGTTTGTATTTCACTTCAAATGCACTTACCTAAATATCTCAAGTCTTCGAAATAAATAATATAATATCACATATCATACATCACTTAAGAGCTTTCGTATAATAGCTTTCTAATGTTTGAAGCATTTTATTTTCGGTGACTCAAGTTTGTTCTATCTAAATAAATAATTACTAATGATAAGGTATACTTAATTTAGTACTAAATACTACACCTGTTTAAAACTTCAGCGCGATAGTTCGAGACATCGTCTCGGTTCCCGCTCTTGTACACTGGGGTTATAATTACTTGCTTTAATAACGCATCAGGGAAAACACCATGGCTAAAACACAAATTCACCAGTGAGTTATTATGGCGACCATAGTATAGGTAGTACCAGCAATTTTCAATAATTGAGTAGGGATATCATCCCAGCCAGGAGCACTTCCAGAGTTAAGGTTCATTAGGACTTGGAACACTTCGCCAGGGTTCGTCTCAAAGAGAACAAAGGAATTCGTACGTTTTAAGAAATGTTTTTAATATTATTAGTTACAAACAGCATTAGAATTAGCTTTTGCCAGCAACTCTATCTGCGTAGAACTCGTCTATCGCTTTTCTCTCGGGAACCATTATCAAGATAAAACTATATTTTATTTTAATCCTGGATAGTATATAATTGAGTGCCAAATTTCATCCAAATTCGCTCAGCCATTACGTGTCTGAAAGATAAACATCCTTCCATTTTTTTAGAGCTTGCATCCGAACTGCGGTATAAGTAAATGTCTATATACCTACCTATGGACGAAATTTCATCTTTGTAACTATCATAGGTTCAAACAGACAGACGGACATGGCGAAACTATAAGGGTTCCTAGTTTGACTTCAGGAGGGTTATTATGACATAGCTATGCCATTCTTTTTACGCTGAGAGAACAGGACGGAGCTATATAGTTTCTATAGCTCTGTCCTTTACGCTCCCCATAAAATGAACTGCAAAGCTATGTCATAATGACCCCCCAGATCCCTAAAGAGGTACCTACTTAAGTATCTGTTCAACAGTGAAAACAAACAGACAGCGACACGTCATGTTTATAATAACACACAAGACTTTGCGCGTTACTCTATCCACTCGGATAGAGTAAGTGAAACTTGTTTATCGCTTTTCCCTTGGAAATATCCTACGTCTTTTCAAAAACTTAAATATTTACTTAATGCTTACTTATAAGAAATTGAATCATATGCGCGAAAAGAAAATCTGCGAAGTGACGTGTCGGTGAAACAAGGAGACACCGTAAAATCAACTTGCAAGAACTTTGATTGTACTACGTACGAGTCTTTTGCTCCGTTAGTCCAAACATGGTTTTAAAAAGTAAAAAACGATTTCATATATTGTCGCGGCCGCTGCCATTGATAAATAATAACGTTTTTCACGACCAATTTCGCGGGCCTGCCCTGCCTGTGTGGTTATGTCATAATGTGACCGTTTAAGCACGGTCTGTGGGATCGCAGCTTAAGACGATAATTTCTGAGGATATCGCAGAAGTTAGAACACTCGTTTAAATCGGTAATCCCCCTGAAATTATTAAATATTTAATATTCTGTAATAAAATAAGGTATCTCAACTATGTTAAATCTTATTTAATTTAAATTGTATACGTCATTGTAGAACACGTGTATCGCTGTTCGCTATCGTCTATATCGCTAGAGGTGAAGCACGCAGTGCGAGTTAGAGCCCAATGGCAACGCTCTGTGGTTGCCCCAGCTAGGGGATTAGGAATTAAAGTAAGTCTCCTGTTTTCGAGACCAAACTATTGAGTTCCAATACGGTGGGTCTACGTTAAGAATAGCGGAGATTCTGTCGCCACCTTCCAACTCCATCATCAGATCACCTCTTAGCTACGATAATATTGCGTTCTCATAGAGTTTACATACCTATGTGGTCCAAATTTCAGCCCATTCCGTTAACGGGAAGTGGGTCAAATTTAATTTGCAAGATTTGACCCGTACATACCTACATACATTGCAAGTTAAATAAATGCTTGTAAAAATCGGAAATGAAAAGTAAATGGGTATTATTTTGTAGGGATTTTATCAGTTCAGTGAAGCCTGAAAGGCTGAGAGACAGACACATTTTCCAATTTAATCAATAGAACATATGGAATCTGTGCGTGACCCATTCATGTGAAATACCTTCTACGGTCCAATTATTGCAGCCAGGTACGAAGCACACCATAACACATCATGCAACGTGAAAAATTCTATGAAAAATTCGGAAATGAATTTCTCGCTGAAATTGAAACAAAAATTTGAACAATGTCAAAAAATGTCAAGACAGTTACTTATTGTGTTGCCATATTGATTCAATACAAATTGTCATAAATTATATATTTTTGCATTTTTATAAAGCATAATATATATTTCAAAATAACAAAAGTAAATAAATATCCTTTTTTGTAATAATGTTACATTTTTGTTTGGTTCCTAAAGTGCATTTTTTTTAATCCATCAGCAACACTGACATAAAAGCGATACGAAAAAAAACTCGTCATGTATCGAAGATGGCGCTCAATCATAAGGCGGTCGTTGAAGCGCTTACACCGTTGACCAAGAGTCTATTATTGTTTAATCCACGCGCCATATTAATTATGTCAGAGAAGAATGAAAAGCGAACCATATCAAATGTACTAAGTTGCCATAGCATGGCAAAGCTGTTGCTAGGCGTAGAAACTGATTGACCAGTAGAACAAATTGATCTAAAATATGTAAATAAATAACAAAGACTAATAAACATCGTCTCTGACATTTTTGCTCTGTCATGATTGTCTCAAACCATAGAACGACAGATTATTTTTTTTCATAACAAAAAGGTTAGGCTACCAATAAATTGTATTTTCTTTCAATTTGATATTTGACATCCTTCACTTTCGTCATATAAATTTAAATCGTAATTGCAATAATAATAATGCCTTTAAATTTTACTGCGGTTGAGATAATGGATATGATCCTTGCGTACGGAGAATGCAGGGGCAATGGGAATGCAGCCCTCCGCTTGTACTCCGAGAGGTATCCTACAAGAAGGCAACTAAGTAATGCTCGTGTCATTGTTAATGCCATTACACGGCTGAGAAATAACGATCGGCCGGTGCCTGTGAACTCAGGTGGTCCTCAACGTGTGTTACGCGGGAAGAACAGGTATTGGATCATTTTCAAAACCAACCAGGTTCTAGTACTAGGCGAGCAGGACGCAATTTAGGCTTGAGTCACACCCTCGTACACAAAATACTAAAACGCGATCGGCAACATCCTTTCTCCGTAACTAAGGTTCGAGCGTTGAAACCTGACGATTATCCCAGACGGGTTGAGTATGCTAATCGGGCGTTAGAAAAAAAAAGAGAAGATCCTCACTTTCTAAGAAAAGTTATTTAGAGTGATGAGAGCCTCTTTACAAGGAATACTATGTGGAATCGATGGGTTGTCCATCATTGGGCTCCAAAAGTTTGAAATCCACACGTGGGTCGCGAACTGTCTCATCAAACCAGGTGGTCAATAAATGTATGGGCCGGTATAAGAGACAACGATATCATTGGGCCAGTGTTCATAATTGGCACAACAAACGCTGAGCGGTATCTCCAAGCGCTTAACGGACCTCTCAGTCGCTATGTTGATAGCTTACCTCTCAGTCACAACGTACAGACATGGTTCCAACATGACGGTGCTCCTCCTCATATCGCGATTCGAGTACGAAACAGGTTAAACGACATGTTTGGAAACCAATGGATCGGGCGGTTCGCACCAATCCCTTGGGCTCCGCGTTCGCCGGATCTCACTCCGCTTGATTATTTCTTTTAGGTTGGGTGAAACAGTTGGTGTTCAAAAAAGAATCAAGTACTCGCGAAGAAATGGAATTACGAATAGTTCAAGCTTTCGAGAAAATCAAACGCCGTATTCGAGAAAATCCTAGTTTGATGAGAAGGGTGCAAGACAATAATTATCGTCGCTTGCAGAGATGTGTAGGTACATAACGGCGGACGACACATAGAACTGCGTCGCATTTAATACGTGAATGTGCACACACCTTTATACTTTAACTGACATTATGACGTTTACGTTGTTGTCACTGATAAGATTGTAAACAAATGAGACAGGGAGTTACATTTTTATTACATTATTATTATTTTTTTACACTATCAGTAAAAAGTTTCCTGATTTCATTAAATTAGGTACCACATCCATTTTTCTCGCCTAAACATTGACGGGTTTAATTCTTTGCCTTTCGTTCATTTACATACTGTATATTACAAGCTTAATTTTGGGACTAGGTCAATTTGTGTCTATCCCCGGATATCTAATTACTAACCAGCTTCTGCCAGCGACTTCGTCTGCGTTGACCGATAACAATATTCAAAACAAATTTTAAGAAAATTACTAGTAGTGAGGATAGGTGGCCGACGACGTTTTTAACGTAGTAGTAAATAAAACAAAACATTTTCACTTTAAACTTTACTTATCCTATTCAAATAAACTACTCTTACAATTTAATGATCTTCTATTCCAGGTTTGTAAGCGTAACTCCAAATGTCGGCTATGCACACGCTAGAATGGAACCTGTAGAACATGATGATAGGCGTGCAGAGGTGGCCGACGGCGAGCCAGACGTACTTGCCGTAGAAGACGTAGCGCTCGTCCAGGCTCTCCGCGGGCTTGTAGGAGAACGAGTACATGAACCACATGCACACGTTGGAGACGAGGAGGAACAGCACCACCTCCCGGCCGGGCTTCGTGCGCCGGAGTCGGCGCGAGTTACTGCAGCGCCGCAGACCGTCGATTATAAACGCTGATTGTATTACCATTTGTAGTGACTGGAATAAAGAAGCGGTGGATTAATGGTTTACTAGGCGGTCATAATTAGGAGTACATCTATCTAGAATTACATGTCTATGTAGAGGAGATCTTACTTCTGAGACGATTGAGGATTTAAGATATTTAGTATACTCCTAATACTCCTATTATTTACTACTTATTGCTACTTGGTACAAATATAAACGAAATGGTGTATGCGATCTTTGATAGATGCCTACTTATGTAGCTTAGATTATAATATTTGTAATAAAGTACTGTACCGTTTTTATGCACACATGTTCGTCTAAAATACATACAGTGGAACGTATAACCTCCTCCTTTTTTGAAGTCGGTTAAAAATAGGAAACTCAGTTATTGTGATTGATGTTGTTGGCATCATAGTATAAACATTTTCCGCTGGTTTTTTTGTATTTTTAAGGAAACTTGTGCGCATTTAATTATCTATAATGATAATGATAATTGAAAAAAAAGTGTTGAAAAATTATAGCGGTAAAGTTTTAAACTTCCTTTGGCTGACAAATGAATATGACTGACGCATTTTTTTTAGGACACATTTTTTTAACGCGGATCATTATTTCGTTACAGTTGCGACATCTAGCGATCCTACCATGGACTAACGAGTATGTAGCAGCGCTACAGCAGAAGCCTGAAATGAGCGCCCCTCGCTATTATTGAAAGTAATGTTAACACTGCGTCACAGATGGCGCTTAAAGCTGTGTTCAGTCGTGGTTTCTCAACCGTAGAATTTTTTATGGTACATTTTAATTGTGTAGTATTGTTACATGATGAGCCATTATTATAATACTGGTTTTTAGATAATGAACTACCTGGCTATAATATATAGCATAACCAGGTAGTTAATAGTCGAAATGACTTGCTTTTCGGGTAGACCCATTTTATTTTACATATTTTTATTCTAGTCTCTACGACAAATTTTACGAATTAAACGTTCACAACACACGAAACAGGTTTCATATCTAACAAATTGGTTGGTAATCTTAAAGCATTATACACGCATCACTTATTTAATACTCATTATTCCATTAACGTTTTAGTTTGTTACTCCTTAACGTTGCAACTGCTGGTCGGATTTGGAATACCTTTTTCACTTCTCAGGCTCTAAAATGACTCACAATAGGCTTGTATAGGCGGACTAAAGTGATGTATTTAATCTCAAGGGATTAAAACTACACTTTACTCCCTAGGGACTAAAGTACTTTTTCTTTTTAATTTACGTTGGAAACCCTTTAACAGCCAATCATCGCCTTTTTCAGTGATTGTATATGGACCATTTTTAGTGCACAAATTATAAAATAAGCGATTTAATTTCGTGAAACACGATTAATGATTACAAATATGAATCTATTTAAATATATAAGGGATAAATCTATTTTATTAGGCATGGTCCAAATAGTTTTCAAGTTTGTATCTGTTGGCTAAATATGCAAGCATTTAAACATCACGGTGTTTGTGAATGGAGGATTATCGCCATTTTCAGTGATTGTGTATGGACCATTTTTAGGCCGTGGAAATAACCTCTAAATAACAAATGTGCAAAATTATAAAAAAAAATATATAATTTCGTGAAACACGATTAGTGATTACGAATATGAATCTCTTTAAACATATTAGGGATAATTCCATTTTATTAGGCATGGTCCAAATAGTTTTCAAGTTAGTATCAGATCTGTTGGCTAAATATGCAAGCATTTAAACATCACGGTGTTTATGAATGGAGGATTATCGCCATTTTCAGAGATTGTGTATGGACCATTTTTAGGCCGTGGAAATAACCTCAAAATGCCAACTGTGCAAAATTATTTATAAAAAGATTAAATTTCTTGAAACACGATTAATGATTACTAATATAAATATATTTAAATATATTATAGACAATAGTTTTCAAGTTTGTCTGTTGGCTAAATATGCAAGCATTTAAAGTGTCACTTTACAAAAAACTAATAACTGCGAAACTTTGTCAGAAACTTTGTTACCTACTATTTGTTAAATTTTGTAATTTTGTATAGAACGTCGTTTTTTTTTCTCGCATTCGAAGTGAAAAGTAGAGTGTTTAACTCGAGACTAAAGCGCTTACTTTAGTCCCTTGTTGAACAATCTACCTTGGATTAACACATAAGCTACTTTTCATCCCGAAATTTTTAAAGTTTTTTTTATTTTTTTATTTTTTATTAGTTTAAGTTCCCGAGGGAATAACGATAATCGAAATCTCCTCGGACGAAGTCGGGGGCAGAAGCTAATGAAAACAATAATATCATTATCCATTTTTTTGGGTAATGAAATAAATGTTAACAAACGAAACTATGTGATCAAAGAGGGTGGCGGTCTGGTCGCATAACAACTATTGTCATAATATCGATTGTCATAACACTTTACGCATAAAGTTGATGCTCATATTTTTCTTTTGGCATAAATTATACTAGGCATAATTGTTCCTTGTCATAATTGTACAGAGTCATAATTGGTTTAATCATAATGTAGAAAGGCATACATTTATTTAGTCATAATATTGATAATTATAATTATTTTTAGTAATAAATATAAATGTCATAGTAGGGAATAGGGGGGTCCATATTGACTCACATAAA
Source organism: Acleris laterana (assembly GCA_963966035.1). Classification (NCBI taxonomy): domain Eukaryota; kingdom Metazoa; phylum Arthropoda; class Insecta; order Lepidoptera; family Tortricidae; genus Acleris; species Acleris laterana. The sequence goes on along the minus strand of OZ014442.1, from coordinate 7,434,803 downwards.
ATTCTTATTCCTATTTTTTGTTTTCTTACCGATTTGTATTCATAATAATCACTCTTCATAATTTTTTTCCTCAAACTTTTATCTTCATACTTTTTAAGTCATAACCAAACCTCGAAGTCGCGGTGGCACGAATAAAATTTTGCTAGGGACTTCCACGCGATATTATTTCATCGATAACTTTGGACTTTCTTATGACAATAGTTATGTTATGACTATGAGATGACGTATGTTATTAATATGCAACTTGCAATACCTATTAAACTGTATCATTTAAAATACTTTGTTACTTATTACTAATATAAGGTTCATAAATGATTAAATGAAAATAATTTAATGATGTTAATGTACTTCTAGGTTTTAGTTTACTTTGCATGGAAATTGATGAAATAACAATTTAGTTGTAAAGGTTGATTTTTATTTGAATTTTAAACTTCCTAAAAACTCCTATATAGGTAACATTGACGGGTAGTAATCATCACATTTTAGTTAATTTTCAATTATTCTGTAAGTAAACTTTGCAGCTAATATGAAGTGTCACTTCCAAATAAGCATTCAGTTATCGATAAATTTTATATCGGAAGGAAGTCCCTAGTTAATTGACGTTATTGCCACCGCGACTTCGAGGTTTGGTCATAACTATCGCAATTCATAATGCATTTTTTTTTAGGATTCGTTACTTTTGAGATTTTTTTATAAATCTAACCTAACCTAACCTAACCTTATTACACGTAAGATATTTAAGAAATGGTGAAAAGTGTACGGCTTCATTAATATTGGCGTTATGAATGCAGATGATTATGAGTTCCGATCGTTAGTACTAAAAAAAAATATGAAGAGTATGATGAGTGATCATTATGATGTAAAATGGTATGACAAAAATTTTCGGACTTCCGATAATAGGACTTAAAAAGGTATGTGAGTAGATACGCACCCGGAATAGGGACTTAGTGGCGCAACCGACTCGGATCGCGGATAGGTTAGAAGACGAAAGCGGGAGCAAAGCTTCGAGGTTATTTTTTTTGTAAAAGAGCGGATGGATAACTACTTTTATGAGCAACCATTTTATGTCCATTATAAAGTATGCTTAAAAAAAATTATACGCATCAAATTTATGCGCGTTACACAATATGTTCTTAAACATTATGATTAAAAACTTTATGCGCATAAATGTATGACAATTTACAGTTATGCGCAATGATGAGTATGACGAATCCTCGTATGCCCATCAAAAATATGACTTTAAACTTTATGCAACCCGACCCCTACCCGATCAAAGATCATCAGGCAGGCCTCGCAGTTGGATAAAACAGTTTTGTTTGTATACATTTATTTAAGTACCGAAACAAACAGAGTATAGTTCATTCGTGATACTCACCATAACAATTGTGTCAATCATTTTGACAACATTCGCTACGTAAAGTAAGGCGACCACTGTCAGCAAGGTCTCCAAAAAAAAAGCCGGCACACAAATGTAGAGCAGCACATCGTCGAGCCACGGGACGGGGTGCTTGTTGATATCCAGATTGTACGTCTTGTAAAACGCCCAGACAGTACTGGCGAGCAGGGTTATGTGGAACAACAGATACATTGAGTCGCCAATTGTATCCCCAATTTTTTCTAAATGTCTGAAAGTAAATATTATACATTAAACAAAAACACCTTGGAGTCGGTATCATATTTTTGTACTTAATAGTTTATTATCAAATATTATTGTATAAATTAGGCTTACAAAGCAAAGTAAGGGATTTTTTATACGTAAGTTTAGTTAAATTTCTAGGCACAGACAAGTTTTCTACCGAGGAAAAAAAACGGAAGAGGTTCTCAAGTCTATAACTTTTAACTTTTACACAACACAAACACTTACTCATCACCCATGGTCGCGAAAACGAATCCAAGAATAATGGCGACGATGAGCACGACGACGGCGAAGAGGCTCGAGATCAGCCCGCCCATGGCGTTGCGGCACGAGATGTGGATGTCCAGGTGGTGGGGGCTGTTCACGTCGCCGCTCACGTTCCTGGAAAGACAGCCCAAAAAAAAATGTTAATTAGGTGGTATCCTGTTTTTTTAACAGACCATCATTTGACCAACTATATCATTTTACAAAGTTTCATTTCGCAAAAACGTGTGTGAACGTATTACATAGGTTACATGACCTTGTTTGACTACAAAAAATTGTTAAATAATGAGCCGGGAAGTTGAATTTCAAAATATTTTCTTAAGTGATGACTACATTACAAAATCAAGTTACCTTTAAAATTATTATTTTTTATCTTTAGCGGTTTGGGTTGGGCGTTGATGAGTCAGTCAATCGGGACTTTGCCTGTTATACATATCTATAGATAGATGAAGGTTTATTTTATAACCTAGCCAGCAGTATTATATTGCCTTAGCAAAACTCGGTCACATCCAGATTTGTCTAGATTTTATGTGTTAAGTTCTCCGCTCCTCGACACGCGAGGTATCTAGGCAACCCATTTCCGATTTATCAGTCTATGTATTATCTAAGATAATTATCTTTGTAATCGTCGTATAAATTTCTATTGACGGATAGACTATCTGCCATTTCTTTACCAATATCTTTGAATTGACTGAAATATGTCCATTCGGATGAAACAGTGAAGCTACTATTTACTTATAAATCATTCACTCTTGTTATGACTCTGGTTTCGCCACGGTACCTATCATGTACAGATTTAGTGAACAATCCTTTCCCATCATTTTTTATCGGATAAGTTCGTATTTATATCTTGCTTTCTCAATTAGCTTCATTACTCATCAATAAGCCAACTGATTTCTCAAGATAATTACGAACTAAAACGATGGTAAAGGATTATTCACTACATCTGTAGCGTTGCGTATCAGCGTAGATATGTTGCTATGGCAATTGTGATAACCACACCTATGCCATGACAATGATAATTTAACAGGTGACAGTTTTACGTAAATTAGGCTACTGGGTCAAGCCTGGACAAGTTTATAATTATAAGTGTTTTAATGCTATTTGTGGTGTTGAAGGTTGAGTATGGTCATATTATTTGTTTATATAAGTACTTAATCATTGTCGACATGTTTATTTTGAGGTAGTATTCTCTATTATATATTTTTTGATGAAAAGCACTTTCGGTGAAAATACCATGACACTGACTGAAGCCTGTCATATAGATACATTTTATTTTTTCGAAATATATTTGACATGAAAATGTAGTTATGGTTGACAGATATGATTGTCCCACCCAGTATAATAATACGATGATGATGAGGAATACACATTAATAAACCTTTTTAAAAAACGAATTACAGGAAACATTATTCTCATCACAATTTCATCCTTTATCTAAAGACAATTACAGTCCGGTATACTTGTTGTCGTCATTGGCAGTCTGAATAGGAACAGATTTTAGGTACGGTACGAGTGTGTCTATGTTTGGGTTTGCAAGTATTTAGGGTGTACTCACGTGTGTGAATATAAAGAGTGCTGAAATTCTCTCGCCTCTTCTGTAGAATGGCGACACTTTCCAATACTCCTCCAGATCATAAAAAATATTCCAACTGAAATTGAATTTACATTTTCAAACATAACTATTAAATATAAAAAGGCTCCTGAAATAACGACGACCGCTATTTTTGGAGCCGAAATCTTTTAAACGTCTTAACCGTTTTCTAAAATCTAGCTAAGAACCAACCCTTCATTAATTCATTAATTCATTAATTTATTTTTGTCACGTTATGACACATACTCGTACATTTCAGACAGGTGTTGTTGTACCATATACGAATAATTATGTCTAAAATACAATATGATCCTAACTAGCATCTAGATAAAAAATAAAAAGTACTTAAACAAAAACAACAATAATTCCCTTACCCTAACCCTTAAACACTAGTACGTAATTAGGTTAAAAAAAAATATAGATAAAATTACCTGTAAGAATGTTAAATTCCACTGTAAAAGGGTATAAATATGCGGAGTAGTTGTCCAAAATTCTTGATATATTTTCACCTGGTCTACAGTTCTCTTCCGTCGGCATCGTTGCTAAAAAGAAAATGTAAAGTTAAGGTTTCCGTGTCGAGCAACGTCATGCTATTTTATCGTATCTTTATGTTGGTGGTATACATACCGTTAGTTGCATTTTTCTGATTTTGAGCCCATAAGTACGCCCTGAGGGCCAGTTCCGTCTCAGTGGTCACCGCCGAGATCCATAAGCAAATATTTCCAGCTATTATATGTATAAATGCCACACGGGCTAAGATCTAAAACAATTACCGAGTATACTGTTAACGGAAATTCACAGGTTATTAGACATTTTTGTATCAAAATAACCGGATAAAACCGGTTGTTTGCATCCCTACTAACTAAAACTAAATATAACTGGAGGATACTCAAAATCTTTTGCAAAAATATAGACGCGCAACAGATGATATAACAAAATCACAATTAAAAAAATCTAGTTATTATTACCTTAAAGGTAAGTACATCTACTTCACGAGAAACTGCATTAAGAGAGTACGGATACGGCGATTATTTGCAGCGATTCACTGCCTAGTTAGCAATGCAATCGCAAAAAGGCCCCATACTTAAACACGCGACTGCATCGCTAGAAAAGTCAACGTGTGCGACCTCCCTCGTCGTGGGAACACAATATGAGTTTAAGACTATCTTTAACTACGATGCTAATCGTCTACTTCATACAGCCAAAGACATTTTAGAAATAAGACTCATATCAAGGTTTACGTATAAAATAAAGTTTAATTAAACTATTTAAATAATAATACAGTAAAATTAATGCACTTACCGCATATTTGATAATTATTAAATTCGAGTAATTAAATATGAAGTACAGTTGAACAAAGCAATAAATGGACTCCAAAATCTGTATGTATAGCATTGCGTGCATGCAATCTGAGTCAGAAGTCATGATGACGCTAATTTGGACAACTACCACCACAAGAACCGTGTGGACGAAATGTCCCAAAGCAAACACTGGAAAATAAATGTTAGTTTAAACACGGTCGTTATTTAAAAAGTATTTTAAGGCATACAGAGGGCAAAGGAGCACACATGCCACCAGATGGTAACTAAGACCCATAAACATTTGCACTCTCAGGACTACAATCTTGAGACTGTAATCCTAAGACTGCCTACGTATTGCCAACTGTGAGGACTAAGATGGAATTCCTCTATGCTGGTAATTTCACCGGCATCCCCACACGGAACCAGCAATGCTAACAAGATGATGGTGGTGATTATCCGGACGACGGAGCCTGGACTAGGTCCTACCACCAGTAAACCTCACGTTTGTAAATTGTACCTAATGACTAATGACTAATAATAGTCTCGTTAAGCTGCTATGGATTTTGCAATATATTTACGTGTGTCCCACATACCCGTATGCGTATACGCTAAAGCGTGTGCCTTTGGAGAAATCGCTGAATACCGTTTGATGTGTGTTTAGCGACCTACCCGCAAATGGTCATATTTTTTTTCATTCAAATTGTCCGGTATCTTGACAATTTGAATGAATAATTTATAAGACCAAGTGCGGGTAGGTCGAAAAACTCGCACAAGCAGATGTAAATTCATTACCTAATTTAGTTCAGTTTTAAAGCATTAGTACGTGACTATGGTGTTACTTTAAGAGAATTGTGACGCTGAAAATTTCCATAAAAAATGCGATAACGTTTCTAAATCTAGTCCGTTTTTTTGAACACATATGCTGTAAGTATTATAAAAAAATAGATCAACTTAAAAAAAAACAGAAACGAACTTGATTTAGCGGGTGAGAAACGTTATAACCCGGACCTAAATTTGTATGGTTTTTTTTGACAGCTACGCGATTGAGGCGTCTTTTCACGATGCTCAGTAATAAGTATTGTCATGAATTTAGAATTTACCAGCGGCGCCAAATTTAAGATATACACTCTCAGCGTGTCTTCCGCTGGAAAAGCAGTACTTATGATCGATATGCTCCAACTTCTCCTCCTGTGGAATAAATTCTTCAGCCACAGCATGGTCACCGCTGTCTCGCGAGCCCGTTTCATCACCATTATTAGTGTCAAACTGCCAAATATCAAATATTAATTTAATAACTTACACACGTCACTTTACATAAATACACAAACTCTTTATTGATGACGACATATTGATACAAAATAAATCGGGATGTCTAATGAGATCACTGGTCAGGATCGGAGCAGAGAATGAAGATTTTTATGTTCTGTAATCTCCGAGTAATTATTATTATACCTATATGGCTGACCAATACGAGTATTCTGCTACATGATTCATGTGCACGAGTCAGCATTGCCAGTGGCTCTGCAGGTCTGCCCAGTGGAAGTTATTTATTATTGATTGATTTATTTAAACTTTACTTAACAATAAAAGAAAACACACACACACACACACACACACACACAGGTGAAACAAAGGTCGGCAGAGAATGTTCCTTTTCCCACAGACGGGAACCTTTCAATTGATCTCAGAAAACATCATCAAAGAATTAGTTATTAAGAGAATAAGAAAGGAGAAAGTATCACGGTTTCGAGAGGAAGAACAGAGGGGCTACCTACTGGTATGGCATAACGCACTCGCAATCGTTTTCATTTTGGAAATCGAAGGCTTGTCTGCATACAAAATGAAAACAATTGTTCCACTTTGAAATCGATTGCGATTGCGAGTGCGTTAGGCAATAGGCCAGCAGGTCCAAGGTAGGTTTGGAGAGGAAGCTGCGCTGCTGATGTTATCACGACATATGTGAGAAGTAAGGGGGCAAGGGGGGGACCTTGGGGGTTGGGGGAGGCCTATGTCCAGCAGTAGACGTCTTTCGGCTGCCATGACGATGATGAAGGGGGCAAGGTACAGGGAACTAGCTTGATATACTGGTTTAACTTACTTGTTTCAAGCGCTCTAGTTCCAACAATTCTTCCTTGTATCTTATACTGTCTACTTGTTTTCTTATTTTTCTAGTGAAGAGCTTAACGTCAATAATTAAAGTGCATAGTATAATAAGACCGCTAGAAACAATGTAGAGGTCGAGTAGCTGAAAACAAACATAGAAACCGATATTGTGAACCATTGTGTATTATGATTTATGACTCATTATGTGTATTGCACTTCATATATTATGATACGTTCCCTTTGGTATTATACTTATTCTACTTATATTATTCCATATTATTGTATCCCAATTTTGATAGCTCCCGAGGGAAAAGCCACTAAAAAGTACTACGCAGACGCGGTTGTGGCCGCGTAGCTAGATGAAAAATAAAATAAAGAAATATTATCTACTTACAGGCGACCAGATATCAAAGTGGAATACACCTCGTGCGCTTAATATAATCCCTAAAATCACTAAGAACAATGAGTAGAGGAAGCCGAACACATACGATAAGCGTTTCCTGAAACAAATAAATAATTTAAGTAATTAAGTTTTTGATAGGTAGGTATGATGCCTAGAGACAGGGGTGAGTGAAACAAACAGAGTCATCGTCACCAATCTTATTCAAACAAACACATATTGCAGGATCGCGTCAGGCTATAGATACGAGTATAAACATAGTATTATAAGACAGTGATATACTAGACGCTGGTCAGGGTTTGATCTACACACGTGTCATAAGTCCTCTATTTCAGATATCGTTGGCAATGACCAGCATTCAAACAATCAAATTTACTATGACAATTTTGCGGTATTGTGGTCGTTGTGGGTGGTGGCTGTAACGTTATGTTCTTATTGCGATACCAAATATGATAAAGTTATGAGTTTCAAATTTGGAGCATGTTCCAAAACCAACAGTTTGAATAGGTCGCAATTTTAGTATCAAATGAAATTAAAAATTAGTCTAGGTGTACGAAACGTCGTCAGCTCGGTAGGGACTTTTTTTAAGTAGCTTAGCACCTATAAATGTTTCAGTTAGCACCGGTAGCAATGCAGATCATATGCCTTCAAATTCCATCCGCGTTTTAGAGTACATATTATATTTATGTGTGTAGATTTAATAATGTAATGTAATGTTTAGGGTATGCTAAGGTGGTTTGGTCATTTAGAAAGGATGGATGAAAAAAGAGTTACGAAAGAGATATGGCGAGTGAGAATGAGCGGAGATGTCCGTAGGGGACGTCCTAGACGGACCTACAGTGATCAGATTCGCGATGTACTGATTAAGGGCCAAATCAAAAGCACCCGAAACCGCCGTACGTGCATGAAGAGATTGATGAATGTAGAGGAAGCGAAAATTGTGTGTTTAGATCGGTGCACCTGGCGTTCCATAATCTCTGCCTACCCTATTGGGACACAGGCGTGAAGGAATGTATACAAAAACCAAAATTGAGCCAGAAGCAACAGAAGGTAAAGTGAATCCATCATCGTTACTTATCGGTTTGATTCTATTCAATCTTAAAATTAAATTGTTTATCTATCTTTGATCTATCTCATTAAATAAATAAGCATCAGCGCACAACAGTTAGGAAAGAATACCGAACTATTCTTGGGCTGCTCTATAATGTTTTTGAATGATTACTATGCATATGGGCATACTAGTAAGTTTGAACCAACTAGAATGTCATCACTAGAATTAGTCTTTTGATAGTATTCCAGTCAATTATCGGGATTTATTGCATCGCAAACATCGGGATTAAGTAATGTACCATTACAAATTCAAAACAAATAAGAAATGTGTTTATGAAGTATAAAAGAACATACAGAGTAATCGCCTTCTTCTCTTCTGGCGGCGTCGGTAGTGGAGTGTCATGCAGGTCATGAAGAGAGTTAACTGATCCCACGTCCATCTCCTCAGCTGTTTTTTACCAGTTGCGATTTCTTCTCAGGCAAATGCACCACGCTAATATAATAAATAGGTAATATCTACATTGCTTCAATCACACGTTAGCAGAGCAAAATCCGAAATCAGTTACGAAAACAAAAAACATTCCTTTACTTGTAAGTACAGACTAAACTAAGTTAATGTGGTATTGGTATTTTAGCGGTGAAAGAAACCATGAAATTGTAAATAAATACCTTGGCCTAGGTTCCGGTACCCCTGAGTGAAATGTCCACTGTGATGTCATCGGGGGGTTGAAATCTTGATAATACATCAACTGGCACAATAACAAGCACTGCTAGTACATTATCGACTAATGTGTTTATATTTCAGCCGTTTACTACTCTGAGTTCGGTGAATGTTATCACTTATGACAGATTATTTTATCGCGAGATAATCTTTTACGTTACCGCTCTTTTATTCGGTCACCGGTGCGATAAAAACTGACTAAATGTAATTTTTGGAATCACTTGATAGACTAGATAGTGAGTGAATCCTGTTACAAAACGATATTTTTCCTTTACGTGGCAATTTTTTCGTGATTTAATATTGCTATAACTTTTTATGACTTCTAGTAAAATAATGTGGAGGAATTTAAACGCTCAGGAACTCAATCTCAAAATCAATAATAATAATGAAATACTGGGGTGTCCCAGAAGTAAAGAGACAAATTAGGTTAGAAATATTTAATATAAGGAATGCAATAAAATGAAGGTTTATTGGTTCGTAATAAATCTTGTATTGTTAAGATCAAATAACTATATCGTATCGGTGCATACTTCAACTTTGGTACCATTATTTTGAAGGTTATTTGCTGTCTGTCTCATCACAGCTGTTCTAGATCTCAAAGCTACAGTTTTAGCCTAGTACACCGACAGTTAAATGCAGTGAAAGATTTGGGTTTGTCCACTTGCTTTTTAACATAATGATCATACCTATCTACCTCAACTTAAAACAATAATATATCCCTTGCCAGGAATACAACATATATCAACAGAAGGTAGGTCTCATCGTTGAGAATGAGAACTTTCTATGTTTTTTTGTAAACTTTATGACAATCTGTTTAAGCGTGCTCCTCCTGCTCTTTAATATACTTTTACTCCGATTATTTAACAAATAATTTAAAGGCTGAATCATTAACCCTCACCCTGGCCACAACAGATGTTGATATCTTAAATTTTATTGCTGTAACTCTAACAGATGTCAATGGAACTTGCTCAAACATGTTTTTTACCATATTTATGTTTTGAACAGTCGAAACTGTACGCTGTCATCCAGTAATATATTGAAAATGTCGGTGTTCTTTACATAAAACATATTTATATTTCTGTTATTACTTGTTCTTCTAGCTTCCTCTTCAATAAAATGATGTATCGTGTGCGTTTTCCCGTGACATTGATACTGAAAAACTCTTTTCTCAATTAGTTCTTGTTCCGCTCTCTTTATTATTGAAAACAAGCAGAGAAGTACGCGACTCCCGGCTTATTTGAAAGATTTAACATCGACTTTCGACATGACAGTTGGTTTAAACTTTTTTGGATGTTTTTTCTTTGACCAATTTTCTCTATGAAAATTGTCTCTTTACTTCTGGGACACCCTATATGTTAGCCTATATTGGGTTCAAAAATATTTTAAGTATACTAACAATAAAAAAATAATTTGATTCAAGTTGAGAGGCATTTTAAAGTCTCTGGTATGGTAATTCCTTTTACTCACTAGTGATCCCTTTTACTCACTAGAATTACGTAGGTAAGTTATTGTAGATCGTAACAGTTACTGTCTAACAATATCTACTGAAATTCAAAAACTTAGGTAGGTACATACATACATACATAAACTGAGGCCTTCATTCCCAGAGGGGGGTAGGCAGAGCTACACACTTACCAACACAGTCAGGTTAAGATGTTTACCAGTGTCAAAAACTTTAAATTAAAATTAAAGGTACCTACTTTGGGAATCTGGTATATTCGTAATCTACCACACACGCCTCCAAGGTTGAAGATCAAAACTAAAGGTAATTATTATTGTTAATATGACGTTGATAAATACAAATGTGTAATTTTATAAATACGATTTAATATGTAAAATCCAATAAGATTAATAAATATTAATAACATCTCGTACAATTCCATACATTACCTTATTTTCTTAGTCAATTTGAGTTAGATTTTGTCCCTTATTTTTGTCATGGGTAATTTGAAACTTTTAAACCGCCTAATACACTTTAAGAACGCCTAAAGTTCTTGCTTGTTTAACAGTTAATTGTATACACGATAAAATAATAAAAACACATTGATCAAAACAATGAGCAAACAAAAAGCGGAAGTATATTTTGTGTGAAACGTGTAAGTATATTCTCAGCTTATATAACATTGCACAAGGTAACAGAATATTTAATTTATACTGACTGACAACGCACAGTCTAAATTGCTGAAACCAGGAAATTTAAAGAAACACAAAGAATAAAGTTTTTTCGAAGATCTACTCCCAATTAAGAGTATCGGGAGAGTAATTCAACGGGCGTCCTCTAGTTATTCATGAGTTTGCTGAGTACTTCCTTCAGTTCGAGCTCGAACTGCGAGACCGGCAGAGCCAGGTCCTGCGCAGAGGTGTTGGAAGCCCTGGCCTGCAGCACGAAGTCCGACGGGACCACGAACGGCTGCTTCTTCTCGCCCGATTGGTCCTGGGACTTCAAGCACGGCGGCATCGGCAGGTGCGGCCGCTTCTCAAGCCACTCCTGGAACGTCTTAGTAGATCTGCACATGAAATAGCTGGTTTAACGAGGGCTGGTGAACAATATGATGTGACTTCTAGTTGGCAGAAGTATTTATTCCTGAGTCTTGGACGTTTATGTATTTCTATATATTAGTATCTTTATCGTTGTCTAGCACCCATAGTACAGCCTCCAAAAATAATATAGTACCTACCCAACATTTAAAAATAAGTGATAAGTTTGTCCACACAACAACAGTCAGGTGGCATTACAGTACATGAAGTAAAACGATGTATTGACAAAAAGCCCCTGGCGTTTCGAAAAAATCGGATAGGATGTTTTTTGTCAGCTCCGTTATTTCTGTGTTTTTTTTTAATGTATATTGACGACTTAACACATTATAACAAACAATAGCAGTGTTTGCCTCTTGGGATGCGCTGGTACATTTTTGCCGTGTAAAAGTGCCCGTGCGGCCTACTTACTGAATAAACATCTTTTATCATGTTTTTAACAAAATAATTACGTGAGATGCGCGACGTCGTCCCAAACAGCGGCCATAGACTGCAGATCCTTGGGTATCACGAGGGAGTTCCACATCTGGTCGGTATTGTTCTTGGGTGGAATATGTTTCATCTTTTGCGGCAGGCATGAGCCGAACGCAGTGGTGTGTTCAGGACTAGTTTCAGCGTAGATGTCCGAGGCAATCTGCCGCTTGAGAACCCGCGGGCATGATGTCTGTGGTTCAAAGCAACACATTATATATAATTGAATAAGTAACAAACCACAATTTAACTTTACTTTAAATTAAAACAATAGAATTACCCTCGGTACGCCAACATAATTAGATATACTTTGCAACACACAAGGAAGTATTTTCGGATCAAGTACAAGACCCCTTGAAGCGTGCTCATCAAACCAGACCTGAAAAATTAATTGGTGAGAAAAAGATCTTCCGACTGTCAGCCGTCCAACTTTAAAAGATCTGTAAAATTCTAAAATGCTTACTTGGAACAAGTCTTCGATATCTTCAGGGCGCTTGATTTCACTCTTAAACTCCACATTGCCCAATCCAACCCACCAGTCGTAAAATTCTTTGGATATCTATTGACGACAAGAGTTAAGTAAACGAAATTGCTTTCTCTTAATAACTACATATAAATAGAAAACAATATAAGTACCTTCTTCGTCATTATTTCTGCTTTTTTACTGAACTCATCAGAAGCCGACACTTCCATCGTTTTTACTTTGTATTTAGACTCCCACTTGATCATATCAGTTTCAGATTCATTACAGTACAACATATCAAAGTGAGGATTTTTGGAACGTCTCGACCGTTTTGGCCTGAAAACAGTATAGGTAGGTGCCCTTCTGATTCGTCCGGTTAACTTTATCAATACATAAAACACACACTGAGGATTTATTGTTTAATGTTTTTACGTATAATAAATACGCTGGGAGCCTGCCGTTAGGCCGATTTCTTTTTGCCAAAATGCGTCGTTTCCCAACCGTTTCATTTGCCAACCCAATTTATTCCCTGTATCTGTAAATATTTCAGGATAGGTGTCAGTACCATCGTATAGAACCCTATAGGTTAGGTTAGGTTAGGTTAGTTTTTATAAAAACCTGAAATATTTGCGGTTACAGAAAAGAAAGCGGGTTGGCAAATGAAACGGTTGGGAAACGAACCAATTTGGCAAACATATTTCGGCGAAGCAAAGGTAACCAACGGGTGCCACAGAAAACTCACATAAAGGTCCCTAGTACCTAAACATAAATAAAAATAGAATGACTGCATACACAGCTGTTCTCAATGTGACTATTAATGAAATGACCATACTATCTTTATCTACATAATCAAACTAGAAATAAATTAATACCTAAAATTAAAATAGTGTTTAAATAACGCAATCATTCTATTGCAAGAAAAAAAAATGACGCATTACTTGCTGTACAGAGTGACCCTAACTTCTTTATTAAAACAAAAATTTGAAGTCATCTCTTAAGGAACAGTTAATTTAATTAATGAGACGTTAGTTAACGTCGCGGCTAGCCTTGTTTGTTAATAAACAATGTAGCACTAGCCTAGATATTTATTGAATTTTTATAATTCACGGAATGTTTGTCGCAACCTTTACGTTATAGTTTAATTTAATTAGTACAAGTAAACTAAAATACGTCCCATGGTAAGAGAGTAACATAATAAATGTGTTAATATTATGGAACTACATACGTTAGCATTGTCAGTGACCATCAAATACGGGTATGTCTTACTTGGCTACAATCGAGCAGGGATGAACTATTAAGTCATCGTCAGTTCTCGCAGACTCTTCGGAAAACAGTGATAAAAAACCAGAAGATTTGCCGCCGGGCCTCATTTTAGACGCAGATTTCACCAACACTTTTGAAGCGCTCTTAGTTGATACTTTTGATATCCCTTTAGACAGGGATTTAACAGAAAATGATTTCGTTTTCATCTCAGATTTAACTTTTGATTTACTCTCCTCAGCGTCTGCTTGTGCTTCTGATGATTCGCTCCATTCGTTGCCAGACGGTGCGTCTTCTTCATCATCTTCTTCTTCTTCTTCTTCTTCAGGTAACGAAGGAATAAAACTAGTATTCGAATAGAAGTCGGCAGCAAGTCCCCCCTGTCAACACAATGTAAATTCATATTGTAGGTGGTAACTAATTGAAAATCAATGTTTTATTCCTTACTTACGCGGTCAGAATGAGTAATGTAGAACACATCTGAAGGCGGAAGCGAACTGACTTCCGATTTTGGCTCATATGGTATGGCGTCAAAAGGCAAGTTGAAGATCTTTGCAAGTCTATGAAATATTTTAGGCCCCACCAGCACGCGTACAGCTTCACATTGTGATTCCCAAAACTGAAACATTTATTAAACTTACATTAACGTGACAGCAAATGGGTATATAAATTTACATCAGGACAATTCTCGAAATAATAATACTTACCAGCAAAGAGTTTTAACGTATTCACTGCCAATGCTGTTTTTTGAACTTTTGCCAGGCGCCGCAACTTTTCTTTTATACGGAGCTTGCCTACTGTAAGAACGCAAATATGCGTTGAGGGCACTGAGAGGAAGTCCGGAGAACGTTTATATGCGTTGCTGGCAGTGAATGCGTTAAAAAGATCTGTCATAGCTCTATTACTATAAGAGTATGAATATCAGATATTTTTAAACGCTTGGTTAGATAATTTTACTGCTGGCAACTGTACCTGGGCGTTTCGTAGAAAGATTGTACCTAGTTTAGGACTAAAGTTAGAAAACGTTAACTTTTCCGTTGCGTTATGAAAATTAGTTATACATTTCGCACCTTTAGAATTATAGTGACCTAATTCAAAATTTCTTTCTTTCGACTTCGAGTCATTTTATTACTATAGAGACCTAACTCGAAATTCAAAATTTGTTAATTAGGTCACTATAATTCTAAAGATGCGATTTATATAAATGTATAACTAATTTATATAAATGTATACATACTACCCTCAACGTCAATAAGCAGTATCTCAAATTCAATAAATGAAGCAGATTCAATCCTCATGCGTTGGTAATATGCTTGCACTTGCAACAGGAGTTTATCTGAGATGCAATGGAAAAGTTAACGTTTTTCTTAATTTTTATCCTTAACTAAGTACAATCTTTTTAAGACACGCCCAGGTACAGTTGCCGGCAGTAATATACTATCTAATATAGCGTTAGCGTTTGATATTACTGTATTTGGTGGTTCCATAAGTTGATATCATTCCTTTAACGTTGCAATGAATTGAATTAACCACACAATAATTTCAAAATATCAACGGATTTGAAATAAATATATATTTTCTAAGCCACTACAGAACTTCTCGTTTTTCATCCAACAATTTTAAATGCTTAACATCAAGTAAACATTTTGTCGTTAATACTAATTTGCTAGTACTAATTATTAGGAACGAAAAATTCAGTTACAGGTGATTATCTTCCCAGCGACCTAATTTTGTTCAAATTTCGCACCCATGCCAAAATGCTCACAGATTGAATTATACAGTCTGTTCGTTGTAAATAGTAGTGGAAGCTCAAGTTGGATTTATGAAACTGGGCATATTTTTGACCGTCACGTTAATTAAACGTTGCCCGACAGTTAGACTATCTACGAAACAAAAATCACAGCTGTAATCTTAACTGTTTAGATTTTACTAGCGATTCTCTTTCCCTACCCATAGTAAACGTATTTTTTTACTCATTCTCATTACATACCTGGTCGTCTTTGTAGAATAACTCCAAGTCTCGTATAACTTTTTTCCAATGAACCTTAACTGAGGCTTCAGTTTGCTCCAAGACAGAAGGAGTTACGACTCGCATATGTTTGGGCTTGTCCCACATCTTAACGAGAGGCCTCTTACCACAAGGCATGATTCAAATATGTATATTACCTATAGGAGATTAGATACGATTTTAGTTTACGTCGATTGTGTTTATGTAGGAAAAATAGATCGATCATGCAGTTATTATATTATTGATTTTTCTTCTTTTTGTTTATCGTTATAACTTTACTCAAGAACGTAGGTACGCAATAAAATAGCATGTGACGCTGTCAAAATATATATTTTTTAATTATATTTCTTTTCTATTACAACTGGCAAAACAATCTGTCACCGGCTCACCGCAGCTGCCTCGAAACCGGAGTGTGGGCGTGGGAGATTTCTTTATAGTCAGTGTCTGAATGTTTGTCCGCTTAGTTCTTTTTAACTCTGTTTTTATTTAGTCTGCTATTTGCCCTTGATCTCCATCAGTCCCTATTGGATGCCAATTCCGGCCAGTTGCTGAGGAATGCGTTCAAGTCGTCCTTCCAAGTACAAAAAGATCCTTACGATTTATTTGTTAAACGTGTTTAACCCCTGCAGCGTCGGCGATTTTATACTTACTATACATTTATTATGGGGTGTTGTCGCCGACGTTCAAGGGGTTAAGGTTGGGTATAAGTCGATGAAGGGCAATGCGCAATGGTGTCGGTATACCTAAGGGTACCTGTTTGGTTTTAAATGTTTGTTTTAAATCACGCATAAACGGCTTTAAGGGTTAGGATGAAATTTGCCTTACAGGTAGTCCATCATGGACTGTCCATGCCATGGATAAAAACCGGATTCATTTGATTTCAGAAAAAAATATAGGTCCTGAGGGAATATCTATAAACAAGTTCTATGCGGATGAAAGGATAATTAATAATAATTATATTCTGGTGATTCTGGGTATATTACATTCATCTGACGAAACTAAAAACTCCTTACGTATTTTACATAAATTTTTCGTATGTCATACCTACAAGGTAAGTATATTCTTCAATTTCAGAGCTTTAACCTTTAAATGATTTCCTACAGATCTCATCTCGATGATGACCTAAAGAAAATAAACCATCAAAGTAAACATCACAAACCGTCCATTTGTTTTTGTGTGCCTAATTTTAACAGGTCTCTTTTTTGCTCGGGGGTCAAAAAAGGTTTGGTAGAATAAAATAAAAGTAAAGATTTGCGGGTTCTATAAAGGAGTTATTAGTGCCATCTAGTAAGTTACTCGAGCACCGCATTGCATACATCTTTTTACATTACCTAACTACGTTCCAAATAAGTGGAAAGTACAATTAACAATAGTTCGATGCGTATCTAAGAGAGGGCGCTGTAAATCAAATCACTTAACGTTACGTAGAGAAAAAGGCTGCAAAATGTGACAACTAAAGTTCTAGATGGCATTAGTTGACTATTTGGTAGAATAACTAACGTCTCCTATTTTTGACTAGCGATCCCAACGTGGAAATTTCATTAATAACTGGGTTTTCCAGTACTTTAATAGCGTTTTATTAGAGAGTGAAGCTATCAACAAAGGTTTAACGCGACAGGAGAACAACAGTATTCTCAAGTGGCAACCCCCATATCAAGCAAAGGTTAGGGTTAAAATTAGGTCATATTATTAATTGTACTCAAAAAACCACTCGTTTTTCTACACCTTCTCTTTTTAGCCAAGCCATTGGTATCGTCCTGGTGTTACCACAGAATAGACAAAACTTCGTATTTATATTTAAATTGAAATTTGTGGAATTACGTCTAAGTACTAGATAAATATTATAGGTACATCGACGGGTGTTTAGCTCGCTTAGTGACAGTGCAGCCAAATAGATATTAATGTTGAGTAAAACACACGTCGTATCAAATCCCTGTTATACAACATCTTACGATTGATTAGATAAGACGGCAGACAGTCGACGAACGTAAGGATGCAGGCTAAGCCATAAAACTCCTAGTGGGTATTTGATCTTTATCAGTGTTCAAATACATATTTTATAAGTATTTGTAAGAAACAACGTATTCAATGTAAAGGTAAATAAAGGGCTTAAGCATTTTTCAATTCTCGTTAAATTTTAAAATATTTTTTTATGATGTTAAATTATATTTTTATTACGTAAGACGTAGGTACATAATATAAAAAGAATTCATACTGAAAGTCGTAATAAAATTGATAACAATATTTAATAAACGTCGTTATAAGTGTTATATTATAACGATAAAGATAGTGAACGAGTCGTCAGCTTTTTATTTTATAAATTGTCACAGAATAGTATAAACTTATATTAGTTTGATACATGGTATCTACTCGTATTTACAATAATACTAATGGAAAGAAAGCAAGCCATATTTAACCTAAGTATTTTGATTACATTTATTCTAAAAAGAATTGCAGCCAAAGAGGCGGGTTTTAAGGCCAAAAACGTACCTGATAAAAAGGTACATTCTTGTATTTTATTTCAACTGAGGTGGTTGAAATACTATAAAACATGTATGTACATGTAATTTTAAAACTGTAGATAGATACATTTGATACATAGACCTAATGAGTTATAATATTTTATTTATTTATTAAATCTTTATTGCACATAAATAAGTAAAAATGGCGGACCTAATACCTAATGGCATTCAACAACAGAAATTTACATAGTGGGTGCACGGAAAAAGAAGACAGACAGAGATAAAACAAAAAAAATAAAACATAATTATCCTAATTATTGCTAATACTTACTACAATAGATACATATGTCATATGTCATACTCATACATATAATAGTTATATAATACATCATTATCTATAAATAAATATTAAGATTTAATAAAATATTAGGCCTCTTCAGTGCGTCCGATTTGTTCTGCATCTTCCAAGGTATTTGGTAGTTTCGCGCCTAAAGTCTCCGGCTGGGTGAGAATCAACAAGGCGGATATGACCGCCATTCCCCCAAACAATGAAGAAGGAATACCGGTCCAGTAATCCATCAATGGAGGAGTCAGCGGCGCTATAATTGAACCAATGCGGCCCATCATTGAAGAATACCCCAGAAATGAATGCCGATGCCTTGTAGGATACAATTCAGACGTATACAAATACAGTGAAGTAAAAACGCCAGCAATACTGAACTTTCCAGTCAAGTACAAAAATAATGACAGACCATACATGTTTCGGGACGTAAATGCGAACGCAATACAACAGATTGCACACAACATGTAACCCGAAAATAAGGTTACCCTGCGACCCAACCTGTCCAATACCAAAAGTGCCGTCCAGTAGCCAGGGATCTCCACGGCGGCAGTTGCTATATAGTTCAGATACATGTTCCCAGACAAACTAACAGAGTTTATAGATAGCCCATAATATACGAAAGTGGTCGTGATCCACCATACAGGAGTAGTGCAGCATCTCTGAAACAATACACGAGATTTCAATACCCGCAAGATAATGAAACTTTCGTTGTTGATCTTACTTGCATCGTTTTTCTTAGGTATCGCTGTTAGCAGAAAATTCATGTCAGTGTCTGAAATTTCCCTCCCATTTACTCTAGATGCGTAGTTAAGTGTGGCTCTAGCTTCCTCCTGCCGATCTTTACTGAGCAACCAACGGTGGCTCTCGTGTATGATCCAATAATAGAACACTATTAAAAATACGGGAGTAAATAACACTAAAGTTAAATGCCGCCACTCGGTCACGAATGACGCAAAAACACCCACTAGCATTTGTCCGAGAGCAAACGCGGATGACATTATTGCGCTTGTAAGAACACGGTACTTTGACCCGACTAGTTCTGTAGCCAATATGTAACTAGCGCTGAATATCCCTCCGCCGATTGCAGTTTGCAAAAATTGCAGAGTGACGTACATAGCGTAATTAACTGAAAATGCACGAACTAAACCGGTTAAGGCTTCGTTAAATCCAAAAAATATAATTGACATTCGTCGACCTAGATTATCAGATATATAACCAGCAATCAACAACGCCACCATCCCACCGGCGCTATTTAGAGTTCCAGCTAAGGTTCTGAGCCACTCTTTACATTCTAAATTAAAATCGTATACGACGCTATTGGTTCTTTCGTAGACGTAGGTGTCGCAAGATTCAGTTCTATTTCTGTCGAATATACTTGCGGGACAAAAGTCGGGCAGACTTGTGTCTACGTCACTTGTTAGGTTGACAAATCGCGTGCAGTCGTCGAAGCCCGTAGCAGTCGCAGGCACAGCGTTGAGCACCCAGGCGGGCGCGAACTCCGGCGCCGGCCCGTCGCACTCCGGCACGAGGCACCGTAGCGGAAGCCTGGCTGCCGTGAATATAAAATCTCCCGCCATATACCCCGAGAAAGCCGCAGGTATTGCCAAGAGCAATATACTTATCAACTGGTATTTTCCGAATTCTCCAATGGCATTATTTAAAACGGCATCAAAGTCCCTTTTTGATCCACTTTCACCAACACTTTCAGCCATATTTATGTTCTAAAGGTTAATAAACAGCGAATGATCTGCAGCGTGTTCTTTGTTTGCTTCTAATTGTTTTAGTGACTGTATTTATAGAAGTAAAGTTACTAAGTATGTAGCATGTTATCTCGCTTATCGGCAATGTGCCAAGGTCAGAACACCTAATGTTCATGAAGAGGTAAATGAGATTTGTTCAAGGAAGGTAATATAACGTTTATGTATAAATAAAACTCTGATACAGATGTGTGTGGACAAAACTGTCGCTAAGTTGTATCTGCTAATTGTGATAGCCTCTTTCGCAAGTGTTCGATGGGAGCGGGAGTGTTGGTGGGCCCGGCGCCGGCCGCCGACGGCAACTCGAAGGTCAGCCTCGCCTCCAGCACGGCGGGGTCGAACATGCCCAGGCTGCTCAGGTAAGGGGCTCGCTTGTACTCCGGGTGATCGATCATCCAGCGGCAATACTCTTTGACGCTCCTGCCAATCAGCAAAATGCAATTTATTGTAAGAGTATCGTTGCTCAAAAAAAATTAACAGTTACAAATATGACAACACATACATCTAATGGTGTTTCAGAAACTCAGCGTGAACATTACAGTATTACAGATTTCTTGAAAAAGGAACTGTGAATTGAGAATAAATAGAGAAAGAAACCCGTTAATGTATGATGATGATGATGACACGATTAAAATAACTAAAAGGGCTCATTACGAGTAATTTTTTACTTGGGTTCTGTATATCATATTGAAGGATCCCTCCTTAACTCTGAAGCTATTATCTAAGTTTACATCTAGAACTAACGCTTTGATGTCTTAGAGTACTTAGTCATCCTCCTCCACGCAAATCCGACCCAGCGAACATTACCCTTTTGTATATTTTTACTTTCGTTTGTTTTCAAGCATGGTTTAAACTAAAACACATGATACCTAAGGTTAGTGATGCCTTCCCAGACTGTTTTCAATGACACGAGTTCCTTGGGCACGCGGCGCGCGGACCGCCACTGGGCCTCGGTGTCGTTCCTCGGGGCGCGGTACTGGTCCCGGAGCGGCAGGCTTCGGTGGAACGCCTGCGAGCGGTCCGAGCGGCGCTCTGCTTTGATATCTCTGGCTACCTCCCTTTCCAGAACTGTGTACCGCGAAAACTATAAAAGTAAGCACACTTACAGTTTATGCACTGGATAAGTAGATCTTACAGTCGCTCCTATTAACTACAACACACCAACAACATGTTCTATCTTGGTGATAGCAGTAACAAAACCAGCTCTAGCAATGAACGAGAAGAGATTTGTGTCCGATTTTAATAAGAATTTCTATCGTAGAAGCATCTGCTACTTTTTACTTTCTTTTTTCCTTATTGACTGTCTCTTTACCTTCTTGTTTTTATTTAATTCTCACTTTAAGTCGCACATGCTTGGTTGAAAAGAAGGCTAACAATATACAACAAATTAAAATAGAACAATAAGTAAAAAATATGAAACATCCATTTACCTCGGGGGTATTAGTAATTGCTGCAATTTTCTCCTCTACACACGGCAGCTCCCTTGGCACTACCTGAATACTACGCGCCGCGTGCGTATCAAATTCTATCTGTGGAATTCATACAAATACTTTATTATAATTAACATAATAATATAAGTTACGTGTAATCTGTATTACGTACTTGAAAGAGTTCCTTAACCGTTTTTGCTTTAAACAGTTGTGATTGCTGATCGCCGCCCAACTGTTTCATATATTCACAAAACTCTTCAACAATCTATAAAATAAGAACCATGAGTAAACTCATATTAACCGTATCTTGAAGTCGCTATCTGTTCGTTCCGTATCAAATGATTTTTAAATTCTGTTTGCTTTTAACTAATATCCCATATCAAAAATGCAAATTTCTCCTGATCTCTAAAGTAAAAAAAAATACAATACAATTGTTGGATCCTATTTTTCATCTAAAAAAACTAACAACGTAAATAAGACAAATTGTAATAAGTACGCAATTGAGCGGGTTATTGAGTAATTAAAAAACTATACCCTATTGGTGAGATCATCCGCTTTCCTGACCAGGGTCTTCTCTTCGTCCTTCTCCGGCAAGAGGTAGCGAGTCGCCCACGTGACCTGCTCCCGCTCGGGCTTGGACAGGAGCTCATAATGAACATTCACCACCTCGGGTGCTCTGGACATAAACGCAAATGGTCAGGTAAATAAAACAATTTCACTAAAATACAACAAACACTTTAAAACACAATGTTTGCCAAAAAATACCAAGTGGTCCAAACACGGCCGCGTTTAACACAAGAAAAAAATATGGATTAATCATCCGTCACTTTTGACCCATATATAAGTAGGTACGACAGTGACGGATGCTTTATCCACATTTTGTCACGCGATAAATGCAAACATACTAGGCCCGCAGCATCGACTAAAATAAGTTGTGTCTAACAAAATTATAGATATACTTAGTCTAAAAAAAGGTTCGTCACTTTTCGACTCTATTTCAATGCTTTTAAGGTCCAAAAGTAACAAACATTTTCCTACCGTGACTATACTTATAATTATGTTCCGTCGTCCCTGTTCACCCTGTATTTATTTAAGATCTATTGCTATCAGTGTAAAGTCGGGATCAATAGAAATGGCAAAAGATGTAAACAAAACCAATGGGACCTATTTACCATCATTACATCTCTTTTTAAGATTAAATAACTATTATGTTATTAACTATACGTTGTTTTTAATCAAAACTTGTTTGAAGAAATATTGGCGTTATGTGTCAAACAGTACTAATTTGTTTACATCTTTTGTGAGCTTCAAATATCATCCTTTTTCATAACTTCGTCCGTTAACTGAGAGTCCTGCTGGCATGTGAAGCAAGTCCGCAGAAGTCGTGGCTCCATACCTTGGGGAATATTCCACTTCGGTGTCGGACTCCACTTCTTTTTCGATGCGTATAGTTTTTCTGAGCGAAATTAACGGTTCCTTTATTATCCTAGTACACGGTTTTTCTGCAAAATAGAATCACAACCAAATGTAGAATATATTTCAGTGTTGATAGTAAAGTAACTTCTTTAAAATCGCGTTGTACATTATGACTTGTCGACACAAAAAGAAGGGTATTACTACAGAAAAACTGTTTATAACCCTATCAAATTGCCTCAATAATTACAAGAACCTGGATGAGCTAGATCGATTTATCAGTCCCGAAACCCCCTGCATACTGAATTTCATGAAAATCCTTGGAGCTGTTTCCGAGATTCAGATTATAATAATAAAAACAAGAACAGCTCGTTTAAAGGTATTAGATTAGATAGATAGAAAGATAGTAGTGTAAACTACACTCGACAAGAATGCTTTCAAATAGAACTAAATAATTTTTCCCGAAATAATATATTTATAATTTCAGCAATTTTTTACTATACAGTCTCAACAGATCCTGAATAGAACAATTGTGACATAATTTTCTCTCAAATATTTTATTTTTGGGACAAGCTTGAATGAACTTAAAAGGAAAGACGAAATAGGTCTCGGAACCATGTTACGATGAAATGTCACAAATGTGAACCCACCCTGTCATAACATAACGTCGACAAATATGGTTAGGACTTGACAGAAGCTCGTGGAGGTAACCCCATGTACTTCTGTTTAGTCCATTTGAGAAAATTCTCTTATACCAAACAATTGTTTTCGCGTGTGATATCCACGGACTTTATAATAAGTCCAACTTGACATAGGCGAAATACACCTTAACAGGAGTGAAAGCCGTTAATTTAAATAAAAAAATAATATACATACCTATATGGTTAGGATATCGAAGCCAAAAAGGCTAAACTAACGTAGAATATACACTTAGACCATGTTATTGTTAATCCTTTCAATTTCAAAGCCAAATCAAATATTAAACGGTTAACAGATATTCAACGGCGCGTGACGACTGCGGTATTACGATATGTGAAACATTAATAAATCACATAAATTCATATCATCGCTGATTAACGTTTGCAGCTGGTTTGTAAATTACCTTCGATTTTTTCTTGTTCTATCTCTTCGTATTGCTGAACCGGTAGGTCTAGCAATGTGCATACTTTTTTGTACAGTGTGTCAGGCAGAACTCGGGAAAATTTTAAACTTTCTTCTACTTTGTGTTGTAATTCATCACTTTCCTGTAACGGTCAATACTAAATTGCTTCGCTTCTAGTTTATTCTCTAAGATTATAAATACAAGTCTGCGAATGTGATAAAATACAACAATAAGTTTAATTACACATTTATTTTGGCCGTAATACCAAAGAATACGGCTAACTGCATAGTAATAATATTTGCATTTTGAATTTACTGTGGGTACTTTTAAATTTACTGTGGGTGCTTTGACTTCTACATTGCAGTTCGATTTGCCAATATTACAATCAATAACATTCTCTAAGCAAACTAAATGTATTGCGTGACTTACTTTTAAGACGCCAGGGTCTAGATGATCAAAAACCTCTTTCCAATATTTTCTATTCATATGAATCGCCTCTGCCGTTTCATATTTCGATGGTTTAACATTCAAGAGTTTATGTGGCTTTTTAGTGATTACTTTACGGAATTTCTTTGTGGAACTCATTTTATTAGAATAGTGTTGGCTCAAAAAACGTAACCAAGTAGATTTTAAGTGATTTAAAATGAAACGGCAGGCGCAGTGCTGTTGGCTGCGTCCCGTCGCTTCGGGGGCTTGGGTCGAATGGCTTTCAACTAATAGCGACGGCTCCGCGGAACTTTTAATCGCGGACATCAAAACACTAGACACGGCAATTTACTGCATGATATGGTCTTGCTTATTGATAAAAACCTTAAGCACAGGTGCAAATAAATGACCGACTTATAAATAAATTAGTAAAGACTCTTTTGCCATGACTAAACGTTATGTTAAGAGTATATGGTGAGCTATGTATGTGGCAACAAAACATTTTTAATTCTTTCAATGCATACAAAATCTCCTAACCGCTGCTTGCACCTTAACGGAATCAGGATGCAAAGGTCAAAATTCAGATCATTTCGATTGAACGAGCTCACTTTTTTTGCGTAACAACTGAACATAAAATACTCGTAATAACACATATCAATAATTATTATGGCTTAGTGATACTTAAGTAACGAATGACGGGTGAAAGAATGAAATTGAAATCAATAAAGAAAGGGTACATTATACACATAGGTACGGTCACGAGCGTTAATTTGGGACCCATTTAAATAAAAATATGATTGTTTCGTCAATGTCATTAGAGATGTCATGTCATTAGTAACTTTTAGGAAACTCAACCTTATTGTTGTAGAATGTCAGATTAAATTCAGCTCTAAAAAGGGTGCCAAATTTAATCTCGTGACTGTACCAACTTGCATGGGATTCAAAATTTCATCTGTTTGTAGTTACGTGGGTCAGAACTTAAACGAACTAAAGGCAGAGGCCATCTTAGGCTGGTACGTCGCACAACTCGCCAGCGTTATCCTTTTACTTTAGAGACTAACAATAAGGAAAGGGAAGTGAGAATGCACGGCCTTCAAATGTTAGGCTCATTAGAGCCTAACATTAGGAACAACTAAAACTCACCGGGTTATAATTGGTCCATTGTCTTAAATCGCGAATTGTTTAGTATATTATCATTATCACTTTAACGTCACGTTTGAACTGAAGCACTAATCTGTCAAAGGCGTTAAAGTGAAAAGGTACTAAAGTGTGCAGCTTATAAGGCTGACTGTACCTACCTGCTTTATATAGGTAAGTACATACTGAGCCGTTTACTCAGCATGTAAAATCAGCGTAGTGATTTTAAACCGGTCGTTAGTTTGTTGATTTGCATAGGTTTAGCGACATGCAACCAAATGAAACGCGTCTTTATCAACACTTCCACTGCCGTACACAAACACCAAACGACCTCGGCCGGTTATTTGTTTGATCAATACGCTCGCTGGTTTTGTTGTTTTGGTAAAACACCCGTACCTACTAAGTACCTAGAGGTAATATTAATAGAAGAGCTTCAGGTAAAGGAAAACTACAGTGATAGCAAAATATGATAAATTGAATCCTATTAATATTATAAATGTGAAAGCTGTGTGTGTGTGTGTACAGGCTACTTTTCATCCCAGAAAATATAAAGTTTGTAGTTCATAATAGTAGCTTCTGCCCGCAACTTCATCCGCGTAGATTTGGATTATCGTTATTCCCTTGGGAACTTATACATTTTCCGGGATAAAAAGTAGTCTATGTGTTAATCTAGTGTATAAGCTGTCTCCATTCCAAATTTCATCCACATCCGTCTAGCCGTTGGAGCGTGGAGGAGTAACAAACATACACACTCACACACTCACAAACTACAACGCCTTTATAATATTAGTGTGATTTTACACCAATTTCAGTACAATACCTTTTTTAATCTTGACGCCATAGATGGGTGTGTTATAACGAGTATAGGTACCTGTGTGTCTGTATATCGGTCTGTGGCATCGTACTAGCAATAATCATCGTACTTAGCTCTAAAATTGAACGTGATTTTTTTGCAAGAAAAGTTAGTTTGATCGGGATGGTTTTATCTGTGTAATGAATATTAAACAGAGTTTTAATATGTAGCGGTTATTTAAGCCGTATTAGGGTATCCATTTAGTTAGATTTTTAGGGTTCCGTACCAAAATTATAAAAAAGGAACCATTTAAGGTGAAACTTCGGTGTCTATCTGTATGTCACAGCAGTTCTTTTTTAAAGTATAGAAGATGTGAACTTGGGTATAGTTGTATTACTTGCTTGCCCGCATCTGTTTTTAGTAAAACACAATATTTAATTGTTTTTCTAAATATTTGTAAAGGTGTCTAGAATGGGGGGCTGACAAATGAAAGTGATTCGATTTATAGCAAACGGGGTATTATCTGCACATTTCAAATATTTTTTTTATTAAAATGTACATAAAATGACTGCCTCCCCCCACTCTTACCTCCAAAGGTTACGGAGATAAAGATAATTCTATTTTTTTATTCTTCACGCGATTTTTTTTAGGCTGTACATTATTATGCTAAGTCGGACTACTTAAATGGCGCTAACGACTGTTGTAAAATCATTTGTGCAAAAAATGTAGTTGTCATAAAATACGTTTTATTAATCCATCAAAGTTAAATCTTGCTTATCAGGTTTAATGGGAACAAAATGTGAACAAAGTTAACACGAGTGAAGCCGGTAAGTTTATTCCGACTGCAGTTGTGTCAGATTCCGGAACTCGCTTAACACAATATTATGGAATGGCAAAACGTCAAGTTGGCATAACAATGTTAACTTTGCTCAGCGGTATTAAAATCGGAGGAAACGTTTATTTTGCAACTAATTCGTTACATAATTAATTTGTAAATAATGTCAGTTGAGTTTTATCATTATCAGTATTATCACCTTACTCAGAGCTATTTTGAAGACGGTTAACTCGGTCCTTTTTCAAACTTGTCGGATCGCCGATCGGAGACTTCAATAAAATTAAATGTTTGCTTAGTGACGTGTTATTTTTTATTCATTTATTCAAGCATTAAATTTTATTGACGTCTCTGTGTGCGGCAGTAAGGAACGACTTTCTCGTCATTAACTGAATTTATGTGGAGCCGTAACAGTACTTTTTTTTATGGCTAGAAACCAAAAATCAAAGAAAACGTGCACCCAGGCCATTTGAGGGTAAGTGGGATCCCAGACCTATACTATCACAAGACTGCAAAAGCTTTTCCAACCCAAGGACCAGGGCAGAATACCTCTATGTTAGTACCTTATTTCACAACCATTATATATATGTATGTTAAGTTTAATTAGATAAACCTAATGAATAACCTCGTATAAGCACTATCATAAATAAATAAAGTATGTATTAATATGTATTTAATTATTTTTTATGGCTTTGATATGGCAAGTTGGATCGGTGACCTACACACTTACATTCCGACTCAAAATACTTCAAATGCGTCGCTAACCCTAAGGACTAAGATATCCTGTCCCCTAAGGTGTGTATGACAATATTTGCTGACTCAGCGACAAGTCGAGACGGTTAGTAAAACACTCCGTCCTTACGATACTGTTTATCTTGCGCGAAGTTTGATGACACCCCGTTACGGCAACTCGAACAAGATTGTGTTTAATTAACCGAAAATTGCTTTGTACGTAGATTTATTTGATTACTTTGCTAGTGACGGTGACAATAGAGTCAGACGATGTACTGAAATAAAACAATATGTCAAAAGTATGTCGAACTATACCAAAAAAAAGTTTCTTTAGCCTTAAACCTACAAGAAGTTAGTGTGAAATGATATATTTTTAAATCCCCAGCTAAGCTAAAAATAGGCCACGAATAATATTAATAAATAGAAACTAAATAAAATTATTGTACAAATATGTATTTCATTGATACAATCCCTAGATATACCTAAGAAGGGAAGAAAAAGAAGGAAGGGAAGGGATAAGTTCGCCTTTGTACATAGGTAATTTAGATTCATATGAGTGTTTTTTGTAAAACTAGTTCTTTTTGTGCAATTATGAGTTTACTTACTTAACTTACTTAGCTAATTGTGACCCCTTCTTTCAGAGCTGATATCTATGAAATTGCTAAAAAAAACTCGTTAAAATTGAGATAATTATCCCAAACAGGTGGAATATTTTAGTATAATGTAATAACGACTAACTTAAATCAGGTCAAAAGCAATATTGTTTGTCTTCTTAGACTAGAGGCCATGTTGAACCAGGGACTAAAACAAGCCATAATGACACTAAATGTTTAGCCACTCGACTTGGGCGAGTTAATTTTGGTTGTTTAATCTCGCGTTAAACACTACTTTTCACATTGAATGCAAGGAAAAAAAATAACAAAATTACAATGTTGAGTTCCTTGCAAAAAAAATACGCGGTAATTTTTTGTAAAATGACGTTTTAAATGCTTGCATAGTTAGTCAATAGATTCAAATTTGAAAAGTATTTTAAAGTAAATCGATTCATATTCGTAATCGTTAATCGTGTTTCACGAAACTAAATCGTTGCATTTTTTATATTTTTGCACATTGTCATTTTGAGGTTATTTCCACGCCCTAAAAATTCTCAATCAAAATCTCTGAAAATAGCAATAATCCTCCATTCACAAACACTGTTATTGGCGGTTTAGGGGTTTCCAATTCCAAAAAAAAAAGAAAAAGTCTCTAGAGATTAATAAGGAGCTTTAGTTCCGATGTGCAGAGACTAAAGTAGCATTTTAAGAGCATGAGAAGTGAAAGTTATTTATTATTTCACTCACAGCCAGCGTACAACACTACTCTACACTCCGCGTAATGCTAGGAATGTCATAAGTCGAGCAACAGTCCCGACGAGGCGGTGACGACTTAATAAGTTAAGTTGTTATGGGACGTGTGTAAATTTACCTTAACGCCGGATACACCCGCACCCGTCCCTACATTATTCTTAGCTAACGCTGCAATTTATATGATCGCGCAGTACACGCAGAATCCGCAAATAATTAACGGGGTGAATGGAATTTACCGGTTATTGTATTTACTTATGTAACACAATTGACGACTTCAATGAATACTCAAAAACATTTTTTTATCAATTCTTGCGCTTTAACCGTAACAAGTGATACTATATTTGAAATCTTAGACATTGTTTGAGCAGAAATGACTCCACCAGTATAATTTACTTAAACCAATCTTGTCATTTAATTGACGTTGTAGCTGATAATATAATTTTATCGGATGATTTTCCATTGGCGCCGCCAAAATTTACGTAAACAAATACGGCAGAGCAAACAAGAACAAATGAATAGAGTTTACCGAGGAACCCGCGAGACACGGCGAGCAATTTGTGATCACTGACACGGGATTATGTTCACACCTGGTGGGGTCTGAGCTCGCTAGTCTTTCCCAAACTTAACCAACAATGATTAATTAAGTTTTGGTAAATAAAAGTTGGTGCGTTTGTCACGAAATTTATTACTTAAGAAGATTTAAGAATATTATTTAGGTTTGGTATGTATGTACTAGTTACTACATCTAGCTCTATGAATCGCACTAAAGATTTGGATAATTTTCAATGCGGGGGTTCAGTAGGTGCGGGTTTAAGACAGCAGCGGCTACTTAGGTATAGATGAATTAGAAATTATGTTTCAGATCGATGTGACGTTTTCTCTCATAGATATTAAAATGTGTAATAAATTGTATCAGTCAGGCAGAGATCATGCTGCAAACGGTTTTTTGGGCACATCTTTTTTGTCACGATTCTATATTTTAAGTATAATAACTTTATTCATAAGTTATTACAAACAAGTCAAGGCATAGTCAAGATTCGCATACATTCACAACGCATAATATTCGTTGGTCGATTAAT
This sequence comes from Acleris laterana, assembly GCA_963966035.1. Lineage (NCBI taxonomy): Eukaryota > Metazoa > Arthropoda > Insecta > Lepidoptera > Tortricidae > Acleris > Acleris laterana. The sequence goes on along the minus strand of OZ014442.1, from coordinate 7,404,145 downwards.
ATATTTTGGCGTAAACCTATCCACTCGCTTCACCCGCTGGCCCACGCCATGGTTCGTCACTTTACACTGGGTGTTACAGTATCCAACACTCTTTGGCCGTCGCTTCACCATTTACACTATAGTGTCCATGGCCGCGCGCGTAGTCGGACCTCTTAAATCAATATCTATTCCTTTCATACGCATGAATAAAACGGCTATTAAACATTTCTATCCTTTTCTTCAAAAAGTTATCCATATTTTTCCTAACAGTGGCGCCTGTGTACGGTTTAAAGTTTTCAAACAAACTCAAAACAAAGTACATACTCCACAAACATTGATTTAGTATATACTAGATACACAATCCCGCACAAAACGTTACTATAAACTGTCCCAAATGACATTGATAGCTGCATTCAGATACATGCTAACATCGCTATTTTTTACCTTAAACATTCATGCAAAAAAAAACTCAATATACTAGCAGTCAAGTGTCATATTTGCAAACTAATATTTTAAAATATTTAAAACTCTTTAGTGAAATCGCCATTATCATACTATTTATGACAAAATTGGACATCGAATGAATGGAGACGAATTTCTCTATTTATATTGTATTAGTTTTAACGAAATTACAAATTACACAAAAAAACTTTTGACATGTTTAATAAATGCTGTCATTGTATTACACAACTTAAGCTATATATATACAATAATAATAATGAATAAATTAATGTAAAGCAAAGTTTAAAAACCCGTCGATTGTTTTTATTCAAATTTTAACGTTTAGGTATCCTTTGTCACCTGGTATGGTGAAATGATTCTAACGATACCACACACATATAAATTGGCTCAGGTGTTTAAAGTTATGTTGGAATAAAGAATTATACATACATACATAAATGAACCATTAAAACATTACACTTTACTCCAGACAAGACAAGATCTTATCCTATCATAACCAACCTAGCCTAACCGGTTACGTATCATAATATGTACATAAAGTTCAAAATACATAATGGGTCATAATTCATAATGGTCATAATATATAATGTTTTTTTTTTGAAACCCTGAACTTTTCAAGATTGTTATACAACAAACCTAACCTAACGTAATGGGTTCTATACAATGGGTTTTTAAAAATATTGAAAAGTTTACTTATTATGACCATTATGTAATATGACCCATTATGTATTTTGAACTTTATATAAAGGTATTATGATGCGATCCAAACCTAACCTAATTTCCTTGAAATAAGTTTAATTTATTATATAATTGTCTTTTAGACCTACATTTACTTAAGATACTTTCTTTTTTTGCAATGTAATGCAAACGGACGGTTAAATATCGATCGGTAATAGATTTAATCAACAGAATTCTATGACTATTATTGTGGCCTTCTTCCATAGTCGCATTAAAAATATCTACTTCCATAAAAGTTTTTAGAACATTTGATCCTATTTTGTGATGGTTCTGAGTTTCTCCCGCTCGTATGTTGTTTCTAATGAAAGCTTCTGTTTTCTTGCACACAGCAAATACATCTTGAGATGCGTAAAAAAGCCCACCTAAGTTTTTGATGTCAATTAATTTATGAAAATCGTGCCTTTCCTTAGCTAAAATAGAATTTGTGCAAATGTTGCATCGAATCGATTTTATTAATTTCCGAACTACGTATCCGGCAATATATCCTATGACTTGTTTGATATAATCACAACAATTTCCAGACTCATCGAGATCTGAAGACATTATGTCACAGTTTGCTTGAATATTTTTTTCTATCGCTGATTCTTCCTGTGAATGGGTATTCATTTCGCTTTCGGTATCCTCGCGGTACCCAACAGACGTAATGTTTAAATGAGACATTGGGTTCTGACCACTTAAAATTGGAATATTTTCCAAAGGAATGGCGTTACCAGAAAATTTGGTTCCAAGTTCTAAATGCATTAAAAGCTTTTTGTAGGCCGCCTTGACTTGCACGGTGTTGGGATTGTTATTGTATCCTCCCTGACTACGTATGTTGCCAAAAAATAATTCGATATGATCTTGGCTTAACTTATAGGACAAGAGAAACGACATGCTTTGCGATTCAACGACAAGAGATCTGTACAAATATTCCATGCTTTCTAGACATACAATAAGTCCGATAATGCCCGTACCCGACTGAGATTTCCAGAGCGGTGTTTCTTCTGTAGAGTAAACAACCCGAGTTTCTTTTTTTGTTTTGATTGTCCGTTTTCGCTGCACTCTAACAGTTAAGGAAGTAAAATAACATTTGGCTTCAGCAATATATGCAAGAATATCTGCGGCATTGTCTTTACCGAGTGGTTTTTTGAACCCATGGTCCTTGAGATTTCTTGTGTTAAGAATGTCAAATATATTATTTACAAACATGATAAACTCAACGGTTGCCCCGGAATCTTTGAATTCTGATAAACACAGATCCTTTTCACAAAATTCCATTGCCTTTGCTACACTACGACTTAATAACTGTGTTGCCAACTTAACTTTCATTATTTCGTTTCTAAAAGCTATGTGCCGATGTGTGAGCTTGTTAGCTAAATGCAATTCCTTATTTTCCTGTAAATCATGAAGAGCAGGAATGAAATCCCATTTTATAGGCGTTTTATCGGCGTTGTAAAAAACTTTTTTGCTCTCTAGCGTGTTGCGAATCAATTTAATCATGTGACAGGCATCCAGTAAAACTACCACATCATAATCAGCTGAAGGGTGTTTGAAGTGAGTTTTTATGTTTGCAGGGTCATCAAAATGACAACCTAAAACTTTCATTGTTGAAGTGTTCGTTTTGCACCCATCAAAAGTAACGGAAACTACTTTGACACCTATTGAATGACACTTTTCCAAGGCAATATTGATTAAATTTGCCTTCATTTCCGCTTTAATACTTGAGACCAGAAAGTATGCAAATGGGATTTTAAATGGGTCATTTAACCCTACTAACATCATGACATATACCTGAGTCGCAATTTCATTTGAGGCGTCCGTTCCTAAACCCATGTCGACCAGCCCTTCATAAAGATTACCCGACTTATGAGTTTTTTGTGGTCTTATGTGCATTTCATCAGCAACCAGAGCACAAATTACTTCTTTTTTGCTGTATTTTACTTTATCTTTAAGTCTATCAATAGTTTCAGCTGTAAAACCAGGTTCCGCGTCTATACTTCTGTACCAATTGTATAAAGTATTCGGATGAGGCAAGCATGTGTCAAAAATTTTTCGCATATACTTATATGCTGCCGGCGAGTAGAAATTCAATGTCAATGCAAATTTCCTGGCACCTGGCGGATATTTAGCAAAGGGCCTCTTTTTAAGTTTGATATTTTTTAAATACAAAGCGTTGAATGTATCGGCCACTTCTACGTGTTTTGATAACTCCTGAAATACAGAAAACTCTATATTTTCGCGTTTATTTAAAATTGACATGAGATTCTTTAAACTGGAACATTTTTTTTTTAATCTCTTGTTTTGTTTTATTAAATTGTTGATTGTTTTATTTTTATCTTTAATCACTTTACGGCAAAAGCGGACTTCATTCTTCAGAATTGTATTTCTAGGGCTGTCTAAAACGGAACCGATACTCAACGATGTTGATGGTGTTGGGCTCTTTATTGGAAATGGTGGGATACTTGTTTCCCTTGATCCGGAGGCAATAGAAGCAGTCTATGAAAGAAAAAATATTATTCTTGATAAAAAAATATAGCTCTGGGACCTTCTACGTTTATAGGAATATTTATTTTTATACGTACTTGTGAAATTTGGGTGTCATTTATAGTTTCACTATTTGATGTTTGAACCTCATGCACCTGCGACATCTATTAAGCAAATATGAGAAAAAAAGTTAAACGACGGATCAACTTAGCAATTCATCTCTAAAATATCTCTCTTATTGTCGTTAGATTTCGCCCTTTTCTTTAAATAACGAACAGAAAGAGCTCACTTTAACAGACAGATACTTTTATCCGATGATTGTAAAATCAAGCTTTAATGGTCGATTGTATGTTTTGAGATTAATATGACAACTATTGTGTGACATTTAAGTAGGTACTCACATTCAAGACAGGTATTGCAGATTTAGTCAGTCTACTAATGCCTTTATTTGTGGTATATACGTCTGTGGTACGAAAATGGGTCAAGCACACAACAGACGACTTATTTGCCTTGAATAGTTGATCACCCCTATCTCGTGCTAATATTGCGACCCATTTTGCACGTCGTAAAGGATTTCGTGGAAAGCTTAAATTAAAAATAAAAAATATTAAAATTTAAAAAAGTAATAGCTACTCCATAATAATTTTGTTCCCTGGTAAGTCATAATTTGTGTGCACAAAATAAATTCCTAAAAATCATGAAAACATTATAATTTTAGCTAGAAACGTTTATAAATAAATAGAACTTACGTAAAATAAGACATTCCATCCTTTTTATTTGTTTTTTTGTTATTATTTTTGCAGTTTTTCACCACACATTTTGTCATGATTGACAACTGCCACTGTCTGTGGTCGGAACAAAACTAATAGCAAAACGACTGCCCAAGTCCATTCAGCAGTCGTTTTGTCTTGCCATTTTTTCGTGCTGATTGTGTATCTAGTATATACTAAATCAATGTCCACAAATAATGAAATCCCTAAAATTACATTTTATATTGTGATTTTAAGTTTAAACCATTTATTTTACAAATATATGTATATATCTTATAGAAAATTCTGGGATCCAATAAACTCCTTATAATGCTACCGTTTTAAAAAAAATATGGGATCATTCAATTTAGGTGTTTTTGACCGTATTTTGAATATCAAAATAACTTATTTACAATATTAAAGATATTCATAGAAATAGACTATTTAATTAAAAATAAAATAAACATAGGAGGAAATGTGTCCGATATTAAGAGATGCGTCAAAAAATACGATTCAGATTTCGACCGCCAGAAAGTGCGGCGAAACGAGAACGGTATTTTGTACTTTAGGTGATGCGAGGGTTTATCCAGGTCAGCTACTATACCCAGTATGAAGCGAGTGGCTATTCGACATGCGAGCATGCAAAGAACCCAAAGCACGACCTAATGACTTATCACACACCAGCAACACCGGCAACAGCGATATCACACGAGTGTCGTTGTTGCGTTGCGTCTCGTTGCGACACACTGGCGCTGCTGTTGTGATTTTAATACAGGGCGACGCACGTATTTAAACGCATCGAGTGGGGTGCTTGAAGGAGAAAAGATTTAAAGTATAATAAAAATCCCAAATCAAATAAAACCAACGTTCATACATAGAGTTATTTATTTGTATTTTATAGATAGAAAGATACAGATGTATTTATAAACCAAAACAAGCATATGAAAATCATGTAAAGTACGAGTAATTCAAATAGGCTCTTTATATCACTTCTCTTGATCTACCTACCTCTAAAGCACAAAATCAAAGCTTTCATCAGTGAACATTTTAAGTAATTTAGGGTGTTGGTTTAATATAGTTATCAAAGAATTCCTTCGGTTTGCCAGGGCCTGACCGATCAGCTTGCTTCTGCTCTCTGCTCCGTGGCTGGAACCCTGCTGGACCGGACTGTCGGCACACGTGCAATTTTCCAACTCTGGGCTGTCAAGGTTTTCCCGGCTGGAGTACTGTGTTCCTACATGATGATAGCGTTCTGTTGTGGCAGCAAACGGTAATCTCATTTGCGCTATATCTTTAGGATTTACCAGTTCCGGTGGTGGATCCGCCACCGGTGGAATTTTCAAGAAAGTTTTAACTGTTTCGTAGTTTTTTTCCGTAAAGTCTAAATATGAATTAAGATAGGGAAATGATTCAAACGAATGGCGCGCAGGTAAATTTAGGCAATGCCAAGCAGGGCAGTAATCAGAGCGCTGAATATCTTCCTCGGGCATCGGGTCGTCCGACGACTCGCTTTTAACCGACGTACCTTTTAACATAAGGGAGTCTTCGAAGCAAATGCAGGTAGGTTTTGGTTGCGGCTCTGGCTCTGGTGAAGGGTGGGCATGACATTTACAACGTTGTCTATCCAAAAACTCTTTTATAGCTTCATATTTATGGCATTTGGCATAAAGGAATTCCCTTTGAACTCTTATTAAAGGAAGGTCCACATCTGATGCTAAAGTTTCACGGCTGTCGCAGCTTGGCGGCACAGTATCACCAGTGTATCCCAATATTTCAAATGGTTCTTTGTCACAGGGAGGCTTGGGTACATCAGCTTGCTCGAACTTCAATGTGTTTCGAATATCCGTATCTTCTTTTAAAATATTCACAGGTACCATAGGCTGTTTTTGGATTTCATTTAACTGTAATACAAACATTTTTTCTAAATCTAACAAATATGTTGTTTGTTCCGGCAACAACTTAAGACTGTAGCTAATGAACTTGAGAAATAATTGAATAATTTTCTTGGTTTTAATTTCCCATTCATAGTTGATATCCGACACATGTCGTTCTTTCTGTTGATACTCATCCAAGACAGCCTGTTTTTTTTTCAATAATTCTTCTTTTTCTTTTACGTCAGCAGCTTGATAATTATCTAAGAAGAAACGTTTTATTTTACATTTTTTTCTTTCCATACTTAATACATACATTGTACTGGTTATAGTCTCAGCTTCAATTAGTTTGTAAAAAGCATTTAATGCATCGTTTCTTTCATAAAGTGCTCGGTTTATCAATTTGTTGACCCTGTACTCTTCATTATCTAGTAATAGCTTATAGTAATGTCTTATTTTGGTGATCTCTGACCTGAACCTCTGTTCTAATTTTACCTCGAGAGCTTTTTTCGCGTTGTTCAATCTTTTCTTTATTTCTGTGTTCAAATCACTAACAATATTGGCATGTGTAGAAAGAAGGACATGTTTTATTTCATCACGCATGTGGTCTTCAAGTTGTTGAAGTGAGTCTTCGTAAAAAAGTGACATTTCCTTTGCCATCGTTTCACTTTTCTCTTTGAATATATCCTGGAACTTAGCTTTTACTTTTATGCTGACTTGATTTTTCTCATAAAGTAATACGTTATACCATGCAGCTTCATTGTCTTGCAGCAAGCACGCGAGCTCTGCCTCAAACCGCGCGCGCTCGTTCAACAGCACTCCATTGCCGATGGACAGAATGCCTTCATGAGTGGTTCCTCTCGTAATTTTGGAAGTAAATGGAGGTGTGAGACTTATTATCCCAATAAGTAAATCACTTGGCGATTTCCAGTCATCTCTTAAGCGAAGTTCATCTACACTGGAACGTTTTTTTTTCAATATTTTTGGAGCTTCAGGCTCATGTTTCTTTGTTTCATGATCACAATGTTCATCTTTAAAATAAATTTCAGCGTACGTACTTGACACTCTTTCATATTGTTTCGGTGTGTCGCAAGTTCTTTTCTTCATCTTGTGTCGAGTCTAAATGAGACTACAATAATAAGTACAGATGTAGTGCAAAATGATTTTCCTTCGGGAAAACTCGGATCTCAATCGGAATACGATGGCACCCGAACTATCAATCAATGATTGTATTAAATGAGTGACGTTTTCATGTCCATTAAAATGGAACTTTATTGTTTAGTGTCAAATGACAAAGTGACAAATGACAGCATATGGCACTGTATAATATAGAGATGTTACAACCACCTTCAATAACTTTGAAAATACTCAGTTTTATTGCCATTAGTAAACAAAACATTATCTTCACATTAAAACATAAAGTACAACAAAATAAAGCTTATTGGGAAATATTTACAAGAATAAAACTCAATACCTGCCTACTTAAAAACAGCATCTACTAACGGGGCTAGTATGACAAAAAAAAAGTCATTAGCGTCCCTCTCGCACCTAAGTAAATAACCCGCGTGTGAGAGGGATGCAAACGACATGAAGACTTTCATACTAGGCCCGCTATGATGCTTATAGGTACAGTCACCGTCATAAATAAGTGATGATTTCTATACCTTGTCGCTTTTAATCGTTGGACAATTTCGTATGACATTTCAAACTGACGTTAAAGTGACTAGGTTCATAAATGATAACTTATTTATGCCAGTGACTGTACTTAACATTAATATTTTACCTACTGCATATTTGGGTCGATATTTTCAACATGTTCTATTTCACAATCTGAGTAACCGTCATCGATCATATCATAGTCAGATTCGTCAGTGCTTTCATTTACGTTAGTAATTACAATCCTATCGATGTGATCATCCATCGAGTGTTCCTGTGACCGATATTCATTTTCACATTTCATGGCATGATCACAAACTTTCTTCCATTCATCCGGGCCAATCATATTTATTTTTTCTTCAATCAATTTTTTTACTGTACCCATATTCATGTCTATGTTCCTTTTTGATACGTAACCTTTTATCTGTGACCATATATTTTCTATAGGGTTGAAGTCGGGATGGTATGGCGGTAACCTTAACACTTCGTGCCCATGTTGATGTAAAATTTTGTCAATGGAATATTCTACAAAGTCTTCTTTATGTCGACAAATAATTTCGTATAGTTGTATTTTAGGAAATGATGAATCATGGGGAATATTGTGTTTTTGTAACCAGTTTATCATAAGCGGCTTTGCGGTATTAGAGTTGGTCGGGCGTTCCACGTATTTATTGTGATAAGCAGCATTGTCTACTACTAATACAGAATTTGGAGACAAGTTAGGAATAAGTTGATTCTGTAACCATTTTTCATAATTGACATTATTCATGGCATCGTGATAATCACCGGTCTTATCAGTAGACTTGTACATAAGTAGAGCACCCGGTACAAATCCTTTGGCACTACCTGCATGTATTATAATAAGGCGTTGACCTTTTGAGATTAACTGTTTCACTCCTTTATCCGTAGAATCGATCCAGCACTTCCCTGTTAAATGGGATGTATGAACATAAGTTTCGTCCGTATACACAATATCCCTGCCTTCAGATCTGTACTTCCTTATTAAGTCCAGGTACTTTACTCTTTTAAGTCTAACGTCACCTTTTTCCATCAGCATTTTTCTATTGTTAGTAATTTTCTTAAATAGAAAACCCATTTCGCGTAGTATCTTTCTTAGTGTAAAATCACAGTCATTGAAATTCATTGTTTCTATTAATTTGGACTTTAGTGCTCTTATTGTAGGAACTTGTTTATAAATCAGATGAAAGTTATAAACCATTCGTCGTATCACTGCGTAATCAAAATCATCAAGATCTAGATAGAATTTCTTGCGTGGTCTTCCCAGCTTAATATTGTTTGTGATGGCATCTTTATTTTTTCTATATTCTTCTTCCTGGTTCAAAAATTTTCTTATTGTAGGTTTAGATATGCCTGTTGCGTCCGAAATTCGCTGTTGAACTTTGCCAAAATACTCTGAGTTATTGCTATTTTTGAATTTGCTATTTTCTGATAAGAAATACAGGTATATATTAAACATAATTCCTTGGACTGGATTTTTTAACCGATTTCGAGGTTTCGGCATGGTAATACAACCAATACAACCTTTTTATAAGTAAACTGTAAATATAATCAAAACTATAGCGAATATTTGAATTGCGTGTTAGCCACTCTATATATATATTCGTCTGCTGATGCGACTTACCCCTACGGCTGTAAGATGGGTACTGAAGCTAATTGAGAGAGCACGATAAATACGAACTTTTCCGATAAAGGACGAAGGAAAATCATTTTGCACTACATCTGTATCAATATTCGTTTTGATGTTAAACAAATAAAAAAAAACGTTTATGTGTTACGTCGTCGTTTGGACATAGTCAAATTTGACAGCTTGCAGTGAATGATGTTTGTTTGTCTAACTGAATACACAACCTTTTTGAGTATGAAGCTCAAATTAGACTGGAAATATTTGCAGGAGTTGATTGCTGTCTTACTTTAACTTCAGTTCTAGAGCAAGCAGAGCCATTTTTTAGGACCATTTTATTTCTAACAGTTTATGAAATATCGACCGTCGATTCGAGTAAAATCGTAACTCAAAAACAGAGGTTTTCACGAGAGCGAAAAAACGTATTTTGCAACTTCAAACCGCGATATTTTGCTTATTAGTTCATGTTTTTACACAAATGTGTATATTTTCTTTCTCAGAATTTAATGCTCTTCAATACTGTATTTTTTTTTTTTTTTTACACTGTTTATTTAAAATTTTAGATCGAGTTACGAACGCGTATTTTGCGTTATCGACTATCGAGTATTATTGTATATTGTGATACCATTTTACAACTCTAAGTTTTGCCATTATTTGTTAGGCCAATATCATCGTATGTAAAGTTACCATATTACTCACCACAGATATGCGGCTATTTTATTGTATTTTAAGTCATAAAATATAGTAACTCGGGTTAGAAAATATAAAAACATATAAAAATATATGATTAATTTTATTTATTTTAAGTAGTTAATAAGCTTTTATCATAAGTGATCATTTAAAAATGAATTTGATGAATATTGAAGGAAAAAAAAATTACAAAACACGATTAATTTTTCTATTGAATAAAAAACTAATTAAAAAACAATAAAAGTAATACAACACCATAATTTGGTAATCACTACCCTCCATATGTTAGGTACGTTAGTACTTAAATATTTCAGGACTAATCTAGTTGTTAACTAAATAGTGATTAAGAAATAAATATTAACACTTTCATTGGCTTGATAAAGTTATTTAGTAACAAATGGATAACAAAACATAATTTTTATCTTTGGCACTTAACCCTTACAACGTAATATTTTAATTACCTTTTCTTTCAAAAAGATCAAAATAATAAAATAATGAGCATAGATTTATGATAATTAATTTATGTTCATTGACATGTGTTAATGAATGATCAATGTCGTTAAGACTTAATAATGTATGTAGTTACGTTTTAATTTCGTTACCTAGGCTACTATACATATCGCGGCCTTTTTATTTAAAATAGTATAATAGTTTTACGTAAGTACCTAATAATAATGAAATGCCTACCAGATAAAAAATAGTGTTTATTAAAACCAACACAAAAGTACCAAATTTAAAAAACCTTCTGAAAGAATAATGCAAATCGGTGATGTTTCAAGCTTGCCGCAAGCGACGCCGCATGAAATTCATAGTGTGTTGTATCAAAGAACTATCTCAGAAGTATGAGAATTATGTTCCCGAAAGAATTTTGCAAATCGGTGAAGTACCTAGTATTTGAGAGAATTGCAAAGATAGAAATGTACTAACATACATACGGGTCAAACACAGAACCTCCCTTTTTTGAAATTAGTTATTAATCAAGTTAGGTACAAAAATGCTATTCAATCAAATTCAATTCGTAGAAATATTTTAAATCACGCACAAGAAGTTAGGTACCTATATTGTACAGGTAACAAACGTTAAGTGTATGTACAAGTACGTACATATTGGGACCTAATTATTAAAAAAATATGGTAATTTTACGTAATAATCTACAAGAAATAAGTTTCTAATTGCTTCTGTTTACGTACTCTACCGACTTTTTATCTAACTAAAGAAAGTAGGTATTCACTAACACGACCATCAGAATAACTTTTATTTCTAAATAAATGCTCAGTATCAGTAGGCGATTTTCTCTGAGAATAAAAGTTTTTCTGGTTTGGTCGAATCAACCTTTATTCATATTAATAATGAAAGGTTTAATTATACGATCGGAATAGGTAAATAAATATGTAGGTACTTACGGGTTACGGGTACCTACTACTTCCACCACTCTGGTTCATAACCAGATTAACTAATGCTTTTCCACGTTTCATGATAGTATTTTAATTTACACTTGCTCATACGTGCTCCCAAATCCACGTCACAGGTGCGAGTAAAAACAAAAACCGTCTTCAAAAATGCAAATGGAAGGAACGGGCCAATAAAATCATAGTAAATCAGTTTACGCGTGAAATCGAAACACCAATAGCTCAAGCCCTTGAAGCGGAGTAATATTGCAACCACATTTACGTGCTCTGTACTTGCTCAAACGTTGACACAGTAATATCGTAACTATTTATACGATGATACTGGCGGGTGATAGCGATAATTGGGAGCGATTTCGGGTAATAATTTATTCTTAAGTCTAGTTACAATGATTCTCTTCGAAAGTTATAGTGGAATACTATTGATAAACCTCGATATACGATGTTATGAAATTGTGTATTTTTTTTATTTCTCAATATATAAAAAAAGTAAAAATACAGTTTTGTAGATCTTTTTTCACTTAACTCTCCATTTAAAAGGCTAAAAAACACTTAAATTTAGTTACGATTTTACTCGAATCGATGGTCGATATAACTCTTTTATTTAAATAACGCTTGCAGTAAAAAATTCAATAAATTACCACCAAATTACAGTAGGAAAGAAAATAAAACTATACTACCTAATATTAAAACTAAATAATAAGTAGGTCGACCAGAATAAAAAAAAACAAATTGAGGGCTTTCTAATAAATAATCCGGGGTAATTGGGAATAATAGCATTCAAAGGTCTTGGTACTTGATTTTCCACCAATTCTATAAAAGTATGATAATGGTGGACTCAGTCCACGTAGAAGTCGTATAACTTCGGGAATTATTAAAAAAATCAGGATAAAATTAAAATATCACGCGTGCACATTTAACTATTTTTACCGTGAAATTGGAACTAACAAACATAATATTTAACATTAGTAACGATTAACATACATACATTTATAAACTTACGCCTACGAGCTATAGAATTACCTACAACTCTAAAAACTTGTTGATACAATTGTTTTCATTTTGAAAGCAGACTCACCTCCGGACTGTCAAAATGAAACTATTGTGATTGCGAGTGCGCTAAGCAATAAGCCATCATCGTCAAAATTGAATGTACCTATATAATTTTGAACTTTAATTCTTAATTCCCGCTCAATCGTTGACTTGCGCGATATTGTTAGCTAAGCGAATTTATACAACTTTTAATGTAAATCAATTTTGGAACTTTTCATTCCATTCCTCATAAAAACATCGTTCAGAACACCATGACACACAACTATATTTTGCCGTATGGTGGCTTTTACGTGTTAGACTAAAGCCAAATGGAGTGAGAAGTAACGTTCCTGCAAATATACAACGGAACTTAAAGTATCAAAACTATTTCATTTAGCAGTCTATTAAAACACAACAATAAATCAAAGATTGTGTTTAATTTACATCATCTTCGTTACAAATTATACAGTAGGACGCGATTAACTTGTATTTGTCGCTTGAGATCGAAGGGTTTTAGGACATTTCCCTTATAACTAACGCAATATTAGGTTGACTGGTAGAGGATGCTTGTAGCTTTAAATTCGCATTTTGTACATTATTGTTTTTTGTGCAATAAAGTATTGAAATAAATAATAAATATTAGAATAAACATATCAAACAATAACAAACCCTGGTAAGGGTGGAATTTGAATTGACCGGCGTAAGGCAACATTGCCATATGATTTTTTACTTTGAAATTTCTTATGAGATTCCGGTAGACCTACACCTACCTATCTACCGACCTAGATAACTAATTTACGCAAAACAATAATTTTTGTAACTCGTAAAATTTCAGTTGCAAGTGATAACAAGTAAGAATGTAAGTTGTCTGCGCTGACGGCCTACCTGTGATTAGTAGGGCTGGAGCAGGGAGCCTCGCCGCTAGATTTAATTAAATACTTCCCCGCCCCACCCACCCACTATTTCACTTCTGGAACCTACTCCTTATCCATTCTAAACGCCACGGCACATTGTAAATGTTCCTAATGCAGCGAATAACAACCAAACCGGAATAGACTAAGAGGGCGTTGTAGGTAAGCTTAATCCGGGCCAATGTTGCTGGCGGATTAATTGTGTTCTTGACTGACCAAATGAAAAATACTGGTACATTAGTAACTGGACGGTTAAGTCCCAATTTCATCAAACAATGTTAAATTTAATCAATATTAATTGACTGTTAGTTCTTACATTTTGACAGCTGTTAACACTCTAATAAGTTAAGCTCCAAAAAACAAAGGTAAAATTATATTATTCAAGAAGCAAAGCAAAGGTGCCATAGAAGTATTCAATGTAGTAAAACGATATTGCTTGTGATGTTTCCATGGCTCTTATTTACTTGATAGTAATTACGGACGAGTTATAATAAATACGGTAACACGTCAAAAGCAATACTGTTTTACCGCGTTGAATAGAGACCATGTATCTAATACCTTACGACAATTTTGCGCGAGGCGACAGATATACTGTCAAAAATGAGAAAGTGTGTTTCTACAAAGCACTCTCATTTTTAACCTTATGTTTTTAAACAACGGCACGAAAATTGCAGAAGAAGTCGAAGTCATACTGCTACCTCTCGGACTAGCACATCGCACGATCACGTACACTCATCTGTGGTCAGTTTGTAACACAAATTGTAAAGCAAAAAGTCGATACCGTCCCGCGCCGCCCTGAGCACGAGTATGTGATAATAAATTATGGACATATCTCGACTCCATTCTCATTACGGATGCGGCAATGTCCGACGGAGTTTTGTCATAACTCAGTCTCGGTTGAAATTATTTCCGTTGGGTCTGATGAGAAAACTAGAGGTGGAAAACTCGAAATGTAAGTATTCGCGCAACAAGCCTTGGAATAACGGGGGGACATATTTCATTCTTAACGAAGTTAAATTTCCGGGAAGGTCCTGTAAGAGCGTGCGTAACTCTGATAAAAGGCTAGTCTGCCACAATACCGATTACGTATTTGCATCACATTTAATAGTACGCTGTAATAACTGTGTTCAACACTATACAACTCATCGCAGCGTTGAAAACCGTTTACCTTTTGTTTTCATACAATATTTTATTGAAGGTAAAAAAGACTACAAAAAATACTTAGAAACTTTGCGTACGTTTGACGCGCTCGCGATGAAACAACGGCAATAATTCAGAAAGTGGAAACAACTTGGATTGTTTTCTACACATCATATCGGCAAATAAATCTTTGGGCCGCTTATCTGGCGTCAAACTTAATTCCCCTGCATAATTCATGGCGTCGATGCCAAGGAGGAAACTTTCCGGCTGTAGTGCCGCTCCTGACAACTGTCCGTTACCCACTTTATTTAGGGGATAAAGAAATAATGGACACTATAAAAAAAACTTTAGGAACTAAACTATTTCTACAAGCTTTCTTTAACTCGGGCTATTGACAGTCTGTTGATTTAATGTATACGATTTGGCTAACGTCTAGGTGTTTTATTCAGATCAAGTAAGTATTTATGTAATAATATATGTCAGAGCAAAGTGTAGGAAATTCGTATAACAATATCCAGGTACGTAAGATAATTACAGCATATTGATTCTGAAAAATTAAAAAAAAAAACAGTATATTGGCGACATGAGGGCTCTTTTACACGTTTGTTTTTAAACTCGTTAGTTTAGTATAGTAGTTCTATTATTTTTTTTACAGTACTATTTGTAAATTTGTACAGTATACCCACGTACTTTTACGTATACGTTCATAAAGATATTTTTGACGCCGGTCTTTAACAAATACGCGGTACCTTTGTCAATATTGTGAAATCAAGAAAGTCTCATTGTATTGATCAAGTTACTCCGAGAATAAAACTACCCCCAGGTTACCATGACTTACTAAAGCAGTGCAGATTAGGTTGAGAGAAAGGGACAGAGCTATATTACTGCTATAGCTCTGTCCTTTTCTCACAACTTAATCTGAACTGCCTTAGTTTGTCATACTAACGCCACGGTCCTTAAGAGGATTGTGAAACACCGCTAAAATTGCAAGGCTGTCAAAATAATCCATAAAAATTTTGCTCTGGGTGATAACATTTCTCACCCCCTAAATTAAGTCCAATTTCTACGACTTTTGAATATGTTGTAGTTATTATAAAGAACTAGCTCTGTAAGTTTCTGTTTTTCTTTTTTAAATTTTGTTTCATTCTAAGAAATATTTTCTTGAAAAGGAAAACTTACAGACAGTTTTTCATGATATCTACAACATGTTCAAAAATCGTAAGAATCAGACTAGGTTTAAGGGGAGAGAAACGTTATCGCATTTAGTATGGAAAGTTTTAGTTTCACAATCCTGTTACGTCGTCCGCGTCCCGTGTGTAGATGTCGTCTGTCGCTAGTTATAACACTTATAAATAATGAATGATATCGAATATATCGTTTGTTTCTTATCAATTCATGTTAAAATGGAAAATTAAAAAGGAAACGTTTTGATTTGTCTCAAAATGATGTTAAATATATTATCGATTTTAGGTTTATTGCATTGTTTTGCAGTCAAATTTGACTATAGGTCTAGTCACGGTAAGAAGAGGTTCGTCACTTTTGGACCTTAAGGCCGATGAAATAGAGTCGAAGAGTGATGAACCTTTTTTTACCGTGACTCATATGTAATGATACATTTTATATTTTAACATTTTTAATAAATGTTTCAGCGCCCGCGTAGAATTTTTCAAGCATCGTTATTTTACGTCCAATTTGCCAGGATTAAAGTATTTTGGGTGTTAATCTATATCCATCCGGCCGTTTTCACTTGACTAAGAAGCAAAATATGTACAATCAACCAAATATCTTTGCAATCTTTATTATGTGATAACGGAATAAAGCAATTTAATGTCGTTTATTGGTATCTGCTATTCATAATTTATGAATCACATCGTTAGATATATATGTTTTGATCAAATATTCATTGATTTCAGCATACGATCAACATTATTCTCGAAAATTGTATAAAATAATGTTTTATTTGGGTTTGACTCTAACTGGTTTTAGCTCATCTACTGGGTGAATTTTCAAACAGGTATTTTTGGGTGTCACACGGCTGTAATACGGAAAATAATTAATAAAATAATATTAAAAAAAATGATTATCATCATATACACTGTCATATTAAGAGGCCATACATAATCATCACGCAAATGTAAGCAAAATCTCTGAAAAAAAAATTTGAACTTTAAAAATAGCGCGAATATGACCACTCTGAGGCATGTCACACTTCCAGTTTTGTCCAAACAAGCTCGCGTAACTTTGTGTGTACGCAATATCTTAATTAGGTATTATACATCATTAGAAAGAATATTAGATGACGCTTCTTAATAATTATCCAATTATGCAAAAATATTAATACCTAAAAGTAGGCAGACCGCTTTGTCTTTGTCCCGCGCCGACCACTCACGAAACGACTCGCAAATACCTGCTGATAACTGGTTCGTCTAGCGACTTACCGCCATGTTTACGTTTTTATTTAAAGAGACCATTAGTTGTGCTTTCGCGACTGAATGGAGTGGACATGTATCTGTGCGCCGTTAGAGCTAGCGAGGTTAGTCTTTTTCGCGATGTATTTTGGTACCCTGTGAAGTAATTTCAGTGGCGCGTAATTTCTGTACGATAAATAAGTATATTTTAGTTATTTTTTTGATATTTATAATATACCTTTATAGACTAAATTAAACCCGTAATGCATCTTTTAATAAAGTATATAGTGCAACCGATATCTTTGAAAAACTGTTATGCCGTAATTTCTGTGGCGTAATTTCGGTGGCGTTTTTGTCCACCGAAATTACAAATTCCCACCGATATTACAAGTCAAGTCAATTTTGTATAGGATTTTGTTAAAAACAGTCATAGATTTAGCATAAATGCGTAGCTAAAATTACATTTTATATAACGATGCTAATATTTATTTAGGTATTGATGATATTTAAAAATGTAATGATGTCTATAATCAGAACTATTTAAATTGACTAAAATAAAAACCAAGTTAATGCGAAGACTATTACTAATGAATGAATTAAGGACAGAGAGCCTCGTTGCCAGTTGTCCTGTTTTTGAGTGGATTAATCAATCATTTTTTGATATTTTTTTAGGAGAAATAATGACAAAAACAAAACACAGTAAAGAAGAGCGACTGGAAAAAAAGAAGCTAGCCGAAAGGTTACGAAAAGCTAAAATTAAAAATGATCCTCTAAAGTACGAAGCACGTATATTCATCATTAATTTCAAAGTAAATTTACGATGTAATTTCGGTGGCACCGTTGTAATTTTCGGTGGCGCAAAAAAAAAAAATGTTATTAACTAAAATAATAACTTCAGAATGGTGCCTCATACAGCATTTCGATTAGAAATTTAATCTATTTCTAGTTATTATATAAATTATCACCAAACGATGAAAAAAAAATGCGCCACCGAAATCACGAAAAAACGTCCATCTCAAAAATTCACCCTACTACCAGTTATCATTACTTTAACAATATGGTTACGAAATTAAGCAAGACCTGTCATTTTAATGTGAGAACTATAACAACAGAGGTAAACGCCAGCAGCACCTACTTAACAAGTGCTACGGCGTAGGCGTTCGTAGGCGTTCCCTAAATAACATCATTTTCGGTCTATATTTTTCATCATAAATCCAGAGCAAAACAAAATTTTGCGATATAGAAAACGTTCGGGAACAACGTTGTTAGGCGACATCGAACATAGGGTTAAAAATCCATCATTGTAAAGTGGTCGGTTGACACGAGCCGCGCCGGGCGTCATCAATCCGAGAGAGATAGACGCGGCACGAATCAATTCCGCGGAGCACCTGGCGGCGGATTATTCTCGTGCTGCCAAAACGTAAAATTGCTATTTGTTTTATGCTTGTACCGCTATTTGCTCTTGTCGTCGTGTAACTATTCAATACATTTTTTTTCTGTTGTATTTTCAGCTGGTTCTATTTTTTTGTAGATTATACCCGTTACAGATTTGCACTTTAAACATGCTCAAAAACCATTTATTCATATGTTATTAGACAAATTAATTAAATAACTGCAGGCACGTTTACCAGTTTTGAGGCCTCACGGTTTTGAGGTCTTACGGTGTTTTAATAACCAAATTCTTCATTATCCATTATTCTACAATTTTTTTGTATGTATCATACAATATTTTATTTTATATTCATTCGATTTGCACAACTTTAAAAAATTAAATTCAATGCTTCGAAGGGTTTAAACTTTTAAAAAATATTTAATTAAATGTAACACTCACTATTTACCTAAGTACTTAATTTAAAATTCCTAAAAATCCTTATGCAAACGTGTGCATAATGTAGTGCAAATCATCTCCCGTGTGTGCTATATGTATAAGAACGAGCACGGGTGTTGTCTGTCTACGACATTTGAATTCAGTACAGCAAAGCACGGGAAAGAGTTTTAGCATTTGTCCGGTAAAGCTGAACTCACATACAGAATTGTAAATTTATTCGTTGGATTCTTAACGCCGAGGTCGCCGAACGTCTCACAACTTGTTTAGAAGAATATTTTGAGGATTTCATCGCTTCACGGCTGGAAGTTCGGCTTTGGAGTCGAGTGGGAGTGAAGCGTTTATATAAATATTTGTGTGATGAGCGGGAGTCCTGAGTCTTCTATGAATTTAAGTATTTGTTACTTAATGTATGTTTCTCGTCGTCTAGTACTCTAGCCTAGAGCTTAGTTTGAGACTAGATTGATGTGAGATTTTGTCATTCATTCCTTCATAAACTCACGCCTTTATTCCCAGAGTGGGGTAGGCAGAACTACAGAATTACCAACAACTCTAAAAATTTGTTAAATAATTCTGTAACCACATTTTGCACTTTTAGGCGAAGATGTTTACCAGTGTATTAGTGACAGGTTGCAAACCCATCGCCTAACAGTACTATACGCCTTTATTCCCTTAGCCGTCTCTTACGACATCCACGGGAAGATATGGAGTGGCACTATTCTAACCCGGCAACCACACCTTTGATTTTGGGAGATTTTGTCCTGATAATTATTTTGACGTGGCTTTGGTTGCGGAAAATTGATGGCTCGCTCCCTGTGGCAAACCTTAGGGAAGCCTAAGTCCAGGGGACGTCTTCGGCTGCAATGATGACGCTGATGATTTATTTCTTTATATTTTACACTGTACACATTGTACTCTAAATATGTAAATACGCGTATTACATATTGTGTCGCTAAACATTGATTATTTTATATTATGAGTGTATTTTAAAAGCATTGTGAGTGTGCGTCGTCCGCCGCGGCCGCTGTTATTGCCGCTCGGCACGGCACGAGGTGATGCTTATAATTTCGCCGGGTAAGATTGCGCTCTAATGTAGGGTAAGGGCTGCTTGAATTGCTGTATTTCCTTAATAGTCTGCATTTACCCTCGCTGACAATTTGTGACAGGAGCGTGAGCTAAATTGTCGCCTAGAGGAAATAAACTAATTTACTTATATATGTCATTCATAAACTAAAGCGTTCGTTGAAATACAGTGCGCTTTTGAGACAAAGGGAGTTGGAGTACGTTTCTGTTCGAATAGCCTCATTATACGCTTCCGGTAAGAATACGACTACCAGTAGGTACCTACATTGTTTGATATTTCACGAATAATATGTTAGTAAGTAGTAACAAATTTATGTTTTAACTTCAAACTTTGCGAAAACTGTGTAAGACCTATTTTGCATATGCGAGACCTCGTCCACATCCGGGCCAACGTACAAAATAGGGCCATAACCTTTTATGAGCATTTCAAGAGTATAATTGCATCTTAAATTCAACTCCAGACAGTCTTAGTCTCGGAGGTATTTTAATAATGAATTCTTTTCCGCTGGCACGTAGTTAATATTGCCGTTGCCATTTTAATGAGGGGGGTTATAAACGTGTCATTGTAGCGAGGAAGGGGGGGGGGGCGCATCGGCGGCGGATTAGCGCGCACTTTGTGGACGTGCGTCACCTGCCGCGGCGCAACTTGCAGCTTGCAGCGCACAGCTCACGGAATACGCTTGACCCGGTCAATAACTCACGCCACGCTCCGTTGGCCGACCAACAAAAATATTCCGTCTATGTCCCGCGATTTAGTAACGTTAGATATACAATAATTCGTAATTTATATTGGTTAAACAATTAAGGCTGATAAACATTTATTTAGCCATTGCCTGATGGAAAAATAATAAGTAACTTTTGATAAAATTAGATTTTAACTTCCTCGTTTTTCTACAAGCATTATTGCCCAAAGGTTAGCTGGAAGAAATCCCTTAAAGGGATAAGTTCACCTTTGTACATTCCAATTCTATTTTTAATATTGTATTTGATTTTTTGTTTTTGTACAATAAAGTGTTTACATACATACATACATACTGTCTAATACAGACTTTATATGTTTATGATAGAATCACTTGTTGAAATAAATGTAAAATAAAAGTCTGATTAAAAAACCATCTACCGTTAACATCGTTATGCGAGTAGCGGGCTGTCACGAATCCACCTCCTTTAAGTGTCAGATTAGTTAGGTAAACATTCATAAATTAATTAAAGGGACTTTATCAGAATATTAATTTTGCGTCAATATCATGTCGGGGTGACGTAGACCGAGATAGGCTGGAGGTTTATAGGCTCTAGGATCTAGATATATATCGATTGACGGACGTGCAGACGCCAAGCATTGGGCGTAGTCACTGGGGCCCAAACGCTTGCTTGGAATTCGATTCCATCCCATTGCCCGATGTTCGCAGTTCAGCATTACATTAGGCACTGCTTACATTCCAGAGACCCTACCGGTACCTTGTATTGTAAGTACCTCGTTTGTAGTACGTATACACATCGAGAATAGTTTAGATGCCGGTAGAAATACTATTTTGTAAAACTAGGGTTTTGAATTTTAAAGTTGCTATGACTACGAGAAGTGTCAAATTTTCCGGATTAAAGTATTCTATGGCCGTCAACAATATAAACTTTCTGTATTAAACTCAAACGTTACGTCGATTAGTTAAGGTGTTGAACCGTGAACATGTAACTAACAAGAAAGGAACAACTTTAACATGTTTTTATTTAGCCGTAATTATGTTGTGTATAGTGTCTAATGTATATAGGGCGTGACGTTTGCTTGTCTGCTGTCTACCGTCTGCCTGAAGCCGGTCGGGTGAAGACGGTCGGCTCGCGGCAGACAATTGAATCATAAAGCGACACGTGACCGGAGGCTTCCTTGCCCGAGCTAAATACACATTTACTTTATAACGTGTGTACTAAATAAACTTGAAATTTCTGATGACTGAAAATGAGCAGTTTTTGCTTAATTGATGACAAAAATATGGCTGGATAATGTGTAAGGCAGGGACTATAAATTAATAAGCTTACTAATAAAGAAATATTATAGCGAGATACCGAAAATATTGACCGTTTACATTTTTTTAAGAACATTTCTTTCTTAACAATGCTTTATAATATCGGTCAGAAAATCATCTTTCTGAACCTTTGTATATGGAAAGATAAAAGTACCAAGGACCAGTCTTTTTAGATTTTAGACAAAATTGTATTAAAAAGTACGGAAAGGCACTTTGTAGTACTTTTAATAATAATCAAAAATGTTCAACCTTAAAACACGTTATTTATTTAAACCGGTCAGCAAGAGAGTGTTAAAATGTTAATGCTTTAATCATGTGTTGGGTTTAGCATAGCTTGCGTCTGTCCTAAATACCGGACGTCGTAATCAAATCCTGTCGGGCGGTCCTAATCGAGGCCGGCCACGCTCGACCTCCGTCAAATCGGGCGGAGGAACACGGGCCGACTGTCGCGGAGACCAGATAACTGCACCCGGGTTCATATTGGACCTTCGACCCGGCTCGACCTCTCCGAGATACGATTCACTTCCGATTATTCTACAAAATACAAAGTCAACGCGAAGTCTTCGGAACGATTGGCACTTGTTTGTTTCAGTTCGGTATCGCTCTTTTTATTATTTACAATGGATCTACCTTTGTAAGGTCAAGGTTAATGCTATGAAACAAAGCAAAAATAATATTTATGCGATTCAGCACTCGTTACAAATGGCAGAGTTCCGTTGTAGACTAATAACAAAATTAACCGGTAACCGTGATTTACGGCAAAATAAGAAATTCAGGTCTCGTCGGAAACAATTTCCAAGCTGCAAGCTTTTCATTAGCCCGCGCAATGTGGTGTAATTAAATAAAGTGATCGTTAGTATCATAAAGTTGCCGATGGAAACTTCCAGAAACCGCCACGTGAACAAACTCGACAATCGCCGGCGACCCATAAGCTCCATGATTCCTGCATTTCTCAGTAATATGCTTTCATGAAGCGCCCACAGTCGTAAGACCCTTAATCAGGAACGTACAATGCACTTATTTCAGTTAACTGAAAGTGACAAAGCATACTTTAAACTATGCTTTGTCACTTTCTTTGTAATTCAAATGTCACAATGAAAGATAAGGAAAAAACAATTTTCTTGCATACTTTAGTTATTGTCCGCTTATGAATAAGTTTGAACCCTGGGGTACATAGAGTCCGTACTTTTTATACCAGAAAATCGGACAGTTTCCAAGGGAAAATCGATGAACGACTTCTACGTGGACGTAGTCCGTAGTAGTGGAAAATATGAGACCGTAATACATAAAACGATTAAACATATCATATTATTATTTTTGATTTTTTTTTTTTTTTTTGTCACCTAGCTTAGACATCATGTAATTTTTATTTCCTAGACCTAAGATCATTGACTGTTTTGCTTTTTATACTGGATATTGTTGTTCTTTTAATTTGAAATAAATGATTATTATTATTATTATTTTATATAGAAGCTAAAGTTGATTCGCAAGATATACGTTATTTTGGAGAAATATTTCAATAGCAGCGCAACTACAGCAAAGTTTGTTTTGTAGACTAGCAAGTGTTTTAAACATTTTACTGAGTGTCATAACCTTGCGAAGATAACTTTAATTTGGAAAGTAATGTTTGTGGACTCTAAATATCTGCGACCTTGTTTTTTCAAACTTACAAGGGTAAGTTGAAGCTGAGATGTTCATCGGTGCAAAGCGATTTTTCCCCTCAGTGATTTTAAACTCCGCGAAAGGGCATCGCGCCCGGGAGGCCGCGACTTAGTTCACGACTCTACAACATATTTCACTACATAAATCATAACTTTATTTCCTCTCGCTCACTGCTGCCTGCTCTCGAGGTGTCTTTGAAACCTCTCTAAGAGTTCCCGGCTACACCGCGACAAAGGACTCCAAAATTCAATTAGGAACGCCGCGGCGTTCGTATTATTTATAAATATGCAATTTAATGCAATAAGCATGAATTAATAAGTAAATTATGGTCGCAGACTAATTTTGAATTTACCTTGACAATTTTCTGCAAAAGCCTGTAGTCTGAGTGTTTTACTTATTATATAAACTCTTTTTCCACAACTTTCACTTCATAAAGAGTTAAAGAGTCATGAAGTGAAAATGTTTTATAATTGATCCAAACGGCTAAATTAATACAGTAATCAGACTTGGTATAATACTATATTGCTGTGTTATTATGCCGTTTTATACTGTATACTGTTCTTTGGATCAATTATAAAATCACTTTCTTGACAGACTATTAATTACCTGGTTTGTAATTTAATCAGTCTCAGTTTAAATTGAAACCATCCTCATTCTTATTTCTGAAGCGTCCAGCCACGATCATAACTCACGCTGTTAAACAACCCGTTCGTACTCACAGGTAACACAAGGCTCATTAAATATCATTTTAGCGGCATATCCTGGCAATTAGCGTTATGAAAACATCGCGCGCTAAACAAAAGGAGGGAGGCCCATGAATTTATTGTTAGGTTACTGGCTAAAGTTATTTAAGTGTTGGCGGAACGGCGTTATTCACGTGCGAGACGCCGGCAGAATGCAGCTTCCTGCGACAATTTATCATGAATCTTTAATTAAACTTTAGCAGTGACTGCTCACTACGAAGAGACGCATTGTGTCTCGCAATAAAGTCCCTGGAATCGATCGCTGCGGTCTCGCTTACATCGCGCATCGTTATTCCTATATTGATGTTTACCTTTTTGGCTTCGTGTTAACATTTTGTCACCTTGTAATTTGCAATCTGTGGTAGTATTAAAGATTATTGAGATAACTCTTAATATAAAAAAAATGCTTTTTAAACTAACTTTTAGGTCCCTCTTAGCGTATGCTATAATTTAAATTATTGACTTGGAACACGCTTTTTTTTTAATGTGAAGTCGCTTGCGTCAAGCTTCAAATATTGAAGTTTGCTTGATTTAGCTGATGCAAATATCTTAGTAACAATGGCAACAACTTGAAGAATACTTTCTCGCTTCAACGATGCTTTAGGATCCTTTTAGTTTATTAAACTTACCATGATGTTTTCCCGCGGCGTTGCTGAAGGAAAATGCAAAACATGTGAAAACTCATAAAGTGCCCGAGATGTCTGTTTCTTGAGCTGTGTTCGGGTTTGCAATTACTATATCTGTGTTTAGTTAGTAGGTACATAACCACGAAAATTGATCATCAAGGAACTACATATTATAGCTCAAACCAAAACATAAATTTTCATTCAAATCATCAATTTCCTCTAAGTATTGTAAATTTACAACAATGCCAACTTTAGTCTGTTTTACGTAGGATCATTTGTAATAGAGTAAATGCAACGTTTGAATTGGTTTGTTTATTTTTTACCTATGCAATTGTAAATCGGATGACAAAAACATTTAAAAAAAGTTTTTTTATTGCCGATGTTCTAGGTATATTTATTACATTGGAAATCAAAACCTGTTTTTCCTAAAAAAGGAAATGAAGAACTGAACATTTAAGGATTGTCCTTTAAGGTTTACCTGGATGACCGAGAAAACGAATCGATTTTTCGCCCCCGCTAACCCGAATATTGCAACTTTCTTCGAAATCGTTAGAGCGGTTTTCGAAAACGGGATTAAAATATTATGCCCGATGTGATCTTCTAACGTAATACTCAGTTAACAGAACCAATTTAAAACATTTTTATTTTATCGTCCAACGTGGTAACCGAGCAAGCGGGTACATACCTAATCGTAAGTAATCGTCTCTGCTCATGAATACTAGGAACACCATATAAGAGGAAGCCTGTTGCGGCCTTTAAAAAGTGTAGACTGATTTCTTGAGACTTGAGTCTATCCAAGTGATCCAAAAACCCGATGAAGTAAAAGTTTCAGGCATTTAAAAAGTTTAGTGTCAGTCTGAGGTGACTTCTACTGACCGCTAGAACTTGGTCTTCGAACTAGCGACACAGAGGTTAACGTATTGTAATATATCTAAGCGGAGTTAGGTCTTACTTGTGACCTAACGGGTTGGCTTAAAGTAATGAGAATTTCAATTTTGTTTATTTGTCATTAAATCACTTGTTAGTGTTATATACAGTGTGTTACCAGAAGCCTGGCTTTTTTTAAAGTAGGTTAAAATTACGTATATCTGTAACGTAACTACTTATGACATTAATTTAATTAATAAACAAATTTTCAGGCTTTGTTAACTTTCTAACAAAATGTTAATTGCCAGCAATGTAAAGCACGGCAATTTGACAAGTGTAAATGACAGTCGACGGCTACTTTGATTATTATGGTTTGCCTCCGTACCACGACAGGCCTTGTACCAAGCAACAGCGATACTGATAACGATGAACAGCACATGC
This sequence comes from Acleris laterana, assembly GCA_963966035.1. Classification (NCBI taxonomy): domain Eukaryota; kingdom Metazoa; phylum Arthropoda; class Insecta; order Lepidoptera; family Tortricidae; genus Acleris; species Acleris laterana. The sequence goes on along the minus strand of OZ014442.1, from coordinate 7,377,733 downwards.
ACTACATTAAAAATGGACAGTATCTAAGAAAATTAATTGTGAAGTTATTTTAATTATATTTTAATTGTTAATACTTGCAAACAATTGCTAAAGCAACATATTATCGGCAGTTTTAATAAATGCCCGCATTCCGGTAACACACTGTATAGCTTTTTATTTTATAAAAATGAACTAAAACCAGTATGATAATATTGATAATCCATCATAATATATCAAAAGGTCCCCCCCCCATCTTCAATTATTCGTAGCTTTCTTGTTACCGTGTTCATCATAAGTACGTTGCACAACATCTATTTTTTTTTATTAGTGTTTTTTGTACCCTGCGTAAACTAGTCTACTGAGATTTACCAAAAACTCCTCAATTGGATGAACTATAGGGACGTTCGAACAGTTTGAATCTTTGGTATGAAGTGAACGTCACGCTCTCTTAGTCAATTCTGGGTGCTCCCTGCATAGTGATACTTTCTTCGCAACTTCCTGCATTTCTTTGGAATTTCTTCAAGCTGTTTGTCGGAATATTGGGTTACTTTTTGACGCTTAAAGTGTTGAACATTGTATTTCTTTAAAATATTTCTTACACACCCACGGGAATCATCATAGTTTACAGCTAACTTATTCTGGGACACATCCACTTTGTTTTGTGCAAACTTGGCCACTTTCCTCTGGTCTCGATCATTAAGAATAGGTGGTCTTCCCATTTTTGGTCATTCTTAAGTCCCAAACCCAAATTCCCACCGCTGGATCAAACGTTACATTGTAGATGGAGGTACATTTTCAGCTTTGAAATGAGAGACCACTTCAGATTTTTCCCGCTGTCCAAGTAGCACAACAGTAGACACGTTAAAGTAATAACTTCCTCGCAGATATTTTTTATAAAGACAGCTATTTATTCTTGCCTTTTTATAAATATTGACATATTTATACTATTTATTTTGACTGGAAAAAATATTTTTGTATTTTTTTAACGCCTGCTATTGTCAATTGAATGCGTTATTTTTAGGTACTTTAAGCCAACCCATTATCAGGTTATCTGGCGATTCAAATCACTCATGATTTGTAACTTTGAAAATAAAAGTTTTAGGTATGCATATTCATATACTTATATATTTTTTCTATAAAGTATAAGTATTTACAATTATATCAACAATATTTACGATGATCGATACATTCTTCAACAAGAAAATAGCTATTACAACATAATTTTACTATTAATCTCTAAGGGAGCTCTATCTGTACGTACATTACTCATATATGTAGCAAATACTGCTGCTGTTTATATATTTTTTAATTACAAATATCATTTTACTAACATTTACACCCTTTGATTTATAATAAAGAAGATATTTTCTATTATTATGTTAAACATTCACTTAAGTAACCAATCAATATACTTATTACTTTCATTCCAAATGTAATAAAATAGCATTTTTAATCGCGTTTTATATATTTTAGTCGTTTTATTTATTCGTATGGCATAAGCTTCTCATAAGTGTTTTTGTGACTATAAAGTATCATCATTTGATAAATAACTCAGAGATGTCCTTCTGATCGCAGGTTTCGCAAGTCAAGGTAATACTTATCATGAAATACTGTATATTCCAAACATAATCGGCTAAGTTATACATCTCACTGCAGCTGGGGACAGAAACGACCTTTCGAGATAGCATGTTATGTGGTTTAATAATATTAATTGTAAAGATAATGAATTATAACGTTACAATAATAAACGTCATAAATAAGAACTGGTGCAAAATCTTTTATAAAAATCAGTTCACTGTGGGCACTTTACTATTATAAAATGAAATACAGATTATTGTGAAAAAAACAAGGAGGAATTTATTGTTTACTTCTGGAGCCAGTAACATGACAAGTATCAACGATATGTTTTATCAATTAGTACATGCCATTAACATTATGTATATATGTAACCTTGCGATCCTAAAGGCACTAATCTTTATTAATATGTTATTGATACGTTTTTCCTGTCGTTGTAAGTTTTCCAATTATGAAATAAGAAAAATAACAATAGCAGAGTTAGCATTTCATATAGAGATTTCAAAATATTACGTATACGATGACACCGTTCTAAGTTATATAGCACATGTATATTTATTATGACATATATATATGTATACAGGGCGTCCCACGGCTATGCAACATGAAAGTGGAAGTACCTTAAATATTGTACATAGAGGATTTTGCTTTATGAAGATATTATTTTATTTTAAAAGTAAGTAAGACTGCATTAATTAATTTTGAAAAACTGCTTGCCTCACCTGGGAATCGAACAGACCAAATATAAAAAAGAGCTGTATTTTTATGATGCCAGTCAAAAGGGTAACTGATAAGAAATAATTCCCTCCAAGTAACATTCTATCTAAAAATAAAGGAACAATGTGAAATTTTACATTCAAGTTACTAGAAAATTGATTGTTACGTAAAATACGTGCAAAAACGCATGTTTTATTTTTATTTTTGAGTGCATTGTTATTCACTCTTAAAAATAAAATAAAGTTTCTAAATAGCGTAGTCTCCTACGACCATATTAAAGGTACTTTCCCTTCATGTGGCATAGCCGTGGGACACCCGGTATATACATATATATATATAAAGGTATATAGAAATAAAACTCTACGCAAATATTCCGTACCTACCCACAATCTTAGTAAGTACAGCTCTAGTACCTTATAAAAAAACACAACATTAATTTTTAGCAAATTTCTACTTTGGTACGCGATCACGTAACAAATCTCAGTTTTAAAACAAACTCACACAGTCCAAACATTTGCTATGACAACAATTAACATAGCGACATAGACATTCCATTACACTTAAGGTTTTACTATTTAATACCATTTCGATGCACGAAGCTGCTATTTTAAATATAGCTTTACCTTGTCTACCGGCTTTCAGCGAGACCGAGAAATTATTTCCTATTTTCTTAATACAAACATCAACGACAATGGCAGTGAAAGAGTTTTTAAGTCTATGCTTCTTAATTAATTTAAAAAACGCACATTCTAACGCTTCTTCGTTAACGACCCATTATACTTGTTTAATCATTTAATAAAATGTCGATCACGGATTTGTGGTACGTATGAAATGTTCTATAAGCTTAGATATTGTGACAACCAATTATGTTTTATTATTATTTGTGCCTAATAACGTCTTCATTAAATTAACAATTTCGTGCTCCCAGGGTAACAATTTAATGGACGTGACCATGCGAATGCTAATTGTAATTTCAATAATTATATCGTTATAGCAGCTTCCTACATCGAAGTCTCTGTATAGTATCATCGGCAGATGAGGCTCTCCTCCCGCGCCGCGCAGGCGCCGTGCGGCGGCGCGAGGAACAACTTGCCGTTGGCACAGGCGCACAGCTGGTAGATGTTCTGGTGGTGGGGGTCGTGCGTGTGCGGCGTCGATGGCGGCAAAGGCAGAGCTGATTTTAACTTTGGCATGTATATGTTCGGAGCGTCTAATCGTATCTGTAAACGGAAACACAATAACATTTTCTCAAACAGGTTGGACACACATAATTATAACAGTAAGTATGCACAAGTCAGAGAATACGTTTAACGATGATTCCTTAAAACAAAGAAATGTACGGTTCTCTAATACATTTGGGACAATATATTTAGTACTGAACAATGTTTAAAGTTCAAGCTCATCGGGAAGTTTTAAAAACAAATGCAAAAAACGAACCGAAAAGATGAAAAAAACAGACAGAGGAAAGCTAATTAGAAAGTTTTGCCAAAGTGCGATGAGACAAAATTATCAATGATATAATGATATACTCACAGAGCCAGCCACGGACTTGAGTCGGAAGGTGGTGAGGCAGCTGGCGCTGATGTCGCCGGCGCGCGACTCCAGCTCGATGCCCTGCGGGGCGTGCATCTCTAACGAACGCGTCGGTGATTCTAACCTGTAGGAAAACAGTTAATAAGATTCGAAAGAAGAACAGTTAAGAGAAGACGAAATTTATATGCATAATATAATAAAGGATTCTAATTTCTATTGAATCTAAGACCTAACTGATGAAAAGCCGCGGTACGAAAGGTGGGCCTATGGGTCTGGCCATAATGAGCGTTTCAACGCCCAGCATCATGGAACCTGTTGACACACACAGCACCGTGTAGCAAACATTCAACCACAATACCCTCACTTCCAACATAGAAACATCTTTCATATCCAGTTACTATTCACTTTTAATTTTGAAAGGTGTGAACGGTGACGCGGTCGGGGCTTGCCACAGTGAGCATTTTGGCGGGCAGCGTCTCCGTCACCGAACCCGCTGAGGTCCCCAGTAGCGGTGCGTCATGGATATACAACCACAGTTATCACACTTCCAAAGTAAAAGCAGCTTTTATACCCACAGTTACTACTCACGTTAGTCTTTTTGAAGGTGGCGCCCTGACGAGCGGGGTCTGGGCTGAGGTGTGGAAGGTGGCGCCGGCGGGGCTGGCCACGGTGAGCGTGTCGGCGCCCAGCGTCACCGAGCCTGCTGACGCGCCCAGCAGCAGTGCACCGCGCGCGTCGCGTACTTCGAACCGCGGCGCGGTCACCTCCAAGCGGTCGTGGCCTGAACACAAGAGCGTTTTGATAAAATAGAGCTCAATGTAACGTTGTACCTGAAAGTACATTGCAAATGTGAATTCAAATTATCAATTTTACATGTCAGTGGTCACAAATAGGTAAAGTAGAAAAGTGGAAAAACGCTTGGTTAAATTTTATGTTTATATCATGATCATTCTGTCCCATGCAACGTACCTAAAAATAATCGACTCTGCAACAAGCCGTTCACGTCCCTCGTGGACACAGTGAAGTTGCGGGAGGACTCCACTGTGATGGGCTGCCCTCTCCGCGACTTGATGCTGGACGCGAACATCGAGTCCAGCACCAGCGCCTGGCCCAGCAACTGCAGCCCTCCTGGCACTATACGCAGCTGGCCCATGCCTTCCTATCAACAAACAAGTGTTTATTATTAACTTAAATCAAAGCTATGATAGCCGAAAGTATATAAGATTAATACCACACCTACGCTGTGGTACTGCGATAAAGATTACATTTACAGTACCGGCCTGAATTTAAAGTACATACAAAAAAGCAAAACGCCCGCTTAAAATATTCAACTTCCTAACACGTTTTCCTATTTGTTCAGGTTGAGCTTTAAACATGATTGGAGAATTCACAGGTAAGGTTATTAAAGAAAGAAAAGTACTCACTGAATTAAAATCCAAGACTTTTAAAACCCATAAAGTCAATGCGAGATTAACGATCATCATAAGCATGAGGGTCATGACAAGTATATAAAGGCATTTCTTCCGCCAGCCGTAAATGCCCACTTTGAACTGGCTATTGTAGCTATTCCTGATCGAGTCCACCTTTGTGTCCCGGCCCGCATTGTTGTTCAGGATTGGCTCCGGCGTGGTCTTGTCAGCGTACGGTATCCTGGAAGAAAATGTTCGTAAACAATGCGGCTTGAATCAAACCGCTCGTGACGGAGTTTTCTTGATATAAACAGCGGATGTAAACAAAGCCGTTGGAATTGAAATAGGCTATTCCAGTGTTACGGTTGGTCCCGCATTTGAATGATTTATATTACATTTACTCTAACTGAATTTGGTTACAATTTGTTAAAACATATTTTATGCGGTAATTTTATAAGAAAATAGTGTTAAACAAACATGATGAAACCACATTCACAGTGAAATTTCGTAAATTGAACTTTAAAAGCCCTCCGTCGTTGTATATCGCAAAACATGACATTCGCAAATCATCATAGTAGCAAAACATCACATTACACAAAAACCTGTTTTGCTAGTATCATGTTATGTGTATATGATGTTTTGCGAGTATGATGTTTTGCGTATATGACCTTTTGCTAGAATGATCTTATGCGAAATATGGATTCAAATATGGAAGGATCAAAACCTTTATTTCATAAATGTTTAAATTATTACTTATTAGTAGGTATAAACCGGTAACAAACATTAAAAGAATAAAACGAAAATCGTTTAAATAACAGATGGGTCCGAAGTTTAAATTTAAAACATACAAAAATGAGATTATGAAGTATGTATGCATGTATGTAAACTCTTTATTACGCAAAAAGGTAAACTTATCCCTAAATGGGATCTCTTCCAGCTAACCCTGAAGTAAATGAGTAAGGACAATGCATGGGGTAACTAAGCAAGTAAATTTGATCTGGCCTTTTCGTCACCAATATTGTCAAATTATGCTTCAACCAAAAATACATTCATTATAATAGCCACACTTGAATGAATATTTGTATGCCAAGATCAATTTTAAACGTAAGAAAACCTAGGTAACTCTTAGCTATACTTTATGCTTATTTGACTCTGGTGAAATCATCTTGAATTATTACGACATCTCGTTTATTTCGAAATTTCCTTTAAAATAATTGTATCACAAAGTTGAATGTAAAATGGCCGGCGCGGCATTGAATTGAATGGCCTTTGATAGAGTTGAATTTGTCGCGGAGCGAGTCTTGCAACGCCCGAGCTGCTCTAACACAGTCATTTCACTTGCATAAATCACAAGTTTATTTCCTCTCACCCTTTGGATAGTAGCTTACGCGATTTTACTTTTAAGAGTCTGTCTAGAGAATGGAAACATAAGTAGAAGTTTTTAATTGGAATATTAAAATAGTGTACTATGAAAGTTTTCTGAAACGTTTTAAAAGGGAGGTTGGATGCGTTGAATGATTCCATCGGTTTTACATATCCAATGACTTGCCGGGCGCGGGTGCGGCCGCGGTGACCCGCTCGTATTTTCGACATTAAAACCGCCTGTTTTTACTTCGGCAAAATAAAATTGCACTTTTATATTCATGAATTTTATTTTATTGTTTCGATAAAACTCGGTTTATAGTTTCAACGTCATTATGAAAGCCATGCTTAAGCCTTTACTCGGAGTAATTTGTTCATGAATAACGTCAGTTATGAAGTTTACGATGTTTACTGAAATTGATATTTCACGGAACGTCAATAGATAGCAGGTTAGATGCATAAATCAAATCAAATGTTATCGTAGACAGACCGGCCCCTTGCAGTTTGGCTATACCGACCGGCTTTTGCCTACTTGTTAGTTAGTTTCAATTTCAAACGAAAGCATTATTATTATTGTTTAAAATGTTTAGAATCTACAAGTAATCCCAGTGTTAACCAGAGGTAGATATAAATCATTAAGTACCTGCCTAAGTACGAATCATAAAATTGAGAACTGATGGCCTTTCTCAATGTTATGAGTCATACTTAGACAGCTCCTTAACGATGTATTTCTCTGACACTTACTCGGCCAATGATACAGTAATAATTCACCATACCCGTATACTTACAATATTTATCACTGTCAGAACTAGACGTTTCCAGCGAAAAGCTCCATTGTTGTTGTCTTGTAGGTCTCAATATTCCCGCCAGTATACATGTTTCAACGAGACGTGTACAAAGGCGACCTATCTGGTATTCGAGAAACTGGCCAGCCCCAGCCAGCGACGGACGGGGGCCATAAATTTACAAGGATTCTAGCACGACACGAGCATTGCTCTATGAAAAATACTTCGTTGCGTCTCAACCGCACGGCGTAAGCTGTATACCTGCATTTTATGTGGTCTGGTTGACGCGCCGGTCGGTGCAAATCCGCTATTCAGCGGCAAGTAAGCACATCAATTTGAGTCACGGCATCTATGTCATTAGTTACTTGAGTTATAAAATAAAACATGTTTAAATAAGGATTGTTCTTTGTTTGCATGGGGAATTAAGATTGATAAACTTAAGACTGTTTATCACAATAGGTATGAGAACCTTTTGGCGATCTGCCTTTGGCTGGTGCGTAGCAGTAGTTTTAATTTTACCTTTTATTTGCGCTAGTGTTTTTGTGTAAGTGCGTGTACCTTTGAAGTTTGTACTAAACTTTAAGTTTGCTACTCTGTCATTACATGTGAAATCCTGTAATTGGTATTGTGCTTCCTATTCTTGTTTCATATGTCACATTTGTAACTGTTGGATTTCCCACCAATAAATAAATAAATAAATAAGTACCTAAACATACGAATATGTAATCTGATGAAATAAAAGAGTCTTGTATATTACGCAATCACTGACTTAGCAAGTAAGCTAATTTAGGGTAATCTAAAGATGAAAAATATTGTTTTAACTGTCGCTGTGTGATTTCCTTTGTAGTTTTTGCTGTCTCTTTGGGGTATTATTCCAGCTCAGCCGGCGTGTCTAAATGCAAACATTACTCGGAGTCGTCGCGGCGCGGCTCGCGGGCTTTAGCTAATGCTGATACAATAAGAGGGCGCTTCAATCCGATTCCAACTACTTACGCCTACCTCGAGGACATTTAAATTTCCAGTTTTTAAATCCAAAGCCGGAATGCAAACTTATACGTATAACGCATTTTAAAAACATAAAGGACTATGGACGAAAATGTGCCAACTGACCAACAGAAATGATCGATCGATTAACGATATTGGTATCGATAAATCGATATTGCAACTAAAATAACATGCATCTTGTGACTGTTGGGGGGTGGGGACGGGATCCATATAAAATTTCCTATTACCCTTTATATTTTTATTACTAAACCACTCCATTGTATAAATAAACACAAGACAGAAGAACCTTAACGGTGTAAAAAATAGCCAATATTAAATTGGAACAAAATCTAGGGGAGAACGTTCATGCGCTTTATCTCTCAGTCCAGTCTCCCGACACGTTTGGGGGGTTTATGTGGCATTAGAAACCAATTACATCAATAATGCCAGGTCCCGACATTCTTCCCCGTTTGAAAGCGCGCACTGAGGTCGAGTCGAGACTCGAACGTGATGTCGGAATTTACGGTTTTAAATTACTTACGTAACGTATCACGTTAAGTAAACGTTACGACGCATCAGGAATGTAAGACCATAACATTAAATACATAATAGAGATAAAAGGTAGAAATGGGGTGGAATCTAATAAATTCTCAGTGCGGAAGCGTAAACGATGTACGTAGGACGGGCACGTAGCGGCGCCGGCGCGCCCGCGGCCCGCGCGGCGCGTACCGCAAATGAGCCGTATTAATCATCCCCATCAGCGTGGCCTGACTTGTGAGCTTCCTCTCCTCCCAGATTCTCATTAATAAGGCAATCTTTCCCTCGTTCAGACATAAACGCTAAAGAATTTGCATAAACACGGAAGCATTCCACCGATATCAATTAGCCAGAACTGAAAACGTGAAGGCTTTGTATTGGGAAGTTGGGCCAACTACTTGAATTTCGGTATTCAAGGAAGCAATCACGTAGTCGCGGCCAGTGCGGGACTGCGGGCGCCACGCCGTTGTTGCGCTTGTATTTTGCAGGATTGCTGTCTTTTTAAAGCGTGAAATGGCTAGTCGGGATAGTTTAACATGTGTGTGCTAATTGAGCGTTTCACCACGCGCCGGCTGCCGGAATGCGCGCCTACCGCACATTCGTTAGCAATATTCCGCTAACGAACCAAATTAATGGCTATTAAGTTGAATAACGTAGCACTTTGCGCTGCGAGCAGCATACGCACTCGTGACGCATGATTCTAGCCGGCTTAAAGTTGAATGCATGCAGATGTCACAGATCACTAGATCTGCAAGCATGCCCATTAGTCTACGCGCAACACGACCTTCCAAGAGGATTATGCCAAAAGCACCACATTATTATTTTCACCTCAGCAGCTCAAACAAGCAGGTTTTGCTGCTTAAACACAGTGAGCAAAATTCAATTTTGCTGCGAGCGAGAGGCAAAGTAGCTTTTTAATTATTTTTTTTAAATGCCGTGAGCAGTGCTGGGGCTACTCACAACATTCGAAAAAATTGAACTTCACTTTGTTCTGTCACTTTCACTTCGATAGGAAAAAAGCGAGAGATAGAAACAACTTGATTCGAAGTTCGATTTTCAAATTCCACACATAGTAGGCCCAAAAAGAAACGCACGTTCGGATGCACACATAACCGTAAAATTGCAAATAAAACTATCTGTTAAACTTTGAAATGTGTTTATTATAACTATTTTATACAGTAGGTACAATCATTTTTTTTATTTAATGTTTTGAAGACAAAATTAATGAAAAATAAGAAGTTATGTATCTACATAATTTTGTTATCGTTTTAACAATCTTTAATTTCGTGACATAAACCGCGGGGGCAGTTTCAGAACGCATTTCAAAAATAGCGGGATTATTGTACTTAAAAAAAAAAGTAATGTAATGTAAATGACGATGTGATTTTTGTTAATTTGTCCGCCATAGCCAATAGCCATAGACAAGGCCTAGTTAGGTTTTTTTTAAAGCCACAGACTACATAAAGCTGTATAAAGTTGTGTTTGCACTCCGGCATTATCAAGTTGAGTGACAGGTTTTATCTGTTTCATGTTTATTTTTTCCACTTTTTATTTTATTAGTATTTTGCAAAAATGCTTGTGATTGATGCATATGCGATCGTGTCGTTATTTAGTCGTGTATTCACCAAATGGTCACAACGGAAGACCTGCGTTGGCCCTACCAGCTTCACGCTGTGTTGTTCTCGCTGCTGAGGTGAAAAGTTGTATGTCTCACACGAGACCAAAGTTTTTTACGTCTCGTATCTTTGAATCCCTCGCTACGCTCAGGATTCTAACCTAGAATCACTCGCTACGCTCGTGATTCAATAATAGAATCCTTCGCTTACCTACTCGGGATTCAAAATCATCACTCGCAGCAAAAACCAACTTTGCTCTCTTGTTGAACAAATAACTATTTATAACTAACTTAAAAACACAACACATTTTCAACTGTCTGACTGTCGACCGACCGGCACATTAGTAAAACTTAGCCAAAAGTAAAAGTTATTTATCGCTATTCCCTCAGAACCTGTCTGATTTTTTCGGGATTAAAATTATCTTACGTATATCAATCTCTGGGCTGAACTATAAATAGTTTTTCACCTCAGCAGCTCAAACAAGCAGGTTTTGCTGCTTAAAAACAGTGAGCAAAATTCAATTTTGCTGCGAGCGAGAGGCAAAGTAGCTTTTTAATTATTTTTTTTAAATGCCGTGAGCAGTGCTGGGGCTACTCACAACATTCGAAAAAATTTAACTTCACTTTGTTCTGTCACTTTCACTTCGATAGGAAAAAAGCGAGAGATAGAAACAACTTGATTCGAAGTTCGATTTTCAAATTCCACACATAGTAGGCCCAAAAAGAAACGCACGTTCGGATGCACACATAACCGTAAAATTGCAAATAAAACTATCTGTTAAACTTTGAAATGTGTTTATTATAACTATTTTATACAGTAGGTACAATCATTTTTTTTATTTAATGTTTTGAAGACAAAATTAATGAAAAATAAGAAGTTATGTATCTACATCATTTTGTTATCGTTTTAACAATCTTTAATTTCGTGACATAAACCGCGGGGGCAGTTTCAGAACGCATTTCAAAAATAGCGGGATTATTGTACTTAAAAAAAAAAAAGTAATGTAATGTAAATGACGATGTAATTTTTGTTAATTTGTCCGCCATAGCCAATAGCCATAGACAAGGCCTAGTTAGGTTTTTTTTAAAGCCACAGACTACATAAAGCTGTATAAAGTTGTGTTTGCACTACGGCATTATCAAGTTGAGTGACAGGTTTTATCTGTTTCATGTTTATTTTTTCCACTTTTTATTTTATTAGTATTTTGCAAAAATGCTTGTGATTGATGCATATGCGATCGTGTCGTTATTTAGTCGTGTATTCACCAAATGGTCACAACGGAAGACCTGCGTTGGCCCTACCAGCTTCACGCTGTGTTGTTCTCGCTGCTGAGGTGAAAAGTTGTATGTCTCACACGAGACCAAAGTTTTTTACGTCTCGTATCTTTGAATCCCTCGCTACGCTCAGGATTCTAACCTAGAATCACTCGCTACGCTCGTGATTCAATATTAGAATCCTTCGCTTACTCGGGATTCAAAATCATCACTCGCAGCAAAAACCAACTTTGCTCTCTTGTTGAACAAATAACTATTGTAGAATATCTGAGTGAGAACGAAATAAACTTTAATATTCAGTTTATAAGAATGAATAGGTACTAACTGAACCTATAGCCTATTAGCGGTCATAGATAAACCACTAATATTTAGATAACTCATTAATTTATTTACATTTCACAAAATGACAGAAGTCATTTTTTTATTATCAATTTATCATCAAATCAATAAAGATCTGCCCTTTACTTTTGCAACTTTAAACAAATAAAGGCTATTTTGACATTGCAAAATATTTCGAATTTATAGACCTGAAAGTGAACACTTAAGCGAAAGCAGACATCGGAAACAAGAAAATCCAGAGTATTCCAAGTGTCAACCTGAAATAAGCTGCATAAGCTCATGCGATGGGAGGGCCATAAATTAAGTTTTCAATTTGCCAATGACGTATCGCAAAGATGGTGAGCAAGAGGGTCCTTGCTTAGTAAATTCGAGGCTGGTTCCTGGTTCGTTCCGGCTCGCTATTCGTGATATTTGGTTGGTTAATGTTTAGGTCCCAAGTTCGGCGTGGTTGCATGTAGTAAATGCAACGCAGCGCTCCATTATGAGGCCCATAAATCAAGTGCATTGAAATCGCCTTCCTCCTTCGTGTCGGTGAGCCGTCGGCGGGCGGCGGATATTTGAGCCAATGCACCCCGAACCGACTACACTGCAGTGGCTCACCCGCGCGTGTACTCGCAGTCGTACTAGCCCGCTTGTTCCGCACAACCACAGGCCGCAGCTATGGCTTTCAATCAAAATTTTGCTTCAATTTGTAATGTTGATTTGAAGTAAAATCACTCATGAAATTGAAAATGATAATAAAAATGTTTATTCCATAAAAATTAAATAAAAAAATGGACAAGTGCGAGTCGGACTCACCCACCGAGGGTTCCGAGCATGACACGGATAACTCAATTCAAAATTTGGACCGCCGTTCCTAGCATAACCTAGTTTTTTGTGATTGCTTAAAAAAATATAGTTTTCAGAGTTTTCCCTATAATTGTAGTATTACTTGTCAAATTTCATAGTTCTGACTCAACGGAAAGTACCAAATAAATTTTGATTCCATTGAGAGTGTCGAAATATGCATTGTTTGCGGCATAAACGGTCGTATTCTGTTTCACGTTAATTTTGAAGTTTCAGTATAATGGTTTTAATTTATACAAGATACCTCCACGCGCTCCCGAGGTAAAAGGTCTTAACAGACGGACGGACGGACAGCAAAGTGATCCTATAAGGGAAAAGATCCATTTTTTTCCTTTTGAGTTACGGAACCCTAAAAAGTAAAACTGATTTATAAAATACGAGTATGTCTAACTATGCATGGTTTAACTTTACCATAGGGACTACTTTCGTACAAACGTACATACATGAGGCTTGTCAAAAAAATATCAAATTGGGATGTCGACAAGAGTCACAAGAATCCAAGTTAGTACAGTGTCAAAGGTTATATAAAATAAAATAAATAAATATCAGGGGACAATGTCACACCAATTGACCTAGTCCCAAACTAAGCTCAAGGCTTGTATTATGGGTACTAGACAACGATATAAATACTTACATAGAGAAATATATACTTAAATATATAGAAAACATCCATGACTCAGGAACCACTTTGTCCACTGAAAAAAAAAAAAAAAACATTTGTGCTCATCACACTAATATCTGCCCTTACCGGGATTTGAACCCAGGACCACTAGCTTCGTAGGCAGGGTCACTACCAACTAGGCCAGCGCGTCGTCAAAATATGGTAATTACTTTACACTAACTACAAAATTAAACTCCCCTAAATGCACGTATGATTACTTACCGAATACAATAAATAGACTGGTTTTTGACAGTAAAGGTTTGTGACGTGATAGACTAGCAATTTATTTTAATTTTGATACACGCAATCGTTTTAACACTTCCTAAAAAAAACTTCGCTTGTACGACGTGTCACACAACATCCCGACACATGTTTCATCAAGCTACACCAGCAGCACATTATTAACAAACAATTGTCAGTGTTTTGTCAAAACTATGGAATAGTGATGTTACCGAACGAATAAATCGATAAATAATTCATCACCGAAATGTAATTTACGAAATTCGGTTCAATTAACATCATGCAGCTCGATTTACATATTGATTATTTTGCGAACTATTATAAGTTTCCCTGATTAAACACCTAATCTACATACTATGCAAAACAGACACAAACAACACTTTTTGGAGCCTTGATATTTCAAACAAGACTGTATTCTTGTCAGTTCGGTGCAATTATTGCCGAATATATAAATCGTCTTATTTTTTGTACTAACTAGTTTCGGCTGTATATATTTAATTAAATGTAGACACATCCTCCATCAAATACATGTAGGCAAAAAACTTATTCTTAATGCCATAGATATATTTCGATATTTTTCACTTCTCATGCTCTTAAAATGTACAACTAACCTATTTTAGTCTTTGCACAGAGTTTTTTTTTTTGGGAACCCCTAAACAACCAATCACAAATGGAATGGAGGATTATAGCCATTTTGAATGATTGTGTATACTTTGATGATTTTTAGGGCGTGGAAATAATCTCATAATGATAACTAAATTATTAAAAAACGTTTTAATTCCGTTAAACAGGATTATTACGAATATGAATCTATTTAATTATATTAAGGGTTAATTCATTTTATTATGCATGGTCCAATTAGTCTTAAAATAGATTTCAAGTTTGAATCTGTGGGCTAAATACGCAAGCAATTAAAGCGTCACTTAACAAAGAAAAACAACCACGGAATAAAATTGTAAGAAACTTTGTTATAATAAACATTGTAATTTTGTATAGAACGTCGTTTTTTTCTCGCATGCAAAGCGAAAATTAGAGTGTTTAACGCGAAACTAAACAACCATAACGACCTGTTATAATGACATAAATGACACTCGAACTATAGCCACCCTCGCTCAGCTCGTGTAGCTAAAAATCTCATAACTTGTTTTAGACCCTAGTTGAACAATCAACTATTTTATCTCAACTCGGAAAATGATCTGCAAAGTCGGACTGTCGTCCCATTTCGCATTCCCATTGTTCTTTTCTGATAAACAAATGCTGTGCTGGGATCGTTACATATTTTCGTACTGTTTTAATTATTGATGTGAAATTTAGTAAAATTCCCCAATATAACCTAATAATTCTGGGCATCTGTCGTATTTTAAAACGTGTAACGCAAAGGTCAATTCAGGTCTGGTTTGCAATTATATACCTATGCACAGAATATACCTATAATCAAAATATGTAAATGTTTAAATTATTAACAGAAACTCCAATCTAGACAAAATCTTCATTTCAGTAATCTAAAATTAAAAACATTTAAGAATACCACGTACTAAAGGATTTTTCTTAACGTGTTATTTAAAAAAACATGTAGTCAGTTTAAAACAATTGTCCCTTATGCTATTTTTGTATTGAAATACCAAATTGTATTATACTAGCTGTTGCCCGCGACTCCATCCGCGCAGAAAAATAAAACATAGCCTATGTTACTCAGGGATAATGTAGCATTCTAATGGTGAAAGAATGTTTGAAATCGGTTTAGTAGTTTTGAGTTTATTCGTTACAAACGTACAAAAATACAAATCTTTTCTCTTTATTATATTAGTGTAGATGTTAATAATAGTTTAATAGTACATTAAACTTGCTTGCTAACACACCGTACTACTCGTATGGTAATAATAAAATAGTAAACATAATACAGTCATTTCTAGTCTCTAAATCTACCCCCATGTTTGTAAAATTATCACATTGTTTGGTCGTTTTGACGATCTTATAGATTTAAAAACAAATTTAAATTTGACGCCCTTGTTCTCATACTAAGTTTATTTAAGTATATGCTTGTACGCACGCCAGCTAATATAAGTAATAGTGCAAAGTGAGGAAAATATATATCTTTCCGTAAAATTACGTGAACAAATTGGACGTAATCAATCAGCTTTGTAAGTAGCCCCTTAATAACTATTATCATACCCTACAAATTAATATTTATAAACAAAGTTAACGCGTGTCAATTGTTTGATAAATCACCAACAACACGTGTAGTTGTCAAGCTTCGAGTCTGCTGTTATTCGTGTTAGCTACCTAAAACGGAGGTGTGGTGGCGTGGTGTGGGTTGGGATCGGGAGTGTGGTGCCCGCACCAGCCGTGCAGCCGCGCCATGTCTGGGCTAATACCTTGCCGGAGACATGATCGCCCAGCTCAGCAAAACGTCAAAGGGAAATTGAAAATTAATTTATGCCCCCAAAATTCCCACATGATGCCACCGGAGATTATAAATTTGTCAAGCGAAACATTTAATGCTCTTGGATTCTGCCGAGAGTGCACCGTTTCCGTCGACAGTTTGTATGGGTTTATTCTTGATCTAGGTAATATGAGTACCTAAATACCACAATCGATGAGTTGTTTATAGTTTTTATGAAAAAAGTTAGTACAAAAGCTATTTTACGTGTGTTAGAAAAGATAAACTACTGACTAACATACGATTAAAGTAACTACCGGACTTTAGCACATTACAAGAAGTATTTTGACAGCTGCAATATTGTTATTTAAGATCATTAGTCGTTACTAATAAAAAAATACCATTAATTTTAAGATTTGTTCCTAAACGTATCTACTTACTTTTAAACCTTTTAAACATCTTACGTTTTAAAAGACTGTGTAAGTTTCTGAATGTTTCAAGTCGCTTCGCAATAAAGTGAACGACAAACAATTGTAAGTTTGCACAAGAACATGTGTAGTATATGTAGGGTGCGGTTGTAACGCACTCGCGGGAGGGCTCCAGAAAGAGTCGTAAATAGTCTCGACGCCGCTCACTTATAAATTAGGATCATAAAGCAGTTGCCGAACTTTGTTGGCGCACGACGGCCATAAAACAACGCTTACGTCTCCGAGGGGACTCGCGACGCTTGTCTCGCCTCCGATCTTTCAATTACGAAAAATCCAACCAAATGCATATTGCTGGCAATTAATCTGTGTTACATCGAGTTTCAAGAGTTTCCCAAGTCTGCCCATTCGCTGCGGTCGTTTCGAGCAGGCTGCATCTGTTCGCATAGATAAGAACCGGGGTAGACTTGCTGGCTTGGGCGAAAAATCACGTTTAACTTTACAGAGCGAACAACGCGATTAACCTCTTCCGGAGAGGTCGACGACGCCGCTCTGACTTTTGTTGTTTAATCCAATGCTGCTGACAGACGATACTTGGCGGCACTAATTTTCGCTTTAATAACAGGTGTTGGGAATTATTGAATTATTAACGACGTTGCAAGTTCCGGGATGCGCGGCACGCGTGAAAGCAGGAGTGTGAATATAAATCAAAATTTCAACAATCCCTGCCAATTTTCGGTTTAATTACATTTTATGGCGTCCGTTGTACTTGATTACATTAGTGGATAGCTTATAAAATATAACGTAACGTTCAGTGCAATGAAGCGTTCAGTGACATTCTGTCATTCATGTGACAGAGGCGTCAACAATAGATCTCGGCATTAGGGATGAGTGGGATGACAATACTCCGCCGTGCCACATCTTGAATACGCACTGACATGTCTAACAGCATTCGACTGATAGTGAATGTGAAATTGTGTGATTCTCTCCACTGTTGATTTCATTAATTAGCGCGAAACAGCTTGTGGTAGTGTCTTTTTCCTTGGTAGAAACTTTCTAGACATCGAAAATCGGAGCCCGTTCCTTCGTAAGTTTAGATACTTTTACAACGACACAAAATACTTCGGAAACTGCCATAGTTATTATAGCAGATGTGGCGAGTTAACTTGTCATTCAGAGATCGCGAAATGGCTTGGAAGTAACGCGCGAGGGCGAGTTCCCGCGAACACTTCGCCGCAGCACTCGGAGTTCAGCCGAACTCGTCCCGGCCTGTCCCACTCATGAACTCTATAACGACAACTTACTCACTTTGCGGCACGTGAAATTTAAGGGATAATATTTGTATTGCGCGAGTAAACTCCATGAAGCGCTTCATGATGATGTACGATTCGTATGGCTTTTTTTTCTCTAAGACATTTATTTCAAACTGATACCTATTTTTTTTAACAAATTTCTCCATTGGGTGAAATATTTAGTTGTTAGGAAAATATAGAGATAGTACTCGTACTAGGCAAAAAAATATTCTAAAATTATTATTTTTTAAACTAGGTATTTTTATAGGTAACATTGGCATACCTATAAATTTTATTAGTTTTGTATAAAGTATTGTAATTTTATTTAATCATGTGTTTACCATTTTATGGATCATAAATACCTTCGCTATCTAAGACAGTGATAATGACAACTATTTAATCGAAACAATAAATTGATCTATCGACAAGAGAAGTTGTGATAAAGGTCATTAAAGCAAAGGTTTTAGCTACTAAGTCAGTGTCTAAAATAAAAATAATATTTGGTCCTATTTTCGAAGCGTACCTAATGGATGTATGTATGTAAACACTTTATTGTACAAACAAAAGAGATAACAATTATAAGATAGACAAAAATATAACTGGGATGTACAAAGGCGAACTTATCTCTTTAAGGGATCTCTTCCAGTTAACCTTTGAGCAATTGAGAAATAATTAATTACAACGAATAGCGAAATAAGTGCAACACTAAAATAAATTTCTATAAACATCAATAGATAAAATACATAAACTTATATAAAATACAATATAACCAATATATTAAATAAATATACATTAAAAACCGAAAAAAGGTTAAGAACAAGATGTCAAGCCAGAACTTCTTTAGTCTAGATTTAAAATACTCTTGCCTAATTTCAGTACGCAATAGATTCCACAACCACACAGCGTGAACCGAAAAGGATTTAGAATAATTTTTGGTTGTGTATTTTGCAGAATAATTAAATAGTGAATATCGTGTTAAGTTATTAGGTACTCTTTGTTTAAAACACACACAAAGCATATTCTTAGAATTATTCAAACGATAAAAAACCTTTAATATTTTTGCAAACACCTCACACAGACGACAAACAACTGAACCAAGTCATGTATGGGAGCAAACACATTTCAATTCTATTGACCCTCGAAAGAGTGGTGTTAAAGGAAACAGAAATTATATTTCCTCGCACGCATTCAGCCTGCACCCGGGCTCCGGGACGCGTGTAAATAATTCAGCCGCGGGCTCCAGTGGAATAACAACATCTGATTTGTGATTGCACGCGATCAATCTATCCCTTTCAGCGACACGATTCTTTTATAATTGGTGCTTATTTTAGAAAAAGTAAGAGTAGTTACGCTGCCTGACGAGTTAAAACTAAAAGAAGACGTTGTATTTGTACAACTGCATTTTCCAGAGGTAATGTTTAATCATTTTAGGGCGGATTTGACCAAACTGGAATAAGACTTGATCTAAGATTAGTCTATACAAATTCGGCGTTTAATCTAGGTATAAGACCTTATCCCAGTTTGGTCGAATCCAACCTGAATCGAATTACACTTGAAGGTTGACAACTTTTAAATTACTCAATGGAGAACCGACGTTCCAAATTCTGTTTGATCTTCTATCCTTCTTAGTAACGCCTAGACCAAATTATAAGCATTTAGGGAGAACGTTATCGTGATCGAAAAGGTCTAGTATTGACGTAAACTTTCAAACAGTCGCGTCGCACACATATTGACAGTTATTAAAAATCATTAAGCACCTTTTCAAGGGTTTCTGAAGAATCTTTTACATTATTGTGAGTGATTGTGGAAGTGGCTTACAAAAACAGATAATGGGGATAAAATTGCAGTTTTACCATGGGTGACTGGGTGTTAATTACACCCTATTTTCTTACATTCTTGTTATTACTGTTTCTGTCTCAAAACTGTTTGCTTATCCATTTTTTGGTTCCATCTACACGGCTCAAAAGAAAGTCGCAGGCAAAAGTTAGTTTTTTATTGTGTTGGGAAGTATATACTGCCTCCCATAGACATTAGCACTAGGTAGTTACTTAGGCGTTGCAGGTCCAGGTGCATTTTGAGTGCGATAAATTTATGAGTAGGTACCACAATTTGCATATCGTTCTCTAAAGACTCGACCGACAGCAATCCTCAATTGTTTAACATTTATATAACCTGATAAAGGCTTTTAAAATCTTTTTATTGAGCTTGTTAATGAAAGCGTGTGCGGTATAAAGGAAAAAGGCGGCAGTTGTCGGCGGGCATGGAATGTCCGC
Source organism: Acleris laterana (assembly GCA_963966035.1). Classification (NCBI taxonomy): domain Eukaryota; kingdom Metazoa; phylum Arthropoda; class Insecta; order Lepidoptera; family Tortricidae; genus Acleris; species Acleris laterana. Next base: position 7,357,506 of record OZ014442.1, on the reverse strand, counting down.
GCTCCACAAACAAGCCGTGAAAACGTGACGTGCAATACGATGCCGCGAGCTCCTGGCTAAAATCAAATGCGAGGCATTACGGCTGAGCAACCACTTTTTTTAGACGTTTTTAGTTAATTTAAGAATAATCACATGTAGTTTTTATAATAGTCATTCAAAAACTATTCTTAAGCTTTTGAGATTTGTTGATATTTGCGTTTTAAAGCTTTATAGCGACACTAACGACCCGGTTTATGTGAGTTTGATGTATAGCCTTCCTCAATAAATGGGCTATCTAACACTTTTTTTTTTTTCAAATCGGTGCAATAGTTCCTGAGATTAACGCGTTCAAGTAAACAAACAAAGAAACTCTTCAGCTTTATAATATTAGTATAGAATAGATTGGTCACAGATTTCACGAAATCGTTAAGACTGCGACGAGCGAACGCGGGATGTAAAGTGGCGCCCTCATTACTATTAGTGTCGGTAGGTTTTTGTACTACAAATGAAAACACAACTTATAGCACATAGTTTTATAACAATTCAGCTTCGAGTTATCAACTTAGCGGAAAAAAGTGGCCACCCTTTCCCGTTAAGCTGACTACTCAAAGGGTAATTATTATTAAACTTTGTTACGTATCCCATAAATTGTGTTTTTACTTGCGCTACAAAAACGTATCGTCTGATTGCAATTAAATTCTTTAGTTGATTAGAAAACACAATAATAGTAATGAGGGCGCCACTGGACGCTCGAACTTTTAAAGATACTTAAACTTAAGCCTTTAACCTATATGCTGTAGGAGATCTTACGAAGAATCAAGTAAAGTAAAGGGTAATAAATCATTTTCTTTTCCTACTCCTGGGGGGTTATTATGATGTAGCTATGCAGTTCAGTTTACGCTGAGCGAAAAGGACAGAATTATATTACCGCTATTGCTCTGTCTTTTACGCTCACCGTAAAATGAACTGCATAGCTATGTCATAGTAACCCCCCTGTATTTTTATCTGTCATTTATATATATAGTCACGAACACTAATATAAGAGCATGACATAATATGTCCGCAGAATAATCCGGAGAAAAGTCTATCTAGTCTAATCTCCATAACAGTAATTGTACTGTTTTTAGCCTAAACGACTCCTAGGTTAAAGTACTTATTAAACGATAAAAACAAACTTTACAACAAAATACATTTACCAACATAACAAACCATGTTGTATGCAACGGAATACCTGACCAAGTCAAAAAAACAATCGCGGCGGGATCCTTTTCGATGTTCGCCTTCGGTTCACATCGTTACACACGCCACTCGTCTTTTTTGACCTCTCTTATACAACTATTGCATAAACTGCTATTATAGTATTTTTACATGACATTGCTAAAATTCGACTCATCAGTTGTACGTGTTGTTGATAATAATAAATAAGAGTAGGTACATGCCCAAGGTAGCGTTTTTTACCAGTATCGTTAAAACTTTAATATCTCTTAAAATAATTACCATATTAAGAAGTTAAAACTATATTCTGGAATAGTACGGTACAAGCTTTCTTATCCTTTAATATTTACATCAAGTTTTAGGACACAAGACTAAAGATTTAATTTTAAGGAATCGTAGTCAAAACATTCATTTAAAACGTCAAGAACACCCTGTAAGTAGGTCGTAACTAAAAATGGCCAATATTTTGACATCAATAAAACCTAAGAACCTCTCTCTAGTTAAACTTTTCAGTGTTTGAGGAATGCGACCCGGCTCATTTTGTTCGACGAATACGTAGACTGACAGCTCACTGCACCCCAGATCAGATAATCGAAGGAGTCTGGGTTTCAGAAACGAGGTCATATTCTAAAGCGATGGCGAAGGAGCCCCGACTAAAGGAATGGTGATTTGCGTGATACGACTGTGAGAGTTGATGTATGTGCCGGAGTAAGTAGTCGAGGATAACGAAGATGACTGATAAAACTTATTGCAAGGTTTGCAATACATTTACTTATTCCAGGGGCCGAACTTTTGGTGTAGATGACGTCAAATTGCATACTTATAGATGATTAAAAACGAAATTTGGTTCGGGTGACTATATCGATACTGATATTGAGATGGACCATCGAGTCATTTTACCCAACGGGTAAAAACGAGACCCAGCTACTAAGACTCCGCTGTCCGTCTGTCTGTCACCAGCCTGTATCTCACAAACCATTCTAGCTAGAGAGTTGAAATTTTCACAGAAGATGTATTTCTGTTGCCACTATAACAGCCAGTGCTAAAAACAGAGGAAGAATAAAGATTCAACGGGGGCTCCCATACAGCAAACGTGATTTTTTTGCCATTATTTGCTAAAGTTGTATAGATAATGATACGGAACCTTTCGTGCGCGAGTCCGACTCGCACTTGGACGGTTTTTATAATGTAATAACAATTTGTATAATTATATACTCTTCTGGCATTGTCAATTTGAATATGTTCGAATAATTTACGTCCATAGAAGAATATTAATTCAATTTCCCATTTTTATTAGTAATCAATAGTCGAAAAAAAGGACTGATGACTAAACTATGGTCTTTTTAGGCAACCACAAAAAAGAAGAAAATAACTCCTTTTCACTTCATCTCAGGGGCTCTATTCTAATGTGTATAAACATATCAGTCATGATATCACACATTGCTTGCTTTTGACATGTCTTATTTACTTGACAGTAATCGCGGCCGAGTTAAAATCAAAACGATGACATATTGCTATATTGTTTTACCGAGTAGAATAGAGGGCAGGCTCAGCCAAACTGATTGATTGCACTTGTAGAGGCGGTCTTTATTTTAAAACCTTTTGTTTTTAATTTAATGCAACACGTTTAGAATGAATTGAGTTGAATGTAGTATTCTGTTAATTTATCAATGCAATTAATAAAGAAACTCGCTTTTTTGTTGATCCCTGCCTGTTAATTACCGTTAATTGCCTGCTTGCTGCGCTGCACTGTGTACCAGAACGCACACAATAACATTATTGCTATAATTTGCGGAATCGCCGGCGTACAAAGGAGATAACGTATTTAATAGTGCAATGCACTTTTAATTAAACAGTACGTTAATGCTGTTTTTGGCGCTCGATAGTAGTAACTAATGAGACGATTTGTAATTTTTCATCACATTGCACATAAACAGTTTCATTTTTCGCTACATGTTACTTAAATAGGTACTCAATTGATGTTCTTAATAATCGATTTTAATAATTTTTTGCAACAAAACGTCGAAATTATTTTGTTTTTTTACACTCCGTTATGGCTGTAAGTATTTGCCCTTAACGTTTCTGAACGAAACATTTGTATAATCTGTGGTGTAGGCAAAAAGACCGCCATCCGCTTAAAAACAGTTCACGTATTTCGTAATAATAGTTGTGCTGACTTGTGTATTAAAGCTATTATTCATAATAATTTACTCGCAAATGTGATGAAAAACATTGTATGTTTCACGGGCGGTACGGGAATTACGAACCTCGACTCAGAAAGCCCTCAGCCTTCGACTTCGGGCTTCTACTGGAGCCTCGGTCGTAATTCCTTACTTACCGCAATTAATACACAATGTACTATTAGTAGCTGACGTATTACAGAGATAACTATGAGCGTAATAATAGTGTAAATTCAAAAGCTTGTCAAATTATACATATGTTTTTGATTCATTTATTCCGTAGGTGTCTGTAGCAATACCTATATCGTCATCGTAATTAGAAAGCTTGAGTAGATGAATAACTTTACGGAAAGGTAAAAGAAGCAGCAGTTTTTTTCTACGTGAAACGCATATACTATATTCTACAATACAAGATCAATCTAAGTTCAAATTCGATACAACGAAAATTCTGTGGAAAATTTCTGACACAATTATCGACCAAATCTGTGTGATCAATATGTGATCGAAGCAAATGTGTTTGGAAAAAAAATAATATAAAAATTTCATTCTAGTAATTATTTTCCTCATCAAGACCAATCGAATGAGTCCCATCACGATGGGTCTACGTTAAGTATAACGGAGATCCGGTCGCCTCCTTCCGACTCCATCATCTGACCAGACTGATGGTGGTTTTACTGTCATCGAAGTTACGTAGGTATACCAAATTTCAGCTCAATCGGTCCCCGGGAACTGGTTCAAATCTTACTTGTAAGATTACACGAACAACTTACAAACACTCGAACAGAGTTACCGAAATAGTTAAATGTAAGAATTTAAAAATAAAGTTACTTCTGCAAAATAAAAATGGCTTTCTCGGAACACAGCCACAATATAGCAACTCTCACCTTGCTCCGTTGTCCAGTTCCCCGATTAATCAAATTAACTGCCACTGAAATGATTTCAGTGATTCCAAATATTTTAATTGACAAACAGAAATTTTGCTCGAAAATAGCGATTAAATCGTGCTTGCATTTGCGGGATGTTAATTCAATAAACAAACATCAAGTTGGAGCAACAAACGAATCCATAATCATTTTACTTTAAGCCTCGCTTCGAATGGATGAGCGAGCGTCATACAAGTTATGCAATGCTTTTTTCCACAATTTTCGAGTAATGTTTCTTCCACAATTTCGGAACAAAGCCCAATTCATACAATAGCACGTAGGGAATTTATGCGTGTTTCTCGAGTTACGCATGGGAAGGAATCACAAAAATGTGTCACGTGCCTTTTAATGTGCGAGCTTAATATGCAAACAATTTACTTGAAGGTTAATCTTACAAAAAAGTTGGCGGTTCATTACGAGATTCACAGCCTAAAACGCCGTTCGCGTGCCTCCGGATAATTAACACGGGAAAGCTCACGTTTACTTGGATGTTATTCATTTAAATTTCATAAAGGAAAATTATTAGTTTTACCAAAACTTTCATCCAATCGTATTCGTAGGAAATTGATCGCTAATGTAGTTCTAACTTTGGATTATCATTTACTATTGTTTGTTTGCCTTCGTCCTAATGTACAAGTTGATTCGAATATTTTTGGGCGAGCCGGAACTTTTTCCACACGTACAATCCCAACCAGTCCCCACTACTTATGTTATATCGCCGGTAAGTTTATAAATTTGAGCAACAGAACATAAAATTTACATATAACTTATTTGCACCGGAGGTGCGTTGGCTCGTAAATCTCGCGACAAGGGGATTTCTGTTTGTGAAGTTTCTTTTTTATTTCCACTTTATCTATGTAACGCAAAGGACTGTGAATACTCAGGCGCAACTCGCAGCCCGCTCAACTTCAATAAATCAATTTGTACACTTACTCGTACTTATGTGTTTGCGCCGAAACGAGTTCGGGGCGGCGGCAACTCTGCTTCTGAATGTTAAAATTTCTACTTTGTTACTGTATAATCTAATCAGCTCAGGCCCAAGGGGACTCGCACACGTTCTTTGGGTGGTGCTAATCGTAATGCTATTTGTAAAATTCATTAGGAGTCAATTTTCAATCATTTTATAATGATTTTCTGTTAATCACTTCATTTCATCCTAGAGTTAGGCAAATATTTCTACTTTTAAGTTACAAGTATCAGGCAGAAATCGGTGAAATAGGAGAAATAAGTCCCTGATTTTTAAACTTATACTTTTCAGCTCCGCACTTTGCCGTAAAATTGTTCTTGTACACACATACAGAAAAAATACAGAATATAAATACCGTAACCTCGGGTTACTTTGACCCTGGGGGGTAACATCGCCCACCCCTAAAACGATAACCATTGTAGTGGTAATGATCTTAAATTGGTTCAAGGATTTTAGAATTACACAAGTGCTTAGGCCTGATGTATTTAATAGAAAAATTAAATTTTTAAGATGGTTTTAGGGGTAGGCAATGTTGCCCTCTAGGATCAAAGTAACCAGAGGTAACATACGGTACATAATAAAATACAGAAAAATCATAAAAACATAACTAAATAATAAAATGTACTTTTTTTATTATTAAAAGTCAGAATATTCATGTTTTTTAGACGTCTACATACCAAAAAATAAAATAAAAATAAAAGAATTATGAATTATGAATTATGAATTATTATCCTCTTCTCACTTGTCTTTTCGAAAGTTAAACTTGTTTTTAAAGATTTTGAATGCAAAGAATACTTATTTGAAAAGATTTCGTTTTACTTTGCAATACACCGTTAAGAAAATAGCATTTGCCCTTTGCATTTTATGTTGAAAAGCCAATGTATCGCAACAAGAACGATGATCTGCTGTAACATACCAAGTGTTTAAGATATTAAGATAATTTCGGACATATGACAGAAATAATTCCTACGAGACTGAATTCATTTTTGGTTATGAATAGATATGAGGAATGTATTATGAAACTTCCCACATTTTGTCTCGTATTATCCGTCTATTTTCTATTTTGGAGGTTACCCCGATACATTTTTAGGGTTCCGCACCTCGAAAGGAAAAAGCGGAACCCTTATTAGGATCACTTTGGTGTCCGTCTGTCTGTCAAGACCCTTTTTCTCGAGGACGCGTAAAGGTATCAATTTAGAAATTTATATCAAATACTCAGGTCTACGGTCCCTTGGAGCTGTGAAAAAATCAAACTTCCAAACCAACGTAATCAAAAGATACAGCCGTTTATGCCGCAAAGTTCCGCAAATTTTCAAGTAAGGGAATCAAAACCTACTTTCCGTGAACTCAGAATCTTGAAATTTGGTAAGAAGCAACGTCTCATAGCACAGATAAGGGAAAAATTGCGAAAACCTTAAATTTTCAGTTACATCATATACTCGTATAATAAAAATATTTATAATAATTTTAAAGTTACTACCCCTTTCCTCATGAACGCGTAGAGGTATTAAATTAATTAAAATTCATATCAAGGTTTGTACGGAGTCCGACTCGCACTTGGCCGGTTTTTTTTTATTCTAAGGTACCACTTTATATAGCGAGTTCTTAAAAGATTTCATTTAGCAAATAATATATTCTTCTCTTTGTTAAATGAATTCATCGATTCCTTCTTTTTGATTACTTTTACATGCACTTACCTAGTAACAAACCGAAAATAAATGGGCGCCACATGAGATGTTTTAAATAACCACGATTTCGATATATCCTTTACTTACCTATGGGGTCATTTACTGGGGTAACTCTGTCGACGTAAATAAAACTTTTGTACTTCAGAAAAAATGTATAAAGACAATCTTTCGTCTGCATGCCAGGGATACTCTTCGAGAAGTTTTTAGAGAAAAACGCTTTCTTACATTAACCGGCATTTATATTTTAGATGTATGTCTATTTGTAAAAAATCAATCTGACTATTTTCCTAATCTGTCATCTTCCAAGTGTAATGTCCGAACACAATACAAATATAATATTCGATTGCCTAAAGTCAGTAGCTATATATACAGTAAGAGTACGTTTGTATCGGCCATCAAAGTGTTTAACCAACTTCCGGTTGATATAAAAGTTCTCGAAGGAAACGCTTTTAAGGTAAAACTTAAGAAATGGCTTATTGAGAAAGTATTTTACAGCCTTAAAGAGTTTTTTGATTTGTAGAGTCTAGTTTTTAAGTTTAATTTAATGTTGCATACCCGAAACGGGTAACTGTTGAAACTTTTATTGAATATTTAACACCTATGTACACAGTTATGCAATAAATATATTCTATTCTATTCTATTCTATTCTATTTCACCAAATATTTATCACATTAACTTCCTCTTTGCATTTTAAACTTTGTAAATATTCCAAATGTGACTGTTTGGATAATTTTAAAATTGCAGTGCAAAAACGTTACTTTTCGTTTTGCACTATGCATTTTCAAGATTATTACGTTTATAAAAAATAAACATAATGAAAAAGTGTTAAGTGCAAGGAAGGAAAGGATGTTTAAAAATCAGGTTTATAAGCTTATTAACTAGCATAAACGCCCGAGAGCAAAAACAATGCCATCCCTTTGAAATCACTTAAACGAGTTAGTCGTTTCTGTGAGCACCTAAATAAAATGCGCAGCCGTAACGTTTTGTCCGGACTGAGCCGTGTCCATTTTGCATCACAAAGTTAGATGTGTTTGTCGTTCTATTTTAAACGCGATAACGCCAACTTTCCAGTCCTCGAAATGTGAATACCGTGTTGCGAAAATGTGACTACCGGAAACTGTACAAGTAACTCGCCTGTCCTTCCGCGGAACACATTCAGGGGCTCCGGCCGGCGGGGGCGCACGCCGGCTATTAGCGTCTAGCTCTTTCTTAATAACAACATTAATTGTGTCAATACAAAACTATACTTTTATTTATTTACAGTCATTTAGCATTTCGGTGAGAGTCTGGGTACTTTACACATTCTGTTTTTAATAAGGCATTTTTGCTTACCAAGAAACACAATCTTGGATTACCTTTCAATTAGTCTTTTTAATTTTTGGTTGCCTTTGTTGAAATAATTTAATGTTAATAAGGATCTTATTTAAGCATTATATTAATTATATCGTTAAGAAGTAAATGTTCTAGGTATATGTATTATAATAGAAGTAACTTCCCACCAGTACCTGAGATTTTTGGTAACAAATGTACATAATACAGAATCATAATGGAGATGGCATCAAAATCCGTTGCGAAGCATTGTTTAATAGAAATAAGCAATGAAACAGACATACGCGAATAGGGCTTTTGTTTAATACTATTTAGAGATAAAGATGGAACCCCTTACTTATAAACGTGGAATAAGCTTGGAATAGTTTATGACATGCTTTGTCACTTTCTGTCAGATGCAAATTTCACAATTACAGATAAGGGCAAAGCATGGCGTAAACTATTCCAAGCTTATTCCACGTTTATAAGTAAGGGGGTAAGTCTGTGGATTTCATTACGTGAGATCATACATGTAACTTGATTGTTTTTGTCCGCTACCTCCTTTAGCCGAGGCATCAGCCTCATGGAACAAGCAACCCTCAGGCCATTTCTATTCAAATTTCTTTATTGTAAAGAACTACTCTCACCAGATATTATATTCAAGGATAACATTGAGAATTAAAACAAGCCTTGACAGATTCATAATAAAATCCCTACGATGCAGAAGTTTGTAACAAGTTTTAATCAAGTTCTCGTTCAATTATTATTTCAATGCACTTGGGAATATTTAGTTGGCTTTTAAAAGTATGAACTTCTAGCAGCCTCTTGGCGGATTTCAGGAAAATAGGTAAAGAGGCAGCTCTTATTCTCGCTGTTGTTTTACATGCTGTTTGCTCTTTGTTTCGAAAAACTTTGCTGCATAATGTATGTAATGTTCCGTTTTCAAGGGTTATTGAAACGGTGGTTTTCCTTATAATTCTCAGATTAGATACACTATTATTCTTACCTTTTAGGTAAGTTTAAGTTTTAGTTAACTATCTACCCGTACTAACCTTAATTCGTTGAATAGTACGTGGCATTTGGCTTTAGTCATATAGACACGGATTCTAATTATAGTGCCACCATAATAATATCCCAGTTGCAAGGAAGTAAATAAACAAATTAATGTTTCAACATTTTTTCACTGATTTTCTGCCATAATGTCTTAATGATGGGTCAAACATGGACTAAACCTACAAAACATCATAGTTTAACAAAGTAGGTTCGCATTCGTTGGCCGACGCAAGTGACGTCTCTAAACTGAGTCTCAACCAAGTTCTCGCGGTCACGGCGGCTCAGGGAGTGAGAACTTTCCACCTTTCATTTATATGAAAATTTCTTGGCCATAACTTGGACACATTATTCATCCATGAAATACATTATACTAAAAGAAGACATACAAAACGAGAAAAGAACAAATCAACCGGGAATGCTATTAAACTAAATTATAGCTCCAATTACTCCCAGTTAAAGTTTTATAACGACCTCTGAACTCCAGCTTCACTTCATGCATATAATAATTATAAAGAGTAACAACTGAATACCGATGCAGTAAATTAACAGAAACAAAAGTGAAATAGGAAGAACGACAGTTAACTTCCCGTTCAAATTAATGAAGATTACAAAATTCACGGCCATTGAGTTTCGCGCTTCGAGGAGCCTTTGACTCTAAGTCGCTTGTTAGACTAAATTGAGAGAAATAATAGGACTCATTTGTTTGGTTTAAAAGTTTAAATTTTACCCTCTGGATATATTTCTTAACAATCAAGCGTTGAGTCTCCAATTAATTTAACCCTTTTCCTTACAAAAAAAATGGGTAAAGTGGAGCACGGTCAAACTGTATCATGAAAAAAAATGCAAATCTTCTTTTGTAACGTATCATATACCTACCTAGCACTAGCTAGAAAGTAATTATGCCCTATTTAAACTACAGACAAGTACCTAAAGAAATCAATTGAAAAAAACACAGTTCAGCCATCATTAAGTGACATGTCACGAGCCGTACTCACTTTCTTCCTTTATGGTCTGTGTAGACGATGTGGTTCCTCACGGCAGGAGCGTGGCGAGTCCTCCCCAGCGAGTGCGTCTCCATGGCCGGCCGTCGCCGATAGATCCGCTCCCAGCTGTCCGCAAGGCCCGGGCCGCTCTGACCGCTCGCCGGGAATTATTCGCCGCCTGTCTGTTCTGCGTTCCCGGTTAACAACTTCAGATGGCCGGCTTGTTAGGCACTGTTACCAGACATTGTACACACAGTTTCGACTTCTTAGCTGGGAAAGTTTTACCCGCTCTGCCGAATTTGTTTGTTAATGCTGCCCTGTTAACTAACTCGAGTTCATAAGTTTAGAGTAGCGTGGTGTGCATTTGCCTGCGTTTTAATTCAGTTATTACCTTTTTTTGTAATGCATTTACTTCATGAACACTTGCTGTTTGGGGAAAAGAATAAAAACCTTATTAAAAGGTTTATGGCTTTTTGTGTGTCCTTATTGCCACACCTATATTTAAATAAAACTATTTTATTCTCATATATTGCAGCTATCTGAACTCGGTATCTATTCAGCTCGGAAAATCCGTTTAAAATAGCGTTGGTACTTATTCCATTTCACGGCAGCGAGGCATGCGGCGGGATAATTTATACTGTTATCTTTCGTACATGAATAGTACTTTAGCTAAGTCTCGAATATCATAAATTCGCAGTAACTCGTTAGAACAACGCTTGTTTTCGGCACCGAGTGGGTCGCAATTGTTCTAAATGCCATGTTGTTATTTGTATTGTTCCCTCGCATACTCTCCTTGAGCACATAAGCTACCGTGAAAAAGTTTTAATGGAAACTCTACATAATCTCTTGTTCATAAAACAGCTGTCGTGAATTGTGCTCGCAGATTAAACTACTTTAGTGGGAATTGTTAGTTTAAGCAGCTAAGTTTGAAATTGGTATCTTTCTATTTTGTTTCTTAAACGGACCAGCGTGTGGTATTCTATATACAATTTTAAGTAAGTGTATTTAACAAAATAATAATTAAATTACGAGCAATCAGCAAACTAAGAAAGATATGATGATTATTTATTTACAAGACAAAAAATTACAATCGCCTGAAAAGGCGAAAAACGGTTGCTAAAATCACATTCAGATACTCTAAATTTATAACTCTACCTTCAATCTTGATATAATTTTCAGGATATTTCATATGCTTTACGTTTAGCCTAGATAAATTGTAAATTTCACTATTGTTTCGCAAACGAGAAGCACACACGGTATATTAAAAAATAACTACGACACAGAACAACCACAGCTTATATCTTCAAGTGCTTGATGACTATCTTATATACCCTATACGCTAACTATGTGAAGAAAAAGTAGGGACAGGAAAAGGGACCCGTGTACCCCAAAGTATATAAGAATGTTTACATAGAACATATTTACCTCGCTGAGTAGGCGGAGCTTGGGTTGAGGCGGGCTTATTTGCCATCGACAAGGAGGTGGAGTGAAAGTCGTTGTTTATTGATACCCACAATTTGTGTGAAACGTTACGTTATCTATACTACTGCAGTTTATTTGGATAAACTCCAACCCATTACACTAGATGTTGATTTTTTAATTGAGTAAATTAATTGGAATGGCTGTTCAGCAATTTTGGAACAATAAACTTGTATTCTAATTTGACGATTTAATTTCTAAATGAAATTTCGTTAATAAACGCTGAAGCTTATTAATTTTGTGAATGCTTGTATTAATGTTTAAAGAGCGAAAGGCATGTAGGAATCGGCCGGAATGCGAGGCGCGCTGCCGGCGCTCTCTGCGGCGCCTCTTCGGATATTCTAAGAACTAGAGTATTTTCCTTCCAATAATTACCAATTCATTTTATAGCTAAGAATTAGGCTTTCTTTGATATAAAATGGATTGCAAACACATTTTTTATTATATTGTAAATATAAAAAAATAGAACACCATTATTTCGTTAGCAAGATATCAAAAACTATGTTTGATTGCAAAAATTGCCCGTGTTAATATTATTCAATTGGAATATAATTTAAGTGGTTTTTATTTTAATTAACGATACTTAAAAAACAGCCCGTGTGACTGCTAATTATTTAAAAATTGATATGTTAATTACTTTTACTGTCCAGTTATCGGCTTGGTTAAGTGCGCGTCGGCACAGCGCCCGCTACGTAATAAGTTGCGGGCGGGCGGGAGCGCGGCGACCCCGTGCAACTGCCTTCAAGGCTCGCGGCCGACTGAACTGCGAACCCTTTGCGCGACGGCATCCTGTGCAACCTACAACCCTCAAACCAATAGCAACCTTAACCCAAAAGCAATAACGCCCCAACTAAAACTACTTACCAACAAAGTTTTTACAATCAAGTAATAAATTTGAATATGTGTCAAGAAAATCTAATTCTTCTTGCGAGAACGTAATGATGTCTTTAGTACTGACGATGACACGTAGCTCACAGCGTTCGTCTCATGATGGATCGCGCAATCTGAAACCTTTATTTGTAAGGGCAAAGGACTGATTTTGGCCGCGATGTTGGCGAGAGAGAGGCGGTCGTAAGGGTTAAGGGGTGGCGCGCTAGACACGCGCATGCGTTTCTCTTTTTGATACTTGGCAAACTCTGAAGTTCCACGGGACAGCTCTCGTAGTGTTCGCAGCAGTTGCGCCACCGACACTTATTGGAGTCCTCGGACTTTAAACTGGAGAAACCTCTTTTATAATCATCGTATTCCGAAAATTAAGATCGGAAAAGCTCATTGAAAGCGTTCAAACTTTTCCCTACTTTAAGTTTTATTTGCTGGTCGATATGATTTTATGGAAATCGCTTTTACGGGTTGTTGTATACAATTGTATAAATGTTATTTGGATCAGGGGCAAATTTCGTTACCATGCTATGTGGAGTACAAGGTGCTAAAATAATGTTTATTCCGCTTACATCCATACACTTTTAAACATATACCTTTACCTAAATTTCGAAATTAAAAAGCGAAAATAATTAATTGTTCTTACTTATTATTTTATGATAATTGAATTACGCCGCTTACAAATGCAATTTTACTATCTATTTTTTTTTCAAAACTCGCAATACGTTGGTGATGTTGACATTTAAACAAGTTATTAATAAGTTGATGAACAAGCGGCGTGTAAGCGGCGGCGGCGCGGCGATGTAACTCTCAATATGAGCTTTGTTACCGCTCCGCGCGCCATTTCTTGTGTCACTGCATTGAATATATCGGGCGCTTTCCTTTGTGCACGAATATTGCTCGTCTTTTGTCGGAATGAACGTTACCTCCCCGCGAGTTGTTTCAGGGAAGAATTTCGCGATTGCAAAGTAATATTTCCCCTTAAGAATTTCGATGTGTTTCTTTCATGTCGCAGATGACTTTACTCGGGATTATATTGTATCGGGGAAATATTATTCTGAGTTTAGTTTCCACGTCGTTGGTCCCTTTGTAGTCTTTCAGATGACAAAACTCTTCCCTCAGTTTTTTTTGAAAAGTTGTTCATTCCCTTCCGCTGGAAGTTAATTATGAAAATCGTTACTGCGGCTTAAATAAAATAAAAAATGAACAAATTATAGAAATGTGTGGTAAATCCTTTGTCCTCTTAATTGCATTGGCTTTGCCGTTTCAAGTCCAATAGTCTTCTGACCACCAATTAGGGTTGGATTAGCCGCGGCAAGGCCACAATCGCCTCGTATAGTACACTCTTGGGATTGCTTGTTAACATTTCATACTAAGCCCTGTTAACAGCATTAGACCTCTCAGGAGGGTGTGGGTTTATTGTAGAATAGTTAAATTCCACTCACATACAGAATCAGTACGTTTTTAAAAAACATAACGTTCATTAAATGAAATCCAACATTACAGTAATTTATATTCCTAGACAGCAACTTAAGGACGTTAACAACCTCATCTCATCGTAGACTACAGCATAAGCAAAGAAAATCCTAGGATAATGGCTTGGAATGGAATACTCTTAATTATAATAACATAACCGTGGAGAGCCGCTAGCGCTGCGAGCATAAAATGTGTCTCTGTAGGTAAATATGAATTCGCACTACATGCCCGGCAACACGTAACAACGTGATAAAAGCTGGTTGTATGCGGCACGCGTCCCGTTACATTTCAACAGAAAGGGAACTTACGTACTGCTTAGGAGTTCGCGCAGCTCACGGAGTCTGTTCCCGATATACTAAGATGCAGCAAAAGTTATCGTTACGTTGTGAACTATTTTTTTGTGAAAATAATTCAGTTACAAGAATAATGCTTATTCTTATGTAAAAGGCTAGCTAGGTAATTTTATTTACGTTTCCATCAGAACTCTGTAAATAATAGTGGTTGAGGAAAAAAACAACAAATAGGTTTGCTACACAGATTTGTTCTGGTAGTGTATTTTCACTCGTACCATAGAGTTGCCAAGCTCTGGTAGAAACGCAGCGTAATGCGAGATATCAAGCTGATGTATTCCTACAGTATTATTTTGCTTTTACAACTTTTCATTTTCTTGGACCCAAGTTCTGGGCCAATAAACACCGGCGTAGTTGATCAGTGTCTATCTTGTGTTTTTCTTCCTTTTGCGTATGCTCATGACAAAGCAAAATAAATACGAAAATAAGTATTATTCTGTCCGCAGTCCACCCGTACCGTCCCGTAATTTTTTTTTCCTAATTTGACGCAGCACAATCTATCACGTCGAAGTTTTGCACGTTGCAGCATGAACCATTGTTAGTCCATGCTACGACGTTACGTCACTATTTAGATTTCTCTCGACACTAATTGTCTGGTCATTACCAGATCATCATTACTTAGCTTCTTTTTCCCGACCACTGAAAGAGAAAATGTGGTAGCATTCGCCACCTTCAGGACAATGCTGAAGTTGACATTTTTATCATTAGCTTACTTTTATATTCTATACTAAGTTTATACTTTTCATTTTTACAAGGTTTTTATTGGTATCCTGCCTTTCGGCCGTATCGTTTTCCAATCGTTTCAAATGCCAGCCCGTTTTTTTTCTGTAACTGTTAATACTTATTTCAGGATTTATTTCAGTAAAATCGTGTAGAACCCTATAAATTAGGTTAGGTTAGTTCTGGCAGAAAGTTTTATAGTTGTAATTTCTTTAAGTGTACACCTGACATTGTCATGCAAAAGGATACCTAATTATTAAGCTGTGTCTTTAAATAGATATTGTCTGTTGTTGTTGCTGGGCGCGCGGCGGCGCCGTGTGTCCCGCGCGCCGACTGCTAATTAACGCTGGATTACTGCGGCCCAGCGGGAACCGGACGCTAAGCCGATAATGCCCAACTATACTTTTCGTCTGTCTTTAAATTGGACTTACCGATTATTAGCTGGTTTATAATTAGAGATCTCTAAACTGTAGTCACAACACCTTGCCTTTGTTTGACTCAATATTGTTTTCTCTTCTTTATTTAACTATGTGTATGACTAACGTTATCATAATTACCATTTTTATTCATTGTTATTTTAACAGACCTAATAAGGCAATTATCAAAGATGACCAAAGGAACAGGTAGACACAACAAAATATCCAGAATAATAAAGAAGGGAGCTCAGTACGCATATATGGGGCTTTGACAGGACGCTTTCATGCCCAGTTAGTCCTGTTACACATTAGTGTGCCGTCACAAAATTGTTTATTTACGGCTCGCGACCTCTCTGAAACAGACATTTAAGAATAGTTAAAACAGCACATTGTCGTGAATGTTAAAGTAATAATAATAGAATCGTACAAAATAACGTATCCTGGGTCCATTAGTAGGTAAACTAGAGGGATGTAAGAGTAAGGTTAATTCAGTGGACACAATAAAGCTAGTTTTGTATTCTCCGGGCGCGCCGGCGGCAGCTCGCCGCAAATAACAGAAAGAGCAAGTCCTCGGGGCATCGCTTTAGCTTTTCAATTTCCCTTTCGGAATTATTCGTGATAATCGAATGCCCCGGCCCGGCTCCGGCGCAATCGCGATGATTCATTCATGAGACTAATGCTGTTACCCCGATGAGGAACTAGGTGTCATTCCACTAAATAGTTTGGTAACCGTTTAATGTTAGGGCGTGTTATACTCGTAGGTACGCTAATTCTAAAAGCGAATTCATTTGAAATAAAGTTTCTCGTATGAATGTATAAAGCACGTCAGCATATGCGTAATATTTATTGAAAACCTTTTGTTTAGTGGATGAGACGTCTCGGCTGGGGCGGCGGTGCAAATGAGGAGGCGCGAGTATTGTCGCTCCATTAATGAGCGGGTCGCCGGGACAGCCGCGCGGAAGAGGAAAATTAAACTTCTGGGCCCCGGGCTTGTGTTCATTACCGCGCCCCGCACCCCACTGCACTGTTTGCAAATGCAGCGTTAAAATATCACCGCTTAAATCACTGCTCACTTGCGTGCTCACCCGAAACATTGGAAATTAGAAACCAAAAACAATAGCTCGTCGTTCCATCTCTACTTTTTCTTTCCCAGCGGATACAGGCACTACGTTGTTCCGAGCCGAGTTGTAAGTTGTCCGAGCTTGTTTTCCATTTATTCCTCATTCAGAACGCCGCTAGAAATATATTAAAGCTAGAGTCCGTGGGGCATTGCTTTAAGATTTCAATTTCCTTTTCGGAATTACTTGTACTCTAATCGAACATGCGTCGGGGGACACGGGACTGGGGGAAGCGTCACAACCGCAAATTACTCCGACGCGCTTCGTGCCATGTTTAAAATGTATTATTGAGATACGTTCTTATTGTACACAAAGTAAAATAATGTGTAATGGATTTTAATTATTCATTTGCACTTATAGCGCACGAACAATTTGAGATAATGGTTAATATTTTTGTTTACTAGGAATGTTACGTGCCATTTAATCATTCGAAGTTTTCGGCGTTACGTTCGATTGTTCGTTCAAAACTAAAATTTAATCAATTATTGAATCACTTTTTCTTCCTACTTTGGTTCCTTTGTCGCACCTTTTTTTTATTCTTAATAGGGTAGATCGTTTACATTATGAAATTACCGTCAATTAGTTACGGCCTCGAAGTTTAGGCGTCATGTAAGTAGGTTTTACAATAAGTTTGAATGCACGACGCGTCAGTAAGTTATAGCAGGCGGGAGAGGCGTGCGACAGGCGGCTGCTGATTGTAAAGCGCTCACAGACGGAGCCTATTCGATTTCACGGCTCGCCGCGCCAGATATTTATTGTCATCGGTGCAGTTGTACGACACGGCGGCGCCTACTGAACCGCTCTGAAAAATCTCTATTCACGGAATCGGAGGAAAACAGTACGGCGACCGCTCGATCCCAACTTTTATTCGAAAAAAAGTTTCCCTCCGTGCATACGTGCTGTCAGTTCTTCTAACAATCCTGGAATGTGTTCGCAAGCACACGACACCTTGTCTCGTTAGTAAAAAGTGATGGCACGACGCGATTTATCACCTGCATACGACACGGACGGCCCCGCGGAGCCGTGCTTCCTTTCTAACACCCGTCACCGGTGAGAACTGAAATGAAAACAAACGTGTGAATTTATAGCAGGCTATAATAACGTCGCTGAAGCTAGTCCCTGAAGAGACGCGGGTAGTTACCCGCGATATTATGACATCCTTCATGATTTGAGAGAGATAGGTGCGCTCCCAGCACGTGCCGCCTCTTAGCTCCAATCATTAACACGCCCTGAATGGTCGTGAAGGCTATCTCTAAAGTCACATTCAACTGAAAGCGTAAATCGTATCGCGGTGGGCACTTAAGTCAATAATGGCGGTGATAGTTAACTGGTGCCGTGCCAAGTTGGCGGATATCGTTGTTTTAATTCAATTGTCTCGTGGCTAATGCACTTGGTTGAGCAATGTTAACCCTGTTCGGGATTATTACGGTGTCCGACTTCTCGGTTTAAGTTACAATGCACTCTGTTGGTTGACTGTATCTAATGTTGTAAGATTAGTTCTGCCTTGTTGAACTCAAGGCCAACTTTATGAAATGAAAAATGATTGTTAGTTTGTGTAAATACTAAATCATATCAGAACAGATTGCTTTCTTGAAAAATATACTTAGTGACGTGTCTGTTTTAACAGAAGAAACCTCTGGTCACGAGGCTCCGAAAAACAATGAAATAGTAATAGTGGGTTCGGCTGCCGATGCCGGCGACCGTACTGTGTGCTCAGCGTGTGCAAACCGACAGTTGCGCTGCGTGGCGCGGCATACGAGCGATCTCTGCGCTGTTGACTCGCCCCGAGGAATCTGTTTACGTGATTACTGGTTTGCTTAGGTTAATCATTCCCTTTATTAGCTCCTGGCGTCGATAAACAGACGGTTCTAGTTAGCTGTCCTGTTTTAATCCATAACGTCATCGAGGCACGAATAGGGTTTTCCAATATTTATTATCTGTAGGTAAGCATCTAAAACTCGAGTTTCTTCAACAATAATTAAGAATGCTATCGATGACTGGGTACATCTTTCAACAGTGTATTCTCAGTAGGGCCATTTTATATATTGCAGGTTTATTGTTGTAATTTATGTAAGATTTAGTGCGCCGTTAAATAGAGAGCGGTAATAAAACTCTACATCGCGATTAAAATAATCGTCGCAAAAACAGGCGCGCGCTCGTTCGCGGCTCTCTGATCTGATCAAGTTACTTGTGAATTCTGTTCAGACAAAGTTTTCTTTTGTAAACTATTTTAAGTACAAAGCTTTATTACTCACTCAGTGATTAAAATTAAATTCGACGAAGACCACTCGGGAAACGTTTACTTAAACACTGCTCTATGCATTTCTCTCGATAAATCTTACTTGTGTTGAAAAAGGTTAACAATTGAATTGAGAACACTCCGTGTAAATTCGACTTGCTAAAATCTAAAAACGTAAACCTTACGCGTCCTTGCCTCCGCTGAAAATAAATTATTTTAATATTACAGCGGGCGCAAAATAATGTTGTTGGCTGTTTTCCGGCAAGATTACGAACTAATTACATTACAAAACAAGCTCTTTGCGGGTAAATTATGCATGCACTCTCGGATCATTACCCTGGCTGCTGGCCCCGGTTCAAATCTTATAACCTCTGCAAAAAACAACTGCACAATCCAAAATAGATTAGATTGTATGATATTGCTGCTGCATTAGAAAGGCACTCACGCCCAAATTAAAGGCTAAACGGGGGCTTCGTTTATTATTCTGCCGTGATACGGTGGACCGAGCCCACTTGATACTTTTAATTCTATTTTCATTTTCTATGGTTACATTTTCTACTGTATACCCAATATACGTATGGTACAATTATTAAATTACTTGTTATGGTCATTAGTAATAATTGATAAAGCTGTCCAAGTGAACTAAGTTTATTTATAACTTTGTAACGTTACTTTAGCTCTTATGAACTTGGCGGTTATGTCGACCATATTTTTAAATATGGTCAAAGACAAAGTAGAATATAATAGAGCACTATGTCAATTAAAGCGTATTTTAGTGTTCTTTATTTGTATTGGAAATTCGCACCGAAGATATCTATAAATATTTTTAGTAATTCTAATAATTGGTAAGCCCTTGAAATATGACCTTGATATGGTTTGGGCCCAAAATAGAGGCTCATACTAGTTTGGGGTCCATGGGATATTTTCTTGTATGTTCTTGTCCTTAGTTAATCAATAAATTTATCTTTGTCTTTGTCTCTTATCTCTACCTTAATTTTGATAATATAGAAACTAAAGAAATTTCTTCGAGGTTTTTGCCTTTGTGCCATTTTTGCTTTTCCATTTGTGCCACAGCAGTTCCGAGAAGAAAAACAGCTTATATTACGTTTAAACTTATGCTGTTACAAATGGACAAACGGAAAGGTTTAGTAATTAGCCTTTTTGTATACTTTGGGTACCTGCGAAACCTTAAAAGCTGATCAATTTTCCAATTGCACACAATGTCACTTAGAACCTTGGCAAGTATATCGGCAGCCCCAAGTCGAGCAGAAGTCCCGAGCAGCACATACCTGAGCGCGCGGGGCCCGAGATTAGCGGGATCCCTCCGAATGAGGGCAGGCGCCGGGCGGATCCCCTGAGCCCTGAGGTGGGCGAGTGTTTGTAACAACCTGATCTTGTTACCTCACCTTGCCTCGATAATTTTTCCTATAATTGGGGATCAGTTGTTTTAAGGATCAAAACGAGATTATTAACCACATTGAACCATTTTCTATCAATTAAATTGCAATAAAACAACGTAGTGTACTGGAAAAGGGTGATTACTAAATTTGCTCGTGTGTTTTATTACTCAACAAGTAAAGCTTATTTGATAGATAAATTTAGTCCTTTTTCTTTCTTACTCTTGAAAATAGACAAGGAGAGAGCCAACTTTAAATGGCAGGTAAATTTACTAGTCGATTGTGAAACAGGCCCTTAGAAATGTTGATCTTTTCGAATGTTTATTAAGATAGTAATCTTAGTTAAGTGTTTTTTTACGAAATGAAACTAAATAAATAGATCTAAATTAGACTCTGAATAGTTTTTATTTTATCAATTTGAAAAATCTTGAGATATAAAAGGCAACTTGCATAATGGGTATGATCTGGAGTGTAATTGATAGCAATTACCATGCGTCAGCCCTCAGATAAACAATTTGCATGGAGATCGCTTACCATTCCGAGGACTGCTAAGATAAAAGCCGGCGAAATCCGCGCGAGCGCTCAAATTCTTAGAGCGCAGTGGCGAACCGTCTTTGCCCGACGGGCGGTAATAAAAACGGCTTAAATAGGATTTTAACCGCGAGTTCTTCGCCTTAATTAAATTGGATTTGTGAGTGAATGAAATATACGTGAAAAATTCGTGTCGATTATGACAGGGGAACGAGTTTTGGAATCCGTTAAAGTAAGCGGATTAAGACTGCGAGGTTTCGTCGCTGCTGTATAACTCCGGATATTACTGCATTTTATATTTAAATACTACCTATTATACCTATACTCGTGCACCAAGTTGGAGACACTAATCATGTGAACTAGTCCAGTCAGGTCTCATGCAAAGGCTTTGTGAAATAAGTACATATAAATAAATAATCCTTTTCTTACATCACATTTGTTGTTTTCACAGTTATTATGCGCTTTCCGATTATTTCTCATAATTTGCAAGAAATATAACAAACTACATGCACAAATCTGTACAACAAACATTACCCCCCTTCTAGGGCAGTCGAGTTGAACGAACGTGAATACTTACCTATTTATATTTAAGTCGTTTAAAAATGTAGGGGATCTGTCTCTACGAGAATCGTCGCCTTGAAAGCAAAGACATGCGACAGGATGTAACAGCGGGCGCTACGCGTGCTACGAGCTACAATCTACGAGTGCTACGGGCGCTACGAGCCCAGCCTTTTAACATTATTTTATTGTCTGAAACGTTTATATGGAATAAAGTTAATGCAGTATAAGTATTATGACAGATGCATTTAATATGCATAAACGTGTTTAATCCATATTTTATCACCCGCAAGCTCAGTTTCTAGTTATGTAATATACTATGAGAACCTAATTTTACAATAACATAAATCCAAAGAGATGAAGGCTGTAATTAATGTAGTTACGGGCTTTTAATTATCACTTACTACGCCTTTCAGCTGCGGAAAATTACAGCCATAAACCATTTAAAGGGGGAAATAAACGTTTTAGAATAACCAAAATCATTGCTGGAAAAACCAGAGCCCCTATTTCACTTTAATTTAAAGTATATCGTTATCATTTCGTAAGCGCAATGAGCTCTTATTCAGTTAAACCTAAGACAGACGTCTCATTAAAAAACAACATAGTTTCAAAAACTAAATGGGTATAAATGAAATGGAGGAAAAGTCATTGAATTTTAATCTGTTTTCAATTGGTGCACCTCGACAAGTTTAAAAATAAACTGATAATACTTATTAGACAATTCTTGCTTACTGCTCTGCTATGTAGCCAAAACATGCGGAATGTAATCTGTCCAAACTTGGACGTGATTCTTAATTGAGTCGCTTAACTTCAAACTCGGATAAGTGCATGCAAAAGGACAACGGGATTTGCGTCTTTTTTCAAACAAGACATCAGACTCATTATAGTAACATTACTTTATTATTATTATATATTAAAATAGGAAGCCTCCATGTGATACATTGTTATTATGTTATAGTTTTTTATCTTATACTATACTGGCCCGCAAAACTAAGTATCACACTTTTAATGAAAATTTCATCGAAAGTGTGGTGCCAGTATATGTTGTACAAAGACACTAAGCCTTTTGGATCTTTTGTGAAATTACCCTTATTACACATTCAGTTTTTCGAATGTGCGGTTACTTCACGGTTTGTTTACTTTACCGTAATGTACCTAAGTTATTGAGTTACACTATCTCAGGAACCATGGGCACGTACATTTATGTAACCTCTAGGGTAAAAATATATTGCCTTTGACATGTTATCGTATTGTCAGTGTTACGATAGCTCCTATTTACTTGACAGTAATGGCGGCTGAACAATACGTTAATAATATGTCAAAGACAATATTGGTTTTACCCTATAGAATAGAGGAATGCAACCGTTACTAACTTTTTTCCCGTGCCGTGATTTGCCGTGTGGGCTTAGAATACGAGTAGTGCCACTCCATGTCTCCCCGTGGAAGTCGTAAGAGGTGACTAAGGGTATAAAGGCTTGTAGTATTGTTATACGATGGGCTTGCAACCTGTCACTAATATACACTGGTAACCATCTTAGCCTGTTTGTGCAAAATATGGTTACAGAATTAACAACAAGTTTTTAGAGTTCTTGAGAATTCTGTAGCTCTGCCTGAAGGCGTGAAGGTATGTAACTTATTTTTCTATTACTCAAACTGTATGGGATTACAGTTAATCACGTGGTTAGTCGCTACTCACGAGAACGTTATCCCATACATTGAGTGATAGAAAAGGAGAACGTTTAGCATCGTTTGCATCTTGCCTAGGGCCTCTGGGCCGCCTATGGAATGCCTTAGGTATTAAATTTCACCTTTTGTACTCAAATTTGTATTTTTGTGCAATAAAGATTAAATAAATTAAATGCGACTAATAATATTGAATTCGAGAGATAAAAGATTTTATTTTAAGTTTTTGGTTAAAAAAAGGTCCAATGCATCTACGAGTAATTATAAGAAAATACGTTTATTTTGATTAGATCTATAACATTTAATAAACCACTTTTGAGAATGGCCGCAAAACCCAATGTATTACGGGACTCGTTTTTCTTGTGTGTTTTACGACTTGATTTTAATTCCAACTTAAATCCACTAAAACCTTTGGCAGGGTTTGTCAGTGGGAGGTATTTATAGTCATTCCGCTGTCCGGCCTTAATTCAATCAATGGCGGCCGATGCATAGCATTATCCCCCAATTAACATTCGTGGGTCGATTTTTAAGGCGGTTACGAGCGCGGGCCGGTGTAGGCAATAAAGGCTCGTCCCTTATCCGTCATCCCGTCCTTAGAGATTTCTTCTGGGGGAATAATTTACGTTGATCGCCCAAAAGGGGAGCGTAACTGCCTCACTGAAACTTTAAGCTTTCACTCAGAACAGTCGCGATTCGCCGTACTTCAAGTTTAAGCAATAAATCGGTTTTAATAGGACATCGGGAGCTAATTGTTCCTCTTTACATCCCGGCAACACATGTTTTTAAAGCGGGTGCAATTTATTGATCGGAATACACAGCGCAAAGACCATAAACTAGGGTGGAGGTGGGAAATTTATTTTTAACGCCCGCCATGTGTTCGCGAGGCTTTTTTAAATTTTCAGCGGGCAACGCTGATGGCGGTACGTGTCGATGACTGCGAATAAAGCCTTTGACGCCTTTTGCCACGTGCATTGCGAGCAAGACACTTCAATTTCAGCATACACGCGGCCCGCCAACAACCGCGAATTACGAAGTTTTTCATAAATAAATGCCGTTTGTGTGGAGCATCAGCAGTTCCGCACACATCAGCTCACAACACTGACAGTAAAGGGAACTTTTAAAAGCTGAACAGTGTCCATTTACGAATGTCAAAGTAGCCTCACATGCAGCCTCCAATCTAACAGTATGAATTTACACATTTTGAATTCCAAAGTTAATATTAAAAAGTATACGCCTAAACTACAAAATATCTTAAGTCATGTCATGACTATACGGCCTTTGACGTAAATTTAATTCTTTATCTTCACGATACAATAATACAAACCTGGTTTGTATTTAAGAATAGTGGGGTCGAACACAAGTTTGTTAATGAGGGTGGTGTTTAACATTCCGCTCGCCCGGCCGGCGCGGGCTTGTTAGAAAAACGAGGGCTCCCTGGCGGTACGTCAGCGGTGAAACATGGCGGGCGATTGTCACTTCACAACCTTAACGGGCCTACATATTCAAAATTAACTAAAAAACGAGCGCTAGTAGACTCACTACTATATTAATATTACCGACGTGTAAAACAGCCCTCAAATGGGCAATTAACTGAATAAATACTTTGATTTCTTAAGTTTTAAATATTCCTTTTTATACTACATGGCGGCTCTTAATAACGGCGTAATAGTAATAGAGCTAAGTAAACTATGAACCACATAATTGTCGTACTGTTTACGATATCGCCACCTTCACGTCAACTATATAGTTTAAAATAAAACTTGTGATAAAGACCGCACACTGTTTTTAATGCGCAAAGTCTCAGCCTAAAGAGTGGTATACGAAAATACATAACAAGAAAGATAACGATCAAATCTTGTTACTTATTACATCTTTCATACTACCTCCAATACAAGGTGGAAAGCGTATAATTTAGATAACTACCTCATTCGTTTATGATACTAAAAAATGGTCTTATTTACTAGACTACATTTAACTTTAGTAGGCCATACTTGTGTCACGTGAAAGTTGTCTCTGAGTGCGTAGCTGTAGTCTCTAAGCGTCGCCGTAGTGTGCGCGTCTATACGCATTGCCACTACAAATATGACCCGCTATTTTGAGATAAAACAACTGTAAACTGCATTTACAAAATTAAAAAATCTGTCAAGTGCTGGTCCGTAGGAAAAAATCTTTTTTTAAACAAACGGAAATGTACAAGTGTCCACTTTTAAGGAATAGAATAGAATAGAAATAGATAGATGAATTTGAAACCTTATTACAATTTGGTAAGGTGACAAAGTGCATAAATTTCTTTGTAGTCGACGTACCTGCAGAGTCAAACCTCTGGACCAGTAGAGATTGTCAAATCAAAAATTAAACTATGTTGCTTTTAGTATCTTGTTTTTTTTGGTCACAACTACATTATGTTCTCGTTTGAATACAGTGTAGGGTAAATACATAATTGCAAATATACATGTACTCGTAAGAAGTAATTTTTTAAGCAACTTGACCTAACCTAACAACCTTTTTTTATATTTCAAGTAAAATAAACATTTTTGGACTTTTTTATTTTAATATTCGGTTGAACCCCCAACTATTTACATAAAATCACAAATGTTCAGGTATGTCACGCATTCCGGTTAGAAGCTAGAGTCCCATGACAAACCCATCATCAGACCAGCTCGATGGCACTATATTATTGTATTGTCAATATTGTCATCAGAAGTAAAGGCCGGGAAGTGGGTCAAATTTAACTTGCAAGATTTGACCCTTATATGCAAACATTCATACCTCGTACATACATACATTGCAAGTTAAATAAAAGCTTTTAAAAAACAGAATCACAATTTTGTTTATGAAAGGCAGAGGCTGCTTCATCATTACGCCCGCAATTGTTCAATATTTCAGCTGCTGATTTAAATGATGTTATAATTAACGAAAAGGATCACGACTATTTGGTCGATAAAGCCAAAAATTGCGTATGAAAATGTATGGTAGATAAATATATGTATGGTTATTATTTCATGGATTGCAAATACGAACGATTGAAATACAAAATAGGTAATTTGTTTGAAATTTATCAGAAATTCACATACATATACGGTTGTAAAAATCACGTAACTGAAATGAAAAAACATTATTCGGTAAACCTAAAAATACTTTAGGAGATAATCTTATACCCTGCCTGGCTTGCCGTATTCTACCTGGCTTTAGCCGCCTAGAGCGGTCTCTATTATGATATAATTTAATAGGCAATATAAAAACGATTGGAGTGAACTTCATTTCGGCGGCCAATATATCACACGCTAGCTCTAATAAAACGGGAAGCTTTATCATGTCACCATAAAGGAGAGTGCAGTGGTTGATGCAGGTTTGGCATTAATTCTTGTTTACGGCATCCGCTTTTAGTGGCCGTGTTCAAGCAGCGCGTGAGTCGCCCTCGCCCCGCGCCGCGCCGCCGGAGACGTCCTCGACTCCGCCATTACCAAACACTAGTTTATCAAACAACAACTTAAACGCCAAACAATGAGAAGTCCAAATCCTCACAGTATTAACCAAAACCATCCTAAAAATGAGAATCATTTTTAACCCAAAGCCGTAATTAAATATTAATTTGCAGTCAAAAACCACCCTCTCACCGTCATCGAGGTGGAAAATAACGGAAGTACTTAAAATAAGACGGTGTTTTTCAAGAGGTTGGAAAAACAATTAATCATTCCGCTCTTTTATGGCGTTAAAGGTAGAACTCGATTGTTCTATAATAGTGGGGTTGCTCCTTTGTTACCAAAACAGAACCGACTATTACAAGTGTTAGACAAAACGATGAGCTATAGTTTCCGAAAAGGTCGACAACAGATTATACTTTTTAACCTTCATCGTTTGAGGCGTTATCGTGATTTATGCTCGGCGGAGAACGCCTGTGAGGGAGTCGGCGGAGTGTTCTGTCGGTATTTAGATAATACCTTCAAATAATAGGCGCCGCGATGCGCATTAATATTTAGGTAAATCTTATTAGGACCGCCTAAATGCTGCGATAATATCGTATTGTTTTGGAATCAGCGTCCGCGTTTCCTCTCTTATGCTCGAAAGGGTCCCATCCTCAGGGACAACGAGAGCCCCTGAATATTCATAATAATATCACAAACCAACTTACAGAACTGAGCATCCTCGTAAATACATAATACCTCCATTATCAGACGAGTAAATGGTCTTGTAAACGCTTTTGTGTAAGAAAATAAGCTTGGCGCAAAAGTTGAAGTTAGTGGAAAAGTCTGATCCGTAATAGAAAATACGTATTGGTGGAGTTTAAAGGTTTGCCGAGGTGTTATTGGAGCGGCATTTGAGATGTAATTGTTGCGCTAATTTCCCTCGGGAGCGAAGTTTTCCCGCGCTGACGAACTAACCTGGGCCCACGTGCTTCCTGTCCAAACAAAATCCACTCCTGGTAACGCTCCTATGATTTTCCTTGCTTGTTTACTCGTATGGTCGGCCAATAAAACTAGCTATCGTACGAAAAACAATGCTATTGTAGTCGACACTGTAAAAATAACCATTGTCACACTACTGACTTTGAAGTGAATTACGATAAGGCACTTAGGGTCTGTTGTTTGATCAGTAGTTAAACTAACTAATTGTTAAAATTTGAAAAAGGAATCGAAAATTTGAAGGAATCTCAAGGAAATGTGTCAGATTTTCAATTCCTTTTTCATTAACAATTAGTTAGTTTAACTACTGATCAAATAACAGGCCCTTAGTGTAGAAGTCATTTTCAAAAAATAAGGAAAAATAACTGGAGTGTCTTAAACATCATCTCTCACTGACGATATAAAAAAATAATTGTAAAAGTTATATCAATCTGATAAAGTGCTTGTGGACATTTATATTTCAATTGACATCTGTTAACTAATTAATACACATTTATTATAAAAAACATACAAGAAAATTAAAAAATTAATAAAACTGATAACTAAAACCTATCAAAACCCTGCAAATCTCCCGCTCGGGGCAGCGTCCCTAAAATGCTTGCAGCATTACTCCGCTGCACGGCCAGGCTTAGCCGTTGGGCAAAAAAAGACCCGGCCCTCGGATCGCCAGAGACGCCAACCAATTTATCCGAAACATCGTGGATGAATTTTTTAGTGTCGGACGACCACGGCCCTAAAGTTTCTATTGCAACTGCCGCAAATACGTAATCGTTTGTTAAGAAAGCGTCTTTGCGGCACTTCACAGTCTGAGCGTGGTCAGCGGCAGTCCCTGGCTTACGTGCAGAGCCCTGTACGCATGACGGTGCCAACGTATCGGTGCACGTTACGTCCCACACCAAGGGCTTGCCTAACCGCCAAGGCACTAATGTACATCCGTCAGGTCTCTTTCCGTCCGAAGCGGACATACCTGAGGGCTCTAGGGTCGCTGGTATGGAAACAGTCCCAAGAGCCCGGCGAATTAGGTCGTTCAATGATGCATGTCTAAAAAGACGGCCAGCACTCTTCTGACAGTAAAGTCCGTGCCGGCCTAAGGCGTCAACCGAATTACTGCACCGGCAGCAGGTATGAGGTTCACAAGTCTTTAAGCCAAGACGCAAACATACTGCGATCCGCAACGAGCCAGGGTCCAAGAGGGTTCCGAGATTACGGGAGGGAAGTGCGTGTAGCCAATGTCCCGATTCAGGCTCAGATACAGCCAGCAGTCGTGCCCGCTCGGTGGAGTTCTGGCAATTTAATGATATTGATGTCAGTGTGTACTCATCGCACAGCACGCGACACTCAGCGACGTCGGCGGCGCGGCGCGCCGGCGTCTCTGTAGACGTCATAAAGCGAGCAGCGGGCTGGACCGGCTCTTCTCTCTGTTTTGCCAGGTTTTATAACCTACCCTTAAATGATCCGGATCAAGACAGAGCTTTTGCTAGTGCAGTCTTTAATATTAATGATAATTAATTATAATTAGTTACTTACGTTGATCTGTTTGCAAGACTGATTAGCTTAGACTACCTAGTAGTTAATAAAGGTTGATTCAAGGTTTGTACATGTTTTTTGTTTTTGGTAGTCCTGCAGATCATTCTGCAATGAGGCGCTAAACATCTACATGGTTTATTAAATCTCATAGGATGCAGTAACGAAGTATAATTTATGGTTAATTGAACTTACCTTAAGTGAACTTCAACCAAAATTATACGAGTTACTGCATCCGTAGAGATTTAAGATCCCAACCCTCCCATTGACAGAGTAAAACCCAAATAATTGCAGAATGACTATTATTATTACTTGCTCTAAAAAGAATGACAGCAGCGCTAGCGCCATCGGTGGCCGGGACAAAAACTAGGCAATAGACAAATCAAGTGTTTTAAAAAAAAATATATATATATATATCTAAAAATCGTGTGATGGTGCAATACGTTAGGGAACGTACTATAAATATATTTATACATTTAAAGGTTTAGTTTTTCTTCAAAGTAGCCTGTAGCATGTAATTTGTAAGTGCTTGTTGCCATGTAAAGTAAAAAATGGTAGGTACGGGTAATTCAATGAAATTTGACGCAGGTTCTAGCACCACTCTTCTCCCCACTGTCGCAGTTAAACACAGTTCTGGCCTATGTTTAAGTTTCTCTTTAAGTAATTCGTTCGTAATGACCACCCATTTAAGCACGTAGTTCTAGAACACCCAAAAATGAAACCTGGCTATAATCGATGAGAAAACATCGCCATCGGCAAACAATTTGTCCCCGTCAAAGTATCACAACTGCTGTTAATTCCGCCTAATATTTCGAACAACCTTTACACGGTTGCCATAACTGGCCCGATATAAACGTGATGGATAACCCTCATATAAAATGAAATAAGCTGCTGTGGATCGGCGCCGCGTAACGCACACGGGCCGGAATGTTATCACTTTTACACGCATTTGAATGCATTAAAAGCTTTTAATAGTATATTGTTCAACAAGGGCCTAAAACGGGATGTTACTCGTATGATACGTCATGGTTATTCATTCGAGGTGAAACAGCGGATTTAGTCCGACACAGTTATTTTTGGCGAGTCCTTGAGTGATTTGATTTCCCTTTCTCTGGCTTATGATATAGTAAAACAGCTTTAATATTGCACACTTGTAATATTTCCTGATATTCATTATACTTTTTTTATTGAAAAAAAGTTCAATATAGGCCTAAACCATATAACATATTTGTCAAGTTGAGAAAGATTAAGGCAGCGTTTAAAGGGCAGTTGCAAATACCATCAATCATACACATAATAGGGCACGTCCCCCAGCACACGTTCTTCAATAATTTGTCAGAAGTGACTCCGAGCCGTGCTGCGATCGCCTTATAGCGGCTGCCTATTTGTAGCTAAGGCTATACCGCATCACATTTGCACTTGAATACTTACTTGATCACACAATGTCGAAATCTAGTCTTTGAAACTATAAGCTGGTAAAGGTGTATTTGTAAGAAGAACTAGTATCTCATGTAAGGAAATAAAGTTGTGCTAAAAAAGGGTATGGTAGTTTTCTCTTAACAAACTACTCAAAGTAATGCAAGTTTGTGTCTTTTAGCGTTTTAAAGTCTCATTTTTAAATGGTTTTATTGGTTTTCGTTTGATAAAACGCGAGTTGGCGTCCGATTCTAAACTCACAGACCCCACAGCACGAAACCATTATACTTTGTTGACACCAACGAATGCCCTTTTACATATTCAACCCGAGCACACAAAGATTGAGCCGTGAAATTGAAAATGGTTTCTATGAACAAAAATTTATTCCACGCACGCTCTCAACATATCGTCACTACATGAAACTATTTTTGTTTCATTTACTTATAGATTGAGCTGTGGAATCGAAATTGTTTTCTGTTCCCGATACTCCTTTCATTTGTTTGCCACGGAAAGGGATAGCGTATTTAAAGTTTGTTTTCAGTCTAGTTATCGCCTATGCGTCTTAATCTCTACCGACTTTTTATATTCGTGTTACAGTGGATTTTTTTCAACGAAATAATATTTTAATTCATTCAAATATTTACCCGACATTAATTTTAGTTTAAAATAGGTTGTAACCCTAATGCTTTTTTATACAACTGTCGTAAAGAAAATAGAAGCTATATTGCTCAGTGAAATAAATTACCTAGACGTAAATTGAATGAAGCAAAAAAGTTCTAACTTGGTATGAGAGCGTATTCCAATCCACAACATAGAGTGGAAATTCCAGAATGTTACTTACGTAACTAGTAAGTTTTCAATTAGTTTTGGCTTTGGCTCTGTGTTTATGTATTTGAAAGGAGTAGAAAAAGATTAGTAAGGTCAGCTTTATCAAAAACTTTATTTAATTGGCATCAATCTTTATAGTACAAAAGAACTTCTGAACGGAATACATTTAAAGGTTTAGTTTTTCTTCAAAGTAGCCTGTAGCATGTAATTTGCTCGGCGGGTATATATCAGGCGCCAGCCCCTCTCAAGCTGTTTACCCTGTAAGTATTGGGAAAAGATCGAACTTAATCCCAACGGGTTCGAAGCGCTGCGCTGAGTGTGATAGATACTGAAAATTGCATAAAATCCATCAACACAACGACTTTGTGCTCGAACGTCGATACTACGGAGAAGCAGCTATCGCACAACGTCACCAAAAAAACGCTTATTAAAAATGACAATATTTTACAATCTACCGGAAACCATATTTTTCTTATTTAAGTATTGAATAAAAATCCTTTTTTATGATTCAGCAGACATTTCACATAAAAAGTATCGCTGCCATTCATCCAATTATAAGCGGTCACAATAGTAATAAATCGTTTTAATCTTATTCATCTTCCAAGAAAAATAGGATAATTCAAAATGAACGTCTCTCGTCGAGAATAACATATTTTTTCTACCCGCTCGTGCGGCGGGGTTGAATCACTAAGTCAGCGTTTGATCGGAGGGCGAGGGCCTGCACATGTGGCGTGTTGTGATATACGAACGCTACATCTAATCGTGCATGGACTGCGATACTTAATGAGAAGGGACAATACAATGGTTTAATGACCAATTTAATATTATTTAATAAACTTTAATATCATTAACTGAAAACATTTTCTTTAATTCGTTTGTAAAATGATATGTGTGCATATGAAGTTCTGTTGTTGCATGTTGATCATGCTTAGAACTTTGTCTTTATAAATCTTAAGACAAGACACTTAAGTACTTAACATTTTATTTCAGAGAATACAGTTCTCTGAGTGGCTTGTTTTCATGTAGACTTTGTTACTTAGGTTTTAAAAGAAAAACTAGAACTCCAATGTTTTCTCTTCAACTTGCTCCTCTGCGTGTAGAAATATACGGATTCAAGATCTTAATGCAATTATCTTTGAATTGCTTCGAAACCACAATGTGTTACGTTTTATGCTTGTCTTTGCTTTATGCGCCGCTGCTGTTGTTTCATTATTCATATGATAGGCAAACTTCCTCATAGAAACAGGTTGCATTAGCTACAATTCTCTGTCCACCAAAGTGGAGCCATTATGAACTACTAAAACAACAGCCGCGGCGAAGTTGTGCCCGGCCACACTCAGGATTTAACTCTACTCATTAAATGTTACTTGCGGGAATTGGTATTTCATGTATCGTGTTGCTACGCGTATCTAAGTAATATAATGAACGAGTAAATTGGACAACTACTAGGACTACTACTATTGTGAAGCGACGCTTAAATCGAGTAGCTGTCGAAACAAAACCGTACAAATTTAACACCGGGAGATAAGCCAGATTTCCACGATTTTTGAATAACAATCACTGTAAACAAAAATCAGGTTTTTTATCTGTTTTATTTTGTGGCAAAGGAAACCGTACAGAGACAACATGTTCAAAGATCGTAAATATAGGACTATGTTTAAGGGGAGAAAAACATTACAGGTTTTGTATGGAAATATTCAGCTTCACAACCCTCTTAAAAATATTTTATTTAGGGCTAATTTTAAACATCAATCAATACATCGTTAAAATAGTACAGCACGAAACGGTATAATTAGGTTACGAATGATTGATACCTCGACTTCACACTGGTGCTTGATATTCAATATTGACATTAAGTGATGGATAGCGACATGACGCTGGTCATAAAAACTTATTCTTTGTAACCCTTTTTGAGAATTATTATTTTATAACTGAATTTAGCAAGTGACTCAAGAACGCTTTGAAGCGCGCATAAAGCATGACTCATCACTTATGATCCGATGATAACATGTGTACCTCATGTAGACAAATAGGTAAAATCAAAGAGAATTTTTGACAAATCGGTTAAATACGCGTGTCCGGGCGCGCGCCGCCCGCGCCTCCCGCGCCGCGCTTGATTGATGCCCGTTATAACGCGGCTCGGCGCGCCCGCACCGAACCTCGCGACAACACAATCGGTTCCACTCCCCACAATTCCTTACGTCTGAATTCTTAATGAAA
The DNA here is from genome assembly GCA_963966035.1 of Acleris laterana. Lineage (NCBI taxonomy): Eukaryota > Metazoa > Arthropoda > Insecta > Lepidoptera > Tortricidae > Acleris > Acleris laterana. Next base: position 7,323,972 of record OZ014442.1, on the reverse strand, counting down.
CAAAAATTGCAAATTTCATGCGATCTCACAATGAGTCCCATGAATACTAAAAACCTCATCGTTATGTGGATCGTGCGTTTACGTAATTGAGTCGAGTGTCACGAATGACGATCACATAAATTTAGGAGATCATTCCCGTGTGCGTTGTAGTACTCGGATTATGCGTGCACGAGCTTTAAATCATGGAATCTGATTCAAAGGAATGATACTCGTCGTCAGAAAACAATTGGAAAAACGTGATCGGAGCGCTGATTCGTCCGCCGCGGCCGCGCGGGACGATCGCTATACGTCTTGTACCGCTCAATGCATACTAAGTAATAACTTCAGTTTCAATTTTACGTTCCATTTTCGATACATAATCGGATACATTTTAAAATTAAACCTTACTTGGTCTCAAATCTTGTTTTGTAATTTGTGATTTATAGTTATTTTTGAGATGCAAATTTGGGAGTGGTACCTACCTACGAAAGCGCCAGCACGAGTCACAGTGAGTGGCTGGTGTATGCCCGACACCGGGCGTCCTCCCGCGCGGAGCGAGCGAATCCTTATAAATAACTTATTACATGTTGCATGTTCCCGGAGTGACTGCAACTCTCCTCCTGTCGCGTGCTACCTTCAATCAGTTGTGATGTTGTAAAACAACTGCATTTTGCTCACATTTTAAATATTATACAATAAAATAAATAAATTATGTTACTTTATTGCTTTTTACCTCGAGATATCCAAATAAACCGATTTAAAAGTCATGTATTTACATATTCAAAATCTTAGGGACTGGTGTTATTTTCGTCACCTACGCATAATACGGCCAAGTCTGTTATCAACAAAGAACTAAGTATGTTTTTTAAATAGGTCTCAGTCAGTCCTCTTCTTCATTTCTACCCTACTAACAACCTTCTCGATGGGTGTTTGATATCACGGGGAAAAAGAGAATCTAAAACATATGGAACCGGAGTCATTATTTTAACTTGTAGTATTGTGGTTCAGTCCCCTGTATACAGTTACCAACAACAATAATAATATTATGATGTTATTATTTTATCGCCCACGCTGTTGCGTTAATAATTTGCAAACCTATACCACTCGCTATTGGTCCACAATCTCTTAACAATAAAGTACCCAAGTTAAATCAATGAACATAAATCGAACTATTCAATTAAAATGGCTTCAAACCATGACGTTGTCGGTACTTAGTATTCAAACGTATGCAAATGACAGACGTACTATGCAATAAATGCCGACACACGGATCACAATTCGACAATTGGCATTTACGCGGCAATTGCATTGTCTATGGTTACGACTACGGTTTAAAATAACTATACCATTTATTTTATTTTTGACATTAATTTTACTAGGTACCAACTAACTGCATAACTTTTTAGACTCTCAAAATGTAAATGTATCTACACACAATCGGTATCAAGAATCGACATATGAACGTAAAATAGAGGGAATTGTTCGTGTGCGGTGCGATAGAGAGGATTGTGCAAATCGCGGCGAACACGCCGGCGCGCTCGCCCGGTCTTAAGCCGCCTGTTATGTGGGACTCGTGGACCCGCACCCGTCCGTCGCTACAACCACTCCAACAATAAAAGATTTTGTTGCTAAATACATTTTATCCTAGTCAAATGTAACACCTATTTTAAATATAACCAGTATATCTATAATATTATAAAGCTGAAGAGTTTGTTTGTTTCTCAGGAACTACTGATCCGATTTGAAAAAATCTTTCAGTGTTAGATAGCCCATTTATCGAGGACTGCTATAGGTTATATAACATACTCACATAAACCGAAGCGAAGCGAGAGCGGGTCGCTAGTATCACATAACGCGGTTTGTAATACGCAAACTTTACCAAATGCTTGTTTACTGCATTTGACTGAACAAACTGCGTATAGTTGCTAACTGTAAGCGACTACTATTTAACTATAATGCGACTGCTAACAACTGTTTGTGACCTGTATATGCTTGCGTTTACTAACAGACAGCATGTGGTTGCTAACTAACTGCAAGTAACTTTAAACTAACTGTTCGTTTGTGGTGCGATACAATGCGGTCTTAGGCCACTTGTTATATGGCAATCGTGATGCGGACTTGAAGCCGCCCGTTGTTACTACCACTCTCAATACTCAAGATTTTATATGTATGTCAATATATGTCGTTGCCGAATCTGAGATTTTTCAACTACTGATGCAATACAGCATGTAACGCGTTTATTGACATAATCAATTGCAAATACTTGCTTATAGTCGCTAACCGCATGTTACGATCGCGTTATTTCACATCAAGTTAATAGAACTAAATTACCTTTCTCGTTTATTTAATTTAAAGAACAAGACGGGTCACGTTGTGAACTCCCGATTCGCGCAAGAGACACGCATTCAATCTGTATGATAATGCTGCTGCAAAAGTGAATATTTTCACCGGACCTCTGAGTCAGGGGCCCGCTGCCTACTGACTCAAAGATAGGATACCCGCATGCTGTTCCAACAACCATTAGAGTAAATTATTACGGTCCCTGTCTAGTTCCTAATAAAAGTACGAAATAAATACACTAGGTTTCTATAAGCGACTGAATATAAAATGTTTAAGGGAGTTGAAATGAAACTGCAGAAGAGAAAGACCGTCTTAGAAGCAAGAAACAACTGCATAATCAGCTTTGCGTCTATTAATATCTTCGTGGCCGCGGGCTGCCCGCGCGGTATTGCGGAGACAAAGAACTAAATTATTTCCGCCATTTCTTCAACATCTCTTTGTTTTAGATACAACACGGGTATTCTTGCAGACATTGATGGCACATTTTCTGCTGTTAATATAAGAGAAAGAGGTACCAATGGCAATAAGGTATATTGGATCGTTTTACGAAGGGTTTTTTGTTACCGGATATCAATAGCTATCATAAAAATTTAGTTAGTTTATCTAATATCAATTTTTTCTATCCGTGTTATAAGTTATAAACAAATATGAGTAGGTGGGTTTTAGTTTTTTTTTTTCCCTTTTTCTTCCTTTATCTCTCACGTAAGATTTTTGGCATGTTTTCCTGCTGATCTACGGATGTTATTTGACATTATCTTGAATTTAATATTTATTGCTTTATATAATGCTAGATTAAGTAGTACCATTGTAATATGTTTAAAAAATGACTGACTGCTGAGTTTCTTGCGGTGTTTCTTCTCAGCAGTGTCTCCTCTTGGGAAGCGCTGGTAGATTCTTGACGTGTAAAAGTGCCCGTACGGCCTACTTACTGAATAAATTTCTTTTATCTTTTTAATTAAAGATTACTATCTGTTTTTTTTGTATTATTTATGGAAACATTGGTTGTTTAATTTGCATCATCGTTGCACTGGGAGTTCGCAACGAAAAAGGAATTCCCAGTTATATTTTCGTCGAACGGCTTTGAATAAGTATTTGCATAGAGCTGGTTCGACGCACGAGTGTACGAGGCGGTAAGTCCAACGATATCGAAACGACACTTCCTTAGGCAGACCATAAACACAAATTTAGCGCAGGAATAACAGTTGAAAATATTCGAGGTTGTTCAACGAGTCGTCGTTGGTCCCGTGCCAAACTATGCTTGCAGGGGAGTGTAATTGTTTGCTGCGACGTCTAATGCACTGGTAACGACGGAGGTAACGCGTCGGCGGCTCCTTTCAAAACTACAAGGAAATGGACGTATAAATATTCACGATGCCTAATTTTACTTATAGGGCAACAATGCAACTGCTCAGATTTGGAATTAGAGAGTATGAAAAGGAACCCCGAAGTCAATTACAGTGAAGACATTTTCTAAAACAATTTTAAATAGAGGACCACGTTGGCTAAAGCTCTGCTAGGGATTAGCACACTTTGATAGAACATACTTGTTCCGTGGTTTTATCAAAAAGAGTCGATACACGCTATCCAACACGACATAATCACTATAAAATACAAGATATGGCTTGTTTGGAAACGTAATGGAAGCTTATTGAGAGTTCAATTTTTCTTTAACATCAAACATTGTGCGACTACTGCAAACACAATAGGACGCGCCTTATCCATAACTCATAAAAATGAACGGGCGATCCAACAGCGATAGAACAAACACAAAGCGACAAACAAGAGCAGCGCCTACCCTACCTAACCTATACCGCTGCACGAAGTACTAGTTATGGTTCTATCTGCTATCGTTTGGTCGAATTCCGTCGATCCTCTCTGTGCCCCAGCATAGACAAAAACCCACGCAGGCACACACTTCCATTGAAGACGTCCTACAAAAGTTTTCATCCCGTGAATGCAATATCTAGTAAAGTTGTTAGGAACAAATCTGAGTGACAAGGTATTTTCATTAGGGTTTGTTGGCACAAGTAAAAACTTAATAAAGTTTAACTAAAGAATTTCTAATTAAAAATTTAAGCTCTTCACGACATAGCAATATTTCAGGCCCGTGAAGGTATTTCCAATAAAGGACTTTGCCAAGTCATAATTCTTGAAAGTTACGTGTAATGAGATGTGGATTTTACGGCGGCATCCCCTGCAGAGTAAGACAGTGTCTAAGCTTACTTCCTAGTATGCAGTTCCTCACAAACTTAAAGAATGCAAGCGCAATATCTTTCTCAGAATGCATTCCGTCACGTTCTTAGGTATTACTGGATGATACTATACGTAACAAAGATGTTATTTGAACTATATCTTCACACCCGTGTTATTACACAGAAAATTATGTTAAATATAGTCAAAGCCTGTACCTACCTACTTCAAGCAGGAGAGGAATGGCGCGGCAAATGGCGCATAAATTTTACTTCGGGAATAAGTCGAGAGCATTAAGAAAATATAGATTACATGTACGGAACATAAAAATGGTCTTGCATAGCGGCAACCTACTGCCGTTGGATTTATGTTTTACCACCTAGTTACAGCTAGAAAGCATAAATTGCCTTTACGTGAATACGGTATTTTTGTAAACGGAATAATTTATGTATTGGCAGAGAACAGCAAATATTAGTAGGTAAATAAAGAAAGTACTCTTACTCTCTTTTACTACATAGCTGCATTGATTTAAAAGCTGTAGGTACATTGTTATATTACGAGAAATAATAAATAAGTTTTTTAGAACCCTAAATCAAAGTATTAAACTACTCAAACTAATAGAACTTTTTATCCCAAGCAAAGTATGAGGCTTCGAGGCAATAGCCATAAATAGTGCCCAACCCCAACCTAAACCTAACCTTACCTAATTAGTACCTATAAATATAAATTAACATTCTTACCGCCTGTTTCACAATCGACAAGTAAAGGATATTTGACGGATAAGTTTAGCCTTTTCTTTGTCGTACACTTGAAAATAGACAAGGAGAGAGACAACTTTATGTGACAGATAAATTTACTTGTCGATTGTGAAACAGGCCCTTAGTCTCAAATGAAGTGTCAGTTTACTTCTAAGATACACTGACAACCATTCAAACGGTTACTACTAATTATCAATTAAAAGTTAAATTTCCTAACTGTACGAGTATATGCCGTTTCTGCCGTTGTGGGGTATCGCTAATGGGCTCTCCAATTTTCTTCATTGCATTGCTCCCGCTTATTATTTCCCCATGCGGAACCGAATCCGCTATGGAAAATATTCGTATTCACAGGTGATACTGCTATTTCATGATCTTTTATCAATACATTTAGTCTTAGACTTTCAATGATCTTTGTTCTATGATGTCTTTGATAAGTCTCATAATGATTGAGAATTCCGGCCATTATTGCAGTTTCACGGCGGAGTGAAAACACAGTTTCGATAGCGGCGCCATCAAGGTAAGAGGATCAGAGCCTCCGTAATGCCCAGCCTGCCGCGCTACCTATTAATGCCATAAAGGCCACTTGTACTCCTTCTAGATATAAAATGCTATTAGTTGGCTCTTGAATCAATTGAATTCGTCTTTATTTATTGAAACACAATTCAGTTGCTATTACTGTTACTTATTCACAACCCTTTCAAAGATATTCCGTACCAACATTTATCTGTAAGTCTAAGTCAATTTCTGTGAACTAATAACTACTTAAAATGAAAAGCAAGCTTTAAAAACCCGACTGCAATTTTTATATTGTCGTCGATATACCTGCCTACGTTAATAATTGTCATTTTGCCATTCAATTATAACAGTATTTCAATTTTAACAGTTAAGGTATCCTGTGTCACTCGTGACGGTGAAACGATTCTAACGACACACAGCTAAATCGGCTTAGGCGTTTAGAACCCTGAAACACTTATTTTTTTTGGCAGTCGTGTAAAAATTAAGATGTTCTGAAGATACCGCAATTTCAGGATCCTTGTTCTACTTTATGTTGTGTTGTGTTGTAGATTGTGTCAAAGACACAATTGTGTTGTAGACAAAGCATACAAAATATTTTTTGTAATGTAATTATTATCACTTATTTTACGCTTTTTGATCTCCAATTGGCTGAATCCTGTATCTTTAGCGTAGCCGCTAAATTTACATAATGCTGGCGTATACGAGCGATCACAGCTCCCCGGAAGGCAGTGCGAGGCAATCGTGTCCCGAAAGTCGACATTCCGAAAGTGGTCACGTAAAATTTTACGTTTGAGCTCGGCGTCGGTGCACCGACAGTGCCGTAATCCAATCAGGAGCAATGGCGCCGGACACCGTGTCAATTTCACACGACGCGCCGACGCGATGCGCTCGTACGCTTACACCCCATAATATTCCAAGCATTCTGGTATAAACACCATACAATTATGGTTTCATTCTGAACGATTATATTTATCCGTCTCATGTGGCTGCTGGGTAAGAATAGTTCCACTCCATGTCTTCCCGTGGATGTCGTGATGTCGAGAGGCGACTAAGGGAATAAAGGCTTGTAGTACTGTTAGGGGATGGGCTTGCATCTTGTCACTAATACACTGGTAAACATCTTAGCCTAATTGTGCAAAATGTGGTTACAAAATTATCAACATTCTTTTAGAGTTGTTGGTAATTCTGTAACTTTACCTACCACGCTCTGGGAATGAAGGCGTGAGTTTATGTGTGTATGTATGTATATTTATGTATTATTTTATCTCGTAGATGACATCGAAGACGCATCGATGGTTATGAAATTATGAAACATGCACTGTGTAAAAAATAGACAGCAATATTACGGGTACCTTTTACTTTATCGAAACACCTTTCAACCAATGTATTATTACGCAGAATTCTCATTTCATCGAGGGTATTTCTTGCCGCAGGAGTTTCTTTTTTTTTGGTAGTCGCAAGTCGTAACCTAAACTAAGTACTTAATTAATGCTTAAGATATCCTAAAAACACCATGGTTTCAGCAGAAAATAGCGTTTAATGAATTTGTATTCGATAAAATGATCGTTACCCAATATTCACACAGCAGCACAAAACACTTGGCGTAACTGATCGCGAAAAGTATCATCGAGCTTGAAAAACAGTAAAACACAAAACATTCACGTTTTCTGATTGAACATTACTATTTATTTAATTTACAGTATTTACAATGCTATACACATTTCAATTTACTGTCAAAACAGTGCTTTAACTGTGTTTGGACCAGCAACAATTACCGCTTCGATCGTTAGGCTCATATAGGTACCTAGGTATGGTGCAAAGGAGTGAATATTCATGGTTTTTCGGTTAAACGTATTGCTTTTGCACTGTATGTCATGAAACATCATCATAGTAATAAAACAAAATTCATTAAGGTGACGAACTTCCAATTTAGTAAAATATTAATTACAATATTTTTTTAGAAAACCATTTTGATATTACGGTACTTTTGTACCTATTTTAGTGACACTTACCAGGGCTGCCGTGTTTTCTTGCCTATATAAATGGGCAGGCCATGGCGTACACGTACTGTCTGTAAATAAAACAGGCTGAGGAAGCCTTTAATAGTTATTATTTACGGGCCCTAATAACTGGCGGACTGCACAGCGCCGCAACTCTCGCTGCGCCTTGCCTCGGACTTGCCTGGAATATTTTAAGGGCTGCTAGACATTTTATTTGCATGCGTTTTATCGAAACTTATGTGTATGAAGGTTTATAGAGTTACATAGTTAAGGTCAATAAGATAGTTTGTCTGTAAGTCTACATTCAGTAAGTAAACTATTTCTGTTTCTATTCTTTAAGAACTGTTGTGTCCTCAACCACATTATTACATAGGTAATAATATATCAAATTGAACGAAGACGTAAATATTGGAACTCGTAAAACGCGAGCCCCAACTCATAAAATTACGCCTGTCTGGACGCAGACCTACTGTTTCATAGGTGTTTAAATCAAGTAAGTGGTTTTATATCTAACAGCCGTACAAACTTTGATGTCAAAGAATCTCAATCATCATTCATCAATGTATCTGAAGCTATTATTTAATTGCTGAATTAAAAGGCAATGAGCAGGATAAAAACTCACTTTGTTTGAATGTAAAACATGGTCGGGAGCGGAGCTGGTAGTAAACGATTTGTCGGCGTATTAATAAAACGATTAAATGAAGCTCTCGGCGGTAATCTGGGCGCGCGGCAGATGGCCACAATTCCCAAACTTTGATGACGAACGCCGCGTCTCGCAGACTCCACGGAATCAACCGACGATTTGTACACTTTTGTTACCCGACTACTTCGCTTTCAATAGAACGAGTGCTCTGAACGCTTTTAAAGCGTTGCTTCACGAAAAGACACCTTTCAAACTATTTTAACTTGCTGTTAAATAACAATTAAGCGTAAAATAAAAGTTCCATTAACGATTTGTCGTTAAAAGGTAGTGAACTAATGATAGGCATCTGTCTGTCGGAGCCGCTTCACTCGGTGTCCGTCGTTTGATGACTCGTCAAAATTACTTCCTGCGTTGTTAAGTGCAGGAAATTGTGACATCTTCATCGACACGCCCGCCGAATGTTGACGGCTTTTACATGTGCACGACCATGCACGACCGTGTTTTTGCCATAATGTAATAATTAAGGACAGGATGTGCTGTTTGAACCAATACTTGATCTATTCTTCCAGTACCATTAGTACATTATCATAAGGATTTAATATTAATAAAGACAATGAATAAGATAGATGCACAAGAACAAGTACTTTTAGAGCCATTTATGAATTGGTTTCAGACTACGCCATTGTGTTTTTTTTTACTTATTTGTGCTTATTTTACAAACAAATGGGTAAAGAGAAAAACTCCATGCGGAAAATGGTGTTTGGGGCAATATTTCGGTAACAGCAGCTGTGGAGTAATGGCGCCGACACTTTACGCGATGCGATTACGACCACCTAAACATTAATTATAAGTAATGTCCGTCATTTATCTGCCCTCTAATCACTATGCGAGAAATTGCCTTCGCGTATTTTTACAAAAAATATCTTGTAACCTTTTCTCGCCAATCGAATTTTTTCTCGACATACATTAGGTAAGTAGCAAAGCCATGAACGTTTATATCATATTTCTACCATACTTGTACCACCTATGGCTAAGAAGTACCATCGCGGACTTTTAAGTTGCCATTGAATCCTATCATACCTAGTGAGGTAACATAAAGTAAAAAAAAAACTTACCCTAACCATTACATTTCTTCGACAAAGGTTGTACTTGAAACCCGTGACCGTGGATCGAAAGAGTCCCTGTTGGTCCGACAAACGTGTGAATGAGTGCCGAGTTGAGAATTAGCGCCGGCTAAGCTACCGTAATGCTCGCGTGAACCGCCAGCAGTTTGCGGGCACCAGGTAACGCTAAATGTTTCACGGTTTAATCAAGCGCCAGCTATCAGGCAAGACAAATAGTCGGCTCATCTGCATCTATACGAGGCGGCGCCGAGGCGCACACGTGATACCTTTTATTTTCCACTCTGTTGTGATCAGAAATGACAAACAAAGCCGATCTCGTGTTCGTACTAGATCCTATTTTGTTCTTTTGACATTTGCGTTGATTAAGTTCGACGGTGATCTTAGTTCATGTCACTGTTTAAAACTCCTAAAATAAACTATGCTTCAATTATATTCGTACGAACATTGCTTGAAGATTGGCCACATTGAACGAGAACGAGGCTAAGTAATTTTCTTTGTACCTGCATCCCAGGCGTGTTCGTAGAGAAATGATATGTAAGGTGTTATGTTAGGTATTGGCGTCTTTGTTGGCCGGCGGAAAGCACGGGTCGGGCGGGCGGCGGCGAGTGCTCAATCGCACTAATGGCAAGAACCGCAAGCGCAGTCTCCGGGGACAGACTAACTAAATATGTAATGGTTATTCGGAGCGCTCTCATTATACTTAGGCCCGCTTCGCATTGACCAGATAAAGTTACCTACTAGGCGCGGACTAAGGCCAGGACTAATAGCATCATGCATTTAACACGACCCCACATACGTAATAACAATGTTTGCTCACAATTTGAATACGATACGCCCTCGACATATCGCACGAAACGTACTTACTATAAAGCAGCGGCGTAACGAACCTAAGCTTTTCCAAGTTCAAAAGGAATTTCAGAAAGTGTGAGTGACTGCAGTAAAACAACTTTTGAGCCTTATTTACTCGTTCCGAAATTGCAGTGGGTTTAAGCGAGATTTCATTTGTATGGAAGCCGGCATAATCTGGAATAATACTACAGTGGCGGCGCGGGCCTTCAAAGACGCCACTCGTCCGCGCCGCGGCTGCCGCGTGTAATGAGTTTTTTTAAATGCGCAACACATTCACACCGCCTCGACTCCGCCGTTTTAACTCCCTGCAAGCGCACTCCAGATGCAATATCCTTTAATTATAAATCAAGAGCAATATTACTGTGACTTATTGATCACAATTTATGGCGAAAAAATAACCAGATAATTGCATTTAAGAGTATATGAAACATCGTCAAAAAGCGCACACGCCTCCCGACTGCGGCTGTAATGTTACTGCGGGATAAAATCCAAGGAAAGACGTCGCCGCATCTCCGCTAGACTATTCAAAATTGGACGGATTATGAGGAATTTAAAGGACGATGACAATTTTAGCATGAGCAAGAAAAGTATTTCTTAAATTAGATGAATTTTCTTCTTTGTACGACGAAGGTTTTTGCTTTACCTAATAGTCATACATTTCTTGAAGACTGATTAAAATTCTTTGTCATGTTGATTATAGAGCATCCAACGTAATTGAAGCAAATTGTTCTCACGCTGAGAGGCGATACGAGTTCCAAGTTTTACAAAAATACGGGACGTTTGTGTAAACACCTAATTTAGGTACTTCTTTTTTTTCATTACCTTTAAATTAAGCTACATCGGCGTCGCAAAAAAGTATATAGGGTTCTATTAAGAAAACATTAATCATAGTGGCAGAGATGAACCGTGTTATTAATATGTCTATTTAGGTTGCATATCTGCTTTGAAACATGTGATACTAAATGGCAAGTAAGTCTCGATGTGGATGGTAGGCTGCAGCGAGTGCGGAAGGAAAGCAGTGCTAATTACTCTTGCTCGAGCCGGCCCCGGGCGATGAAAGCAGGGGAAGTGCGCACGCGAGCGGCGCACGACCTTTGTCGCACCATGCGACGTCGCTCGCAATAGTTCGCATTCGCGCTTTCTCACAATATTTTAAGATGTTTTCAGTTTTTAACATAGGTCACGTGTGATTTCAGGCTACCTACGTAAAAGTACTCCTTTTTTCTTGCCGACAGCTAGACGTCTTTTGGCAAGAATTCATGAAGTTGACCCTCCTTGTACCTATACCTATAAATAACTCTAGCAATAGCTCACGTTCTAGTATACTTTACACGCATCAACTAAAGTGTCAATCTGTGTCAAATAACGTATGGACACTGCATTTCCTCGAAAAAATTCCGTTATTACTAAACACTAGTTCATAATTAAGTAAGGCTTTTCTTATTCTGAGTTAGCGTCGCTTAAATCTCGGTTCGAGTGTAAACATACGAGTAATATGTAACGTAAGAGGCTAAGAGCGCGAGCAGTAATTAGGCGCGCGCGGGCAGCGCCGTGTGTCGCCTGACTACGTATTTACCCCAAATTGATGTTAAATCGCTTTCTGTTTGCGCATCCAATCCCCAAGTAATTTCACTGTTAGAAAAACAATTTTATGGAGTCACTGTCTTTTTAAGCTCCCGGGGAGTATTTTAAATTGCTATTCGGCGGCGACGTGAACATTGCATTGTTTTTATTATTTCTTACAATTCTAAAGGGTTCAGGGTTTCGTTTTGATAAATTATTTCGTTAAATTTAGTACTCGTTCATTATTTGATTATGATCGGTTATCCACATAACATTCTTACTGCCGCAGCAAATTATATAATATAGATTAAACGTTATTATTTAAGTGACACTTTGTTTTCTGTTATTTCAGCGAATCCACTTTCCTAAAGTAAGATATCACCTGAACGCGGACTCGCCCTCAAACTGCCAGATTTAATATTAGCAGCGCACTAGCGCTTATATTTTTAAAAGACGGACTTGTAAAGATCAAACAAATTTTTAGCAAACAGTGTTGTATAAGAGGCTTGGAAGTGTCGGCGGCGCGAGGGAGGGAAGCCATTCATAATATTGTAATAACGGCTTCCAGCAGCAGTTATTCCGTGCTTAAACGTTTTACTGCGGTCATTATCTACCCGCTGAAAGGATATGCAGGCGATAAATTGTGAGCGGTACCTACACACGAACATCTAACCTAACTATGCGCCGAATCTGCCTCAGGATGTATTAACATTAACAATTAGAAACACTTAGTTTCGCTGTGTAATACTTAACTATTATTAAAAATGGAAAACCTATTAGTAAACTGCTTTGTAACAGCCAAATAAAATCAGTGAGCTTTCCTTTCTGTAACAAATTGAAATCAGTTAGAAATCTTAGTGGCACCGATGCACGTGTATCGGATATCTCAATGTGCACATAAAGGGAACGCGCCTTTCCTTTGGCAATAAAGAGACCATTTAATCGAAGCTTATCTGCCCGGAAGCATTCATTAGATGATTGCCTTTACTAGTGGACTCTCGGAGCCGCGCCCGGGACATTTTACCTATTAAATCGGACAAAATACTGACACCCGGGTTTTTAATAGCAGGCGCTCGAGTAAATTAATGATAACAATAATTAAAGCAATTTGGAGTAAGTCTATTGAATAAGTGGATAGGAAATATTTGCAACTTTTAGGGCGGCTAATAAATTACGTAGAGAGCGAGAGAGTGTGAAGGGGTAAAGAAGTAATTAAAATTATTCTCGTAAAGAGGCCTGCGTTAAACGCGAGTTAGGTAGTGCATTTGTCAAGCTTTGAGGTTTGAGTGTTTTATACGGAACCGTAGTATTCTTTTTATGACACTGGTCGGAAATTTTTCCATGATCAATTTAATGAAATAAATATTTTTTACTCTTTCCGTATCTAGCTAGATAACAATGTTATAAACCACCAAAAGGTGATCATTTTTCTGCCTGTACGGGTACCCTGGACGCGATGATTGAGCGACTCTGCAGAATGCACGTTAGCTTTATTGACCGTGTTGGAGTCAATAACATCAGCTATACGGATGACATGGTTCTGCTGACACCTTCAGTCGGCATGCTCAGGGGGCCTAATATGGCTGCGTTTATCACTTGACAAAATGTGGATTTTTGACACGTTTATAAGTACGAGAGTGACGGATGCTTTATCCACATTTTGTCCATGACATGGCAAAGCGATTCAGTTTAGGACGAGTGTATGGGACAGAGCTATAGCGTTATAAACGTCACTTTTTCTCACCGTAAACTGAACTGCATAACTATGTCATGGTAACCCCCAGGATGTTGTTGGTAACAATGGTAACCCGTAAATTGTACGCAGCACCTCGTGGTCTGGTATTAAGTTAACATAACATAATTCACGATTTTTAATCTGGGAACCAAGTGTCCGAACCTCTAATTTTAAATGGAGTCTCTCTTATAAGAGAGGACCACTTTACAGTTTTGGACACGGTATGAAATGGATTAGGGAGGGGCTAACAGCTGGACCGCAGATATACTGATGCAGTCAAGAAAACGCTTCTTAAAGCATAACTAAGTAAGTACTGCACATCTCTATACTCGGCAAGTCTGTGGTTTAGAGACACTCAACAGGCTTACAATACTTTGCGCGTGTCATAACAATGCTTTTAGGACTCTTTTCCGAGTTTTCGTAGTGCATTAGCCTTGTTCGCCGTAACCACCAGTTTCAAAGATACTTTCTGCCTTTGGTAAACGCCTTCGGGATCATGTCAGAGCATTTACCGACATAGGTATCATTCTCAAACATTGTAAACTTAAGGGCTACTACTATTACCGAAGCTAAAAAACTTGTACTTACTTAAATTCCTTTTCTATTTGCATTATGCCGAGACCGAAGTTATTTTAGATAAGATAGTTTGGGTTTAATAAAAACGGTAATTTCTAAAACAATATTCTTTACTTTGCCAAATGATGTACTACTTAGAATGTAACATAACTCTGACGGTGACTTGTTAACTGGTTCCCTGCGATACAGGTGTAGTCTAGTGTCGGGAGTGTTGGGTGCTGCAACATAATTTTGCTTAAATAAATCATTATGATTATGATTACGGATTCACGCCTGACAGGTTAGACCTGTCAGCCGCCGCCATGTAATGCAGGCAAATTGCCTCGCGGCTGACCAGTGCGCAGGCCCGGTAACCGTAACACCATCCTTAAAATGATAGCTGATAAGAGTGATAAGTTTAACAGTCCTTTGATGTGTATATTTAATAAGCACTAACGAACATTGATCTCCGTTATTCAAAATAAAAATAAGAATCATTTTTTTTAACTGGTTTGCAGAGGCACTACTACTTTAAAAATCGAAGTTAGAAGTTACGTTACCTCTATCTCTTTCTTTGAAATTAATTTCGAGTGACATGAGACAGGGACTCGGCACTCGAAGTTTTGAATTTTGTGGTGACCATCCAGAACCGTAAACACGCTGGAAAATAAAGCGCAAGTGCATAAGTAGCAAATACGTATTGTAGTATATTTTGTACAGGTTAATAATAATAATAAGAAAAGACGCGCGTGTCCTAACATCCTAAACCAACACGTGTGAATGGGGAGGGGCAGTGTAAATGTTTTCGTAAATACGAGGAGAGCAAACACGAGCAGATACGATGGCCCTTGTATCGGGATCGCTAAACGAGGGCGAGACTCCGCAAATAATTCTATTAGCGGGACTTGAACGATTTTACAGCTCCCTAGCGGTTCATGCAATAATAATTATGACGCTTGTGTAAAATGGAGGCAATAAATGTACATCAGCTTGAATTGCACTAAAGTGTTGCACGAGTAAGTTTAACAAAGTAGATCCATAAAAGCCGATTCCAATTCAACTTACATTTGGCAAACATAACAGCAGCAAGTCTGAAGCAAGCATAATCTACAACGGATGTTACCAAAACTTCGATCGTATGCGTCATAAATCTCTATCAAAAAATAATAACAGTAATAGTATGAAAGCACAGCAACATGGTAGGTAAGCAGTTCAAAAGTGGTGCATAGCGGAGCAGATCGCGAGCGCGAGTCGCGGCCGCCGGCAGGTGGCTTAAATTACCGCATTTGTTACACGTTTACACGAAACTGTATCAATATTTCATGCGGATTTACACGAGCTATCGCGAGGGTTTGCATTTTACTGTCCTGGAAATACTCACCCTTGATCCCGGAAACGCTAACCATACGCCTACTGCCGCACAAAAACCTCTATTACAACACAAAACTCATTCCTTATTCACTCCGAAGTTCATGGTAGTTCCCGTAAACAATGAAGACGATTGAGGTAAACCCGAGAAGTGTTCGGGCACTCGCGCAAAACTATCATTTCAATGAGACTGGTTCTGAATCCTTACAATGACAACTCACTCAAACGTAAACGCGAACTATTTCTATAAGAAAGGCATTGCGAAAGTTTTTCAATTTTCAAGTGACGCAGGTATGATGGGGAACTTTGGCTTCGGACGAACCACCACATCGCTGCTGCGGTTTGCTCGCATCCTCCGAACTTATCGTTTCGCAGCCAATACCGGAATATCTCATGTTATTCACAAAGTGTTTGCTTTTAGTGTTATTAATATTAAGAAGAAATTACCTTACACTCCTAAAATAATATGTCTATAATAGTAATTTATTTCTTCAATTTATGAGTAACTTGTAACATAAATTAAACAATTTATCTTATTCGAAAATTTTACACTGAGTCAGACATGTATTGCTGTTTTAGTTTTTATGTACATACTTAGGCTGAACGCTAAGAATATGTAATGTTCATCGTATTTTTTTGAAAAAAGAAACGGTTTATTTCAACTTGAAGGAATTTACTGAAAGTTTGTAAAGTTAAGTTGATATGGAAATGTATTTTTTTTGAAAATTAAAATCACGCTTTGTTTTCATTGACGAGTGGTGGCTTTTGATATCGGAGGCGTCAGAATTTTAGTCACCAGATAAAAACTTACGAACTTCTAAAAATCTTTATTACTAGTTTTAACTTCTATAAAAGCACGTTAATTAACTACTACTAGGTAGGTAGGTACTATTCGGAGCTACTTAGAGTCTAAATATGTGCTATAAAAAATCTAAACTCAACGGCGGTATTTTTAGTGTCATTACAATGATGTGTGTGCATTTGACACTTACTTTCAGAGGCCCTAGACAAGATGAATTCGACGTTCGTTATCGATATCCAAAATGTATTAGATTTTCGTAACCTGTCAGACGATTGCATCGATCGCCTTCGTAAATTCCATTCATTTTGCCAGTTTCCGAAAATCGTTTACGTTAGCGTTAAGCGAGAGTTATCCTCACATTTCCGTTTCGGTCACTCTCTTCGTTAACTTTACTATTTCGTATCTTTAATATGATTGAAAACCGCTCACATTCAAAATAGGAAGTAAGTACATATTGTTTGATGTGATAGTATGTTAGAAACTTTTTGACTCGTTATAATCAGTGGCCACCTGCCAATGATATACCACTCCAAAACTTTGCCTTTGTTTGAGGATTATGTATTCTAAAACAACGTAACTTTTTCTAAACAGGTTGCGAGTTAAGATTCAAAATTGATAACCGAGTCTGCGCAGGGACGTGGCCGGCATTATGCAGCATCACGGCGGGATCACCGGATTGTTTCCTAAAACAGGATTGAAGAGCCTCGCCGGCATTAACGAGAACCATGCGCTCTCGTCCACCCTCTCAGATCACATGAGCTCGAATAAAACATGTTAATTTGAGTACACCCTAACGTTAATAACAGGACTTAGTTTTTATCGCGATTTGTTAATTTAGGCCTGATTTTTCAATATCCAGATAACAGTAACAGACGGGTAAAATTTAGCTTGGTCCTTTTCTTACATTTGACATAGATAAGTAAAGTGATACCGTCAGATTATCTGTGGATTGTAAAAATCGGCTCTCACTTACTACGTATTGTTGCCGTGCGTGGTTGCCAGGTTAGAATAGTGCCACTCCATATCTTCCAGTGGATGTCGTAAGAGACGGCTAAGGGAATAAAGGCGTATAGTACTGTTAGGCGATGGGCTTGCAACCTGTCACTAATACACTGGCTGGTAAACATCTTAGCCTAAATGTGCAAAATGTGGTTACAGAATTATTAACAAATTTTTAGAGTTGTTGGTAATGCTGTAGCTCTGCCTACCCCACTCTGGGAATAAAGGCGTGAGTTTATGTATGTGTATGTATGTACTTACGTATTTACGTATTGAGGTAACTAAGCTAAACATTGATCAAAATAATTTTATGAAGTCGCTTTTAACTTACGATTTAAAACTTGGCCGGTGAATATAATTCGGATGACAATGGAATAATTTAGAACCATCGAGCTAATATGATGATGAATGATGGAACTTCTCAATGACTAAAAAAATTGAAGGTCCGTCGAGGTTGAACTCGTTTCACTGTTCTTTGGACATTAGCTTAATTATCAGCTGTACAGTTCGCTACAAAAAGTGTCTTTTAACAATCAAACTTACTTTAATAACATATTTAAAATATTTAGTAGGTAGGTACAAAAATAATCCAACCAAAATAATTATTCTGTCAATCAATAAACACATAGATTTAACCACTATCCGTTATATTACCAATGTATATTAACATGTTCGTATTGTATCTATGGTTAGGTACAGTTAGTAATTCGTTTTATCTCATGAATACGGATCGGCCATGCTTGTGTGTGTAGATGCACGTACACGTTGTCCCTGAGTGCGTAAGCTCGGGAGCGCTCACTCTCGGCGGAGTCGCCGGCTGGGTAGTACTCGTAGTAAATTGTCGAGTACCATCAGCATGGCAAGTATGAGCAAAAGGAGTTTTTTTTTGTGTAAGGTAAGAAATATACATGGTTAGTTATTTATTTTGGTTCTGTGTAATCAATAAATGTATTAAGTTTCAGTTCAATAATAACATTTTAAACGCGTAATACTTATTAATTTATTTTGAAGGTCATCAAATGAATGCAAGTGTTTATCGTTTTCTCAAAAATTTATATGAAATCACGGAACTTTATCCAGAACCAGCGTTTTGTACACAAAATGATAATCAGAATTATATCATATTTATGTACAAAGCGATGGGAGTTTAAAAAATATTAAAGGGAGATGGAAAATAAATAAATAGAGATCTGCAAAATTTACTTTTACGATGAAAAACCAAAAAAGGAGAGATCAAGCAGTAGAGATTAATTGGCTCACACCCGATGTCAGTCGGAGCACAATTTCATATCGTACAAAAACCAAATCCGTCATAGGCAAAATTAAAAATAGTTTTAAATAAAAAAAATGGTTTAAATAAAAATTTTATTATGTAATACAAGTATACATTTTTTTCATTTACTATGTATGAGCTTGCTAACCCTACCGATGGTTGCGCACACAAGAGTGCGTGTCTACAGTATACGCATTACAACTGAATGTATGGTTCAGTCGTTTTTGTGAGGCCAAATTACTGTATCTATTATGTGGATAGACATTTATAAAACACACATTTTAACACCGATAACTCGAGGCATATATAGAAAGTACCCTGCATCCGTGTCCGGCTCACTAGCCACTAGAGATTACCCTACCAAAAGGCGGCTGACGAAAATAATCCAGGAAAGCAATCGTACAAGTTTACACATCGCATCGGCCGTTTTATTACTTATGTCGAACGTCGGCCTATCCCCCGCGGCTTGCATTTATCTGCTCAATAAAACTCCGATGAAACACTCGATGACGTCCAATATGATTCCGCCTCCCGAAGGGTCCTCGTATGGAGTCGCATCAACTATTTTTCTTTATTACCCCATGTTGTACGGCTTTATGGACCCATTCGGAGTAATAGGATTTGTTCTGAACAAATTTGTTCACATTTCACTTTTGTTGAATACGCTTTTAGATGTTCAAATCTTTGTTTAAGTACCTACAGCACGTATATTATGGTTCTAAAGAACATATTTTTTTTATTGAAATAATACTGAAACCTCTGGCATTTTAAATTATAAAGCAAACATAGTGAAATAGCAGTCGGCAACAAAGTGCAGTACTGACAGCGCCGGCGAATCTAGCTTGAAATAGCCAAATTATCGATTCGCCAAATTGTCGCGAACGAAACAAAGATACTCGTAACCAGCATTGATGACCTATTCAATTGCCACTACAACCATTATTTTGAGGAACTGTATGAAGTTACTTTGTTCTTTGACACAGATCATTAATAAATTAGACAAGTAATCAGACGAATCATAATTTAAATTAGTAATTCCTTTAGACTCTTTCAAAACATACAAATATAAACTTACTCCTGTTGCATGAGTACTGTGCGACAAAACCAAAACAAAAACGTCTCTGTCTATAACTTTATGGATTCACGGACAAAACATGTTCGCAGGACCTGCCTGACCCACATATATCGCCAGCGCCGAACGACGTACAGCTGTTCGCAATGTTCAGCGGCAGGTTCGAGTTGATACGGGTCCACGTAAATTATTAACAAGTCTGTATGAAGGTGACGGTTAATGATAACGTTAACTAGATTTTGTAATAGAGGCAGCTGTACCCGGCGCTCCGGAGTTATGTCCCGCGCGAGACGGGTATCCGATTAAAAATGCAACACTTCAAAACGAGTTGAATTCGGCATCGGCGTCGCTGGCGCACGTTGCCGTGAGCCCAGTGTTGTTATGACGCCGGGCCCGCGAGGTCGCCCGCGCCGCGCACACGCCTGCACCTGCAGCCCTCCTCCCACTCCAGCCTGCTCTAATCAAATATACCGTACCTACATGTGTTCCAAATCCGGTGCTTGTGAACATTGTGATTGAAAGAATCTTTCTTCATCCAAGGATACTTATAGTAGGTATTTTCTTCATGAATAAATAAAATAACATATTTTTTTATTATTGATAACTTACCAATTCACTGTTTCATTGGACTATTATCATTAGTTTAATGCTTTTCGTTGTATTCAATTAAGTCAATTTAAATTTTGTTGCCGTCCTAGCGAGGAAAATGTGACACGGGAGCTAATTTACTTCGCAGTCAGGACGTTGACGCAAGTATTTTTAAATCACCAATTTTCAAAGTGGATCGTCAGCGGCACTGACATTTACTCGTATAAAGCAGAAATACAACTTACGGTAAGACAGGGGCGCTACACACGTCGGTATTTACGTGGACAGAGCAACGGTATCCGCTCCAGAGTTTCTATTTTTGCGCTATATCGTTTATTATGAGGGCCGGCGGGCGGTGGAGTGGCGGCGGCAGCGTGGCGGCGGCGGCACGGCGGCGGGCCGGCGGCTTTCTCGGCCGAGGGCGGGCGCGCGCGTCGCGAGCCACTACACCGCCTGATATTATATTCTGGAGCACGTCGCCTCGCCGCGCCGCCGCCTCGCCGCGCTCCGCGTCAGTTATTTCGAGTGCACCTACCACCTATGAACTTACCTAGATTCTCAGTCACAGAGCAGCTCCGACCCAACCACCCGTACCAATCGCGTGTTATCGCCTTAACGGCTTAGCTATTACTAATATTTATTTACATCTCATTAAAACTGGTCGTCGCGCGTCGCGGTCAAGAGCCCCTTTATACGCGTATGCTGGAGCCGGCACCGACCGCTCGCCACTCGCCAGTGCACTTCTGCGTACCTAATACTCGTACAGGGTTTGTTACTAATGGTTTTCAGATTTATTAAATACCGATATATGTAAGTAAAAGGGGATAATGAGCCTCAAGACTCAATGTAAGGATTTGGCAAGGTTTTAGTCATTTACATAGAAGTAGCGCACTTAGATACCTGTAGATACGTGCCTATATGGTAAATATGTATTAGTTTACCCTAGCAAATACTCTTAGTGTTTGTTAGAATAATGTTGTATCATGAATAAGGTTAAAGTATTCGTATTTGAAGGTTGTACGTTATTTTACAGACTGAAGTTGTTTAGAATTTCATTTCATAGAATTTTTTTCTCGTATTATCATTTCATAGAATAATCAATATGTAGAATAATTACTTTGAAGACTTTTAAATCATCGTTTTTTATTTTAAATAAAATTCAATGTTTCTTTTTTCATATCATAGAATAGCAAATTAAATATTCTTTGTTCTCATATTATTTATTTAAAATATAACTTAATAACAATAAAATCAACTTATAGAGTAGGGTGCAGTTTGTGAAGGTGTGTGAAATGAAACGTTTGAAAAAAAGCATACGATTTTAATTTGCAGTCAAATGGTATCGCATAGCTTATTCAAGAGATATAAAAAAAATAACCTCGAAGGCTAAGGCGGGAGCTTGCTTCGCTTCGCTCCCGCCATAGCCTTCTAACCTAACCTATTCAAGTCGGTTCTGCCCAGAGAGGTCTTGCTCGCTCGCTTCGCTCGCTCGCTCACTCATATTTATATCATAATATAGTATTTATCTTATAACCCAACCTTCTAAAAAATGCACTGACCAAACAATATTCGTTGAAAAATAATTATATTGTTTGATAAGTATGTGTAATGAAAAAATAAAATTACAAAATTCATTGAATTGATTTTCTGTCGAATTTGTTTCTTTCAAGTAAATAGTTAAAAAAAAAAATATATACGAAGCAAAAATACAAGGACCAAATAGTATATGAAACATTTTCTGTGAAACAAAATTCTGTAATTTTTCAGTCTGTAAAACAAGGGGACACCGTATTTGAAGTGGGCTCTATTGTATGGACGTGTAGAGCGCGCGCGACAAAGCCCTGCGATACAGAGTGATAAAGCTTGTGGATACAACGGTGACATACATTCACTCTCAAACCCTTGTGATAACATTTTACATAATGCCTATAATAATACTAAAAAAAAACATTAATGTGTGATTTTGTCGTAATAACGTAATGACAGCACTTTTCTGTAACTGTAGGTATGTTTTTCTCCGTCACATATTACATGAAACATTAGATTTAAAAACATGGACATAGTTCATAAAACACTATTACTTTATTATAGGCGACACCTCCACGGAGCGAGTTTGCTGTATTCACCACTTTAGTCATAGTCATACTCAGTGTTTATTTATAAACTTAAGTAAAACTAAAACAGTTGGTGGAAAAGTCATGATGGAAATGGAACACTATGTTTTGCCATTTGGCATACAAACATTTTAAAAAAAAGTTACAGTTCCTTGAACATACTGTAATGGAAGAATTTCTAGCATGAAATCCGAGACTGTATAAGAGTATTTTAATACAGTTGCTCAAATACTGGTACTTTTTTTATACCTGTATATCGTTCGGAAAGTTGTATTATTCAAACTAATATTTTATCTTTTCCATTTGTTTAATGTTACTATTGTTCGAAGCCATGCATCCAACTAAAGAGATTGCATCTTCAACCATTTTAAGTAAAATGGTCTCTTTTACAATATAATACAATACAAATACACAAACAAAACACGGAACAGTACATTTTAACTATAGGTATACAACAGGCGGTCTTACCGCTAAATAGCGATCTCTTCCAGACAACCTTGGACAGAGAAATAATAAAAACAAAAATACATGGCAGGCGGTGTAAACTAAATTATTCAGAACTCAAACTAAACTACAAGAAACACTTCTGTTATTGTAAAAACTACTTACACAAATATAAACTACATATAAATATACACATAAACAAAGTAAATTAGTTAATAAATACATACTAAATACACGCTAAATACATACTATTATACAAATGTAAAATATACATACATAAATTCTAGAAATCAGCCAAACAAAGATAATACACGAGGTCGTAGGATGGTAAAAATAAAAGTAAAAGAAATCATAGAAAAACTACGGAAGCGATAGATAATAGTCCTTTAGCTTGCTTTTAAAAATAAAAATAGACTGAGCACGCCTTACTTCTGTAGGCAAAGCGTTCCATAGCCTTATTGCCTGGATTGTGTAGGAATTGGAGTAAAACTTAGAGAAAGAAAAGGGGACTGACAAAAGAAGGTTTTGGGAAGCTCTAACTGAATTAAAATAATTGAAACGCTCCTTAAGGTAATACGGGGTTGCAGGGTTGAAAAGTATGCTGAAGAGGAGACTTAAAATATGAAAGTTTCGACGAGCACATCACTCACTAATAACTAATTAATTAATTGAGCACATTAATCACTGTTGTATTTTGGATTCATTGACTTTTTCTCACAAATGTATTAAAAAACGTCGTTTGTAATAGGTACTCGCGGAACTGTCATTTTCACTCGTGCCGAGTCTTGTCCCTCGCTTGTAGGTATACCTACATAGGTTCTAACCGGGAATAATAATTTGTTATATCGATGTTTTGCATTACGTAAGTACTCAATAAACAACAAACTGGAATTTGGAACTACATACACAGACATAAACTCACGCCTTCGTTCCCAGAGTGGGGTAGGCAGAGCTACAGAATTACCTACAACTCTAAAAACTCCTTGAAAATTCTGTAATCACATTTCGCACAATCGACCAGCGTAATAGGGACAGGTTGCAAGTTCATCGCCTAACAGTACTACAAGCCTTGATTCCCTTAGTCGCCTCTTACGACATCCAGGGGAAGACATGGAGTGGCATGGAGTGCCTTCTCTATGCCATAAACATGGCACGGAGAAGGCACATCATGAGCACACAGAACAACTGATGGTACGTGAAACCTGTGACCCATAGATATTTGCATTTTCAAGTCTACAATCTAAAGACTGCAATCCTAACACCGCAAATGCGTTACCAACTCTAAAGACTGAGATGAAATACCTCTATGCCAGTAAATTCATCAGTTGTCTTATTTCCACACCGAAACAAGAGTGCGTATACTGCGTCTTGACTGTAGTTTAGGGTGGTATTCCACTTGTCCAAGATCTTTGTCCAATATGCATTGCGTCTCCCATTTTTTTTAACAAACTGTGCGTTGGACAAAGATCTTGTACAAGTGGAATACCACCCTTAAAGATATAGCTGGTAGGAAGTGATCCGGATGGACCACTGAACTTTTTCAATTTTATTTAGACCAGACAGTGTTTAGAGCCGGATGTGTCCTACTGCTGGGCAAAGACCTCCCCTTACTTTTTCCATGTATCTCTATTCTTTACCGTCTCTGGCCAGTCCTTCAAAAAGGAATCCAAGTCATCCCGCCATCACCGACGAGGTCTGCCGCGTTTCTGTCTTGAGTTGTTTGGGGTTCGGCATACGGCAGATATGGCCAGCCGAGTCAGTTAAGATAAGATGTTGACTACTTGAAATTATTATAAGGATAAAAATATTTTTCACTTCTCATGCTCTTAAAATGATACTTTAGTTTCTGCACATCACGACTAAAGCTACTTATTAACCTACCGCGGCTAGTTTATTAATCTCTAGGGTTTCAAGTTTTTTATTTACTTTATTTTGGAAACCCCGAAACAACCAATCTTGGTCTTTATGGATGGAGGATTATCGCTATTTTCAGTGATTGTGTACAGACCAATTTTTGGGCATTGAAATAACCTCAAAATGATAACGGCAAATATACAAAAAAACGATTTCATTTCGTGAAACACGATTAAAAATTACGAATATGAATTTATTGAATTAGGTATATTAAGGATGAATTCATTTTATTAAGCATGGTCCAATTAGTTTTAAATTCGTTTTATAGTTTGAATCTGTTGGCTAAGTATGCAAGTATTTAAAGTGTCACATTACAAAAAAAAACAACCGTGGAACAAATTTGTAAGAAACTTTGTTATAATAAATATTGTGATTTTTTTCCTCGCATTCAAAGTGAAAAGTAGAGTGTTTAACGCGAGACTAAACAACCATAATGACACACGAACAATAACATCTCGTGTCATTATGGCTTGTTTTAGTCCCTTGTTGAACAATCTACTTTAATTTACTATTATTACTATGAATTTAAAAAGTAAATACAAATGGAATAAGTATATGTTTGTTTTTCTTTTTCAAATTACTCCTACACATAATTATCTCCCAAAGACGCAGGCGCCAAGCCGGTCGCAGAGTAAAAATACATTTACCGCGTCACCATTTCATCATGTACCTGAAAACGATTTTCCTTATAAAGTGATACTTTTTAATCATAAATAACCGTGCAATAATCGTTTTTGATATAAATTACAAGTCTCATTTCAAGGAATCCGACTGTAGCCTTAAACTGGTTGTGCGAAAAACAACACGCAGGTACTTATATGAACAAAACCCATAAGGCATGTCCTATGTCTGTAAAACACAAATGTTTAAGTAAAGAGCTCTGTTGTCAGTGTTATAAACATTCGGCCAATTTAAAGGGTGTTTTTTGAAAAGCCTCCGTGTTATATTCATTAGTCGGCGCTCGCTCACTGCGGCGTTCATTAGCGCACTACACTGCGCTTTATCCGCACGTTTTGTCCCAACCTTGTTATTCATTCAATTTAAACCAACTAATTGTGAAATCACGACCGAGAGGAGTCATGCCGATCGTTATAATACCCAAACGGCTTTAATAACAATGATAACTTTTTAATCGTGTATATTTTGTTTTGAGTTAGTGTTAAAACACAGCGTAGGTATACTTTAATAACTAATGAGTAAGTTACAAAATGCACATTATAAAACCGGTAGTATTATTAAGACACACGTTAAACAGTATACTTGAAAAACTATCGTAAAACTTTTCTTGGGATTGTACGAGAAAGTTCCGTGTCAATAAAATTACACATACTTTGTAACGTGTGCTCTGTCAGGTGTTGTTTTACGGTGACGCGATATTTAGGGATACAAATTCTAGTACATATCACAAAACAGCGTTGCAGCTGTAAAACGTGGCTCGTTTACAGGGAGTACAAGTGTTATTCAACACCAATGAATATCAAACAAAACAATAAGAAAACCACACCGCAACTCGCTGCGCCAGTTGTATTATACTTATATTATGATGCAGATACGTTTGCATCTAACGCTAGTAAGCCGCTGACACTCCATTAGAGTCTAATTGAAATTAGTTGTAATCCATTGTTGCAGGGTGATAGCGGATCGGTATTAAATCGGTAAAGGATGGCGGGAGAGGGCGCGCGGGAAGGTTGGGGCTCCACACAGACGGAAGCGCCGGCGGCGGCGGGCTCCGGGCCCTCCTGCCTGCCCGCCGCGCTCCTCCGAGGCTGGCGGAGAACTGCTCTCTACTGCATCCTAGTGCTCCTCATGCTGTTAATCTTCCTGAATATTGCACTAACACTTTGGATTATTAGTAGTTTAAAATTGAGAATGGTGAGACAAACGTTACGATATCACTGGTAACATTTTCACATCCACCCTTATTTATTACCGACATAACTAGCTGTACGCTGCGCGCCTTGCTACGCCAGGAAAAACATAAATGCATAGTTGGTCGTACCAACTCAGAAACCTTCGTAGACTCATGCACAACACTGCTGAAGATCATCACATGTTCAAATGCATAGTTTACGATTCTATAAAGCGCATACAGACAAATATCCATTTATATATATATATATATATATATAAATGGATGTTTGATATATATATTCTGCCTGTTTCCCTGTTGTGTGTATCAGGCACAGTTGTATGTAGACAGTATGTTTCTGAAAGCAACCGCGCTTAAGAATGCATACCTGTTTCCAGTGGTTAATAAATCCGTAAATGACTTCATTAAATTTATAACATCGCCCAGCTCCTCTTTGAGCCAAGTAATAACCATTAACGCTACACGCTGCCGCCGCCGACTACAAACTGCATAAACCGATGTATTCATCACTGAAATTCATTTGTTATCTCGCAATTTCTTTGCGGTTTTTATAACGAGGAAGTTCTTATTATTTATTCCAGTGAATATATAATTTATATTTTGTTCCAGGGAGGTCTTGGACCCATTAACATTATTAAAGGTGGCATCGAGCTGGAGGGACAGGCTTTTGTCACGGATAACTTGGTTGCGTCGTCGATAAGCTCTCGCGTGGGACAACCCATTACCGTACACTCGTACAGGAATTTTAGTGTATTGGTCTCCGAGCCCGGCCGAAAGGAAACTGCCAAATTGCTACTGAGTAAGATACACGAGGCTTTTATTCACGTATTCTTTGAACAATAAAGTAAATAATACAAATTCCCAAAAAAAACTTTAATGCGAAGTTTATTTCATAGAATGTGTGGTATTGTTTTTAGTTACAATATTAAAAAAAAATACGACGAATCGTAAAAAATAAGATGTAAAATAAATAATTAGCTAATATTTCATGAGGGTAAAGGTTTGGGTAGTAAATTTAATGAGCTAACAGAATTCAATAAAATAAAAACCCATTATATGGATAGTAATTTTCTCGACATTCGTGCAATGTTATTTTCCGATCAGCCAACATTTTTGTCTGCCTACCTCAAAGCCGGCTACATATAATATATCACGTTCATCCTTCCAGAGAGAGACAGCGTTGTATGCAGCGGACGCACGTTCGAGGTGCGTGACGCGGTTGGGGACAGCGTTTTCCGAGCGTCACGCGAAGAGGTGCGGGTGTTCGCCGACTCGCTGGCGGTAGACGGGCGGGGCGGGCTGACTGTTGACAACGCTGTGCAAGCGCCGACCGTGCGCGCGCCTCCAGGGGCTGACCTGCAGTGAGGCTCACATGTTGCCTGTGTTTTGTGTTGTCCAGTGCGAAAATTCATCATTTGGTCAAGAATGATTCAACGTCAGGCCCTAGAAAAGATTCATTCGGCGTTCTTTACCGTTATCCAAAATGTATAGGATTGACGTAACCTTTCAGACGGTTGCATCGAGCGCCAACGTCAATCCCATATTTTTTTTCAGTTTTCGAAATTAGTTTACGATAGCGTAAAGCAACTTGCCTAGCGTCACTGATGTTTTAATATTTACTTTTTTAGATTGGAATCCCTAACGAGGCATCTATATTTGCGGGCCCCGCAGTCCATACATCTTGAAAGCAGAGCAGGTGGTATAGACATTTCGTCACACAGCAACATCAAACTCGATTCCGCTGTGGGTGCTGTAAGTTACCTACACATGAGAAATCCCTCATTTCTAGTTCAAAGTCAAACTTAAATATAATGTTTCTTAAATGTATATGTATGTTTCTTTTTACAGTTAAAAATCGACACTCCCAGTATTTTTATCTCGAATCTTAAGGAGGCGGTGAGAACAAATGACACGCGCCAAAACAATAACCTTCGGCCTCAAAAAGTGTACCAACTGTGCTCTTGCGCATCTGGGAAGCTGTTCCTAGCGGCCGCCGAAGCCTCTTGCGCAGCAAACGATGCCGATAGAGATTTTTGCAGATGATCATTATTAATAATCATACTAAATTTAGTGCCAAAATAGTTAATTGTATATCAAGCAAAGAAAATACTCAAGTACATTCTTATGAATTCTGCACCATGCACAATAATTATTATTAGTACAAATGTGTGATCATAGATTAAACTGCGACAGTAATTATAGATAGTAATAATAAATATATGAGAAATTAACTGTTTTTTTATCATAATTTACTGTAAGACATGACAGTTATCTTTGCCGTATGACCTCAATGTATGATTGTTCCATAATATATGATTGTTCTCAATGTGTGATTGTATTAATTTAAAATAATAATAACTGTTATATGTATAGTGTAAAGTATGCATTCAAACACAATTTATATTGTAATTGAATAAGTAAATAACTATGAAACTAACTATGAACAAATGAATATAAAAAGACGACCGTTATTACAATACAACATATCCCACTGTAATGTCCATTTTTTTGCTCTTATCATTTTCTTCTCAAATACTCAGTGCTGGAATTAATTCGTTCATTCGCAGAACTGTTTGAGCAAACAACAGCGATTACCCAATTTCATTATTTTGGTCAAAAATACTCAACATTTACCCAGTGTACCATACTCCCCATTAAAAAAAGTCAACGTCAAAGCTATCGAAATGAACGTATAACTCTCTTACTATAAATAAATCAATCACTGCAGTGTAAATAAAATATTTTGATGAAAAAGCTTTTTAATAATAAATAAAATGTACAGTGGTAAAAGAAAACACCCGACCACCGGTATCCATACTATCCATATTCCATACTAATGTTATAAATGCGAAAGTGTGTCTGTCTGTCTGTCTGTTACCTCTTTACGCTTAAACGGCTGAACCGCTTTATATGAAATTTGGTACAGAGATAGTTTGAGTCTCGGAGAAGGACATAAAATAGTTTTTATCCCGTATATCATCCTTCGGGGATGAAATAGAGAATGAAAATTTGTATGGAGCTACGATATAAACGAGTTCCACGCAGAAGACTGAAAATTGATGACTGTGAGGCAAACTATGAAATAATCAGCCCTTGTTGCACTTACGGAATCCTAAAAAGGGCAACGAGGAGGTAATTGTTCGGAGCTGATCCGAGCGGCCGCGCGCCGGAGCCGCCCAGTAATTAGAACCGCGATCCTAATTGAGACCGCAACGACAACATTTTACTCCCCATGTTTTTAGCCAACACACTGTTAACGAGCCAAAACATTACCGTCTAACCTCACATCATTTTATACAACCAATTCGTCTCAAAATACTTTATGTAAGTAGAAAAAAATAAAGCAATAAACCTTTCGATACCGACGGAATGATGCCATCTAACAAGCTCGTTGGAATAGGGTTTTTTTTTGTTATTTCGCTCCATGTTAACACAGCTATGAACATTTATTTTTATCCCGGCGAACTTTTTTGTAGTTACGACTCTTTAAACAGAGACGCACAGGAACCAATATTTGACCTTACTTTATTTTTGCTCACAAAATATTTTCAATGATCAAACTTTTTACACTTTAATGTTACCGTTATTTTTCTGAAAGGTACCCCAAAACAATGTTATTTTCATGATCCACAACTGTGTCGGTGTAATTTAAAAGTATAACTATGCCAAATACCTACAGCTTTATAGTGTCAAGAGACTCTAAGTTAAACCACAGACAGACGGTCAGACGGACATGGTGAATCTATATGGGGTCCTTGTTGACTACGGAACCCTAAAAAATAAAATAGTTTATTTGACACAAAGTTTTTTTCACCTGAATTGGTACAGTTTTTAAATTATGGCTGAAATGGTCTCCGGTCCGTTCAGATTATTACATGTCATGTAGTTGAAACATTCAGAGGCGCTGGTTTTCAGTGAGACCTAAAGGCCTAGTCTCGAAATTCTTGGAAATTTACAATATGTAGGATTGAAGTAAGCTGATGACAGATTGCGTCGACTGCTTACGTCACTTCCATTTATTTCGAGTCGATAGGAAACAGAAACGTTAGCCGCATTTCCAACTTGGCTAGGTCTACAGAAGAAAAAATATATCGCTACAACTGAAATTATTTAAGAGAGATCAGTTTTATAACAAAATAAAACCTATGTGTGTACAGGGTGCGTGAAACAAAAAAATGCAACCTTCAACTGCTTGTGCTTCAATATTTAAAAAGCTAATAAGAAATTAAATGGTGTTTTAAGGTACCGTTTATAATATCTAGACATAAAGTTTGACAAAAACAAGCCCCGGATCATTATTTCACATGACCCAATACAAAACAGAATCTGTAAAAGTAAAGTTTGGTCTAGTTTCCACAAAGTGCAGGGTTCGACATTGCGTGCCGACGGCAGCAGCACCCAGACATTACCGGCAGAATGGAGCGCTGTGAATTTTAAATTGTATTTTACACATTACTCGCTGGTACTGCGTTCGGAAGCGGTATGGCGTACTGTGAAAAAGGTTTACACAAATAGTTACAGTTACAGGAAAATAGTTAGTGGTTATACTGTGTAAGACTGGTATTGATTTCTTTCTAGTATAAGGAATAAGTATGATTTTTTGTACTCGTCGATTAAAATGTGTGTATTACGATTTCATAGAGAATACTGTAACGTCACTCTTTTCATCGTTGAATAGTCTAGATGTTACTTCCGAAACAACCGAAATAACTATTTCGATACGCTCTAGACAACCGAAATAACTATTTCGATGCGCTCTAGACAACCGAAAAAAAATTTAAAATAGAACTTCGGATTTCCATATAATTATGTGTCCTTGTTTAAGGAGCCTCGATCCGATACAAAATTGCCAATCTGTGTCGTTTCGGAACGTAGCAGCGTCGCATCATCTGTCAAAAATCTACTTTTAGTTTTCTTATATACTCGTATTAATGACTTACATTATTAATTTTAATGAACTCGTACAAAAAGTATTGTTCACAATAGTGTCATAATTAAGCTTTTTAATCTCGTACCTTACTTAGGCCACTCAGCAAGCTTCGTGGCCTAAGCACGGTACTCGACTAAAAAGCTCTCTATTATAACACGATTACGAAAAATACTATTACCCAGTCGAATAGAGGCTCAATACTTTATCATAGCCCACTCGCGTCGCGTCAGTTAGTCTGGCCCTGTTGGTTTGGCTAAACTTTGGTATGTTAAAAAAACTCGGAATGTACTTAAGACTGCACGCATGGTCACATATTTGGACGACTTACGAGTAATTATACTACTACCAAGTTGACAGTAAAATTGCTTTCTTCTCTTCTTAATGTGGATCTGCTGAAAATTTTGATGCGACTTCTTCAGTTACTATTACTACCTTTTAATTGCTGTTTGTTCCAAGTAGCACAAACATAGAGTAGGTAGATAAATGTTCTTGAGATACAGGTATATCCCTACATTATTTTGTTATTTCGCAATGTACCTACTACGTACAATACATTGTAAAATATCCGTAAAATAATGATCTCCTCAAGGACTTCTAAGATGCCTTAAATAAATCAGGTGAAGGTACTTCATTACTAAATCAATAACAGGAGGCGACTTTCAAATTAACCTACTCCCAAATTAAGCTCTAGGCTTGTACTATGTTCTAGGCAACGGAAGAGAGAACAACAAAGGACGGTGTATAAGATTTTGCCCTTTGTATTGTGTTAGGCACAAGACTCTTGGCTGGCGAGTGGCGATTCGACTCCCGGAAAGTGTCCGGCCGCCGACTTGTCCACATTATGCAGATGAGGGCGCAGGTGCCCGTTATGTGCCGCCGCGCCGGCGTATAAAAACTTCGCCCACACAAACGACCCTTGCTCACTATTTCTAGGTTCCTTGTGTTGTTTACCTAAAAATTAAGCGACTGTCTGCTGTATACTAACTCGGAGTTTCATTGCGTTACCGAGAACCAACAAAGGAGCTGGTGCTGATAAATGTCGTAAACATTAACAAATTCAGTGTACTAACATTGTGAACTTTTACACTTGTATTTTCACGACGAAAGAAGATGGCGTCAATCAGTACTGACTTCCTTTTTGGGCCAAGCTTTTTTTGCCGACTGTAGTTTCATAGCAGAAATCCTGTCGCCACCAAATCAACTCTTAGATACCATTATATTGCATTGTCATCGAGTTTATATATGTACATAGTCCAAAATTCAGCCCATTCCGTTAACGGAAAGCGGGTCAAATTTTACTTGCAGGATTTCATCCGTACAAACATAGTACATTGCAATTTAAATAAAAGCTTGGAAAAGAAACCGTTTGTAACCTTGAAAAAAGTTGAGTCCATGAAGCATTCACGTAAAATGAACATGGTTTTCCTCCGGAACGCACAAAAGCGTAATGAGGACGCGAAAAATGTAATTTTAATTTTATTCTTAGCACTTTGGGGCGCTCACCTGTGGAGGTATTCTCTGAAGCAGCTAAGTCAAGTTCGCT
The DNA here is from genome assembly GCA_963966035.1 of Acleris laterana. Lineage (NCBI taxonomy): Eukaryota > Metazoa > Arthropoda > Insecta > Lepidoptera > Tortricidae > Acleris > Acleris laterana. The sequence continues at coordinate 7,290,804 of OZ014442.1, read as the reverse complement.
CGATCGAACTAGCCTAGCTAGAGCCGGCGTTGAATATATTAAATAGGTACTTCAAGCATTCTTCAACGGAATATTACTGCAAACTTTCACTGTTTTGCGTGGTCATATAGGTACCACTAGGTACCCTCTTTAGTCAAGTTATTTCGACGGCGCAACAAGCAATCAAAGTCGATAGGTACCTAATTCTCCAAACACCTATGAACACGCAGAACAACGTCAGTTCGCTGGTAAAAAAACATACAAGAGTTCGTCATCGATATGGTTTAATGAGACTCACCCCCCTCCCACTCTCGCAAGAGGATCGCGGAAACGATAGAACCAAAGCAATCCCTGTAAACCAACATAGTAGACACGTACCTTTAAGCGATTCCCGCTCATGAAGGGTTCAAGTTAGGCCAAGTCGATCCAGCGAACTTACGTTTGCCGCGAAGAGAGTAGCACCGCTGGCAGCGCTTAATCACAATCACGCGCGCGCGTGATAATCTTACGGCTCCACGCGAATGAAGAGAAAACGACAAACGGATTATTTTTCTCGTTATCCTCTGTGTTAATCCTTGTCACACGACGCTTGAATATACTCGTGGGTCTGTCATAACATGAACAGTCGAGGAATGGGTTGTAGTAACCATGCTTATGATTTATGTAACCATAATTACCTACTTAAATTTGAGCGCTAACAGATGAAGCCGAACGTACATAGTTGGAAATCTGTATTTTTTGATATTGCCAAATAATAATATAAATAAATTCTGTAAAAAAATCACCGTTATGATAATAACATATTTAATACCATTATCAGAAACAATACAAATTATACTAGGTGACACCCAAGACGTAATACAAAATGTTATTTTCCGAATCTACTCATGATTACGATCAACTATTAATATGGGACCAACTTCGAAAACGTAAACACAAAATCGAGGTCTCCATACAAATTTCGAAACCGGCTGATTGTTTTTAGTATGGGAGATTCCATTTTTTTCTACCGATTTCAATATTAGTCCCATAGTAAAAGTTGATCGTACTCAAGAGTAGACCCAGAAAATAAAATTTTGTATTACGTCTTAGGTGTCACCCTGTATATATATTTCTTTATTACTTACTATATTGTTAATAGTTGGCTCTCATTCCCATGACAATAAAGTTTTCAAAAACAAGATATGTAACTTTGAAAATGTATGTTCTATTCTCCGGCAGTAAAATATTTTTAATTTCAAATGCTCTTAACATGTTGCTTTACATCGGGATTAAAGCTCCTTTATTAGTCTCTAGGGACTAAAGTTTATTACTTAATTTACTTTGAAAACCTCTAAACAACCAATCATGGCGTTTGTGAATGGAGGATTATCGCCATTTTCAGTAATTGTGTATAGACAATTTTAAGGCCGTAGAAATAACCTCAAAACGACAACTGTGCTAAAATATAAAAAAAAACGATTTAATTTCATAAAACTCGATAAATGATTACGAATATGAATCTTTTAAATTACATTAAGGGTCAATTCATTTTATTATCTATGCATGGTCCAATTAGTTTTAAATCAGTTTTCAAGTTTGAGAATATGCAAACATTTAAAGCCTCACATGACAAAAAAAAGATAACTTCGGAAGAAATTTGTAAGAAACTTTGTTATAACAAATATTCTAATTTTGTATAGAACGGCATTTGTTTCCTCGCATTCAAAATGAAAAGTAGAGTGTTTAACGCGATACTAAACAACCATAATGACACACGAACAATAACATCTCATGTCATTATGGCTCATTTTAGACCCTCGTTGAACAATCTAATATTGTAACATTATCCCATCTATTAGCAAATTAAGAGTCTATAGTGTGAATTGAAACTATAAAGTCTATTCAATCTAAGCATTAAATATCTTCATTACACAGAAAAAGTACGTAAGATTCATATCTGACATCATATGATTGCCAAGTTTGGCCAACCTGCCTTATAGCAAAGAAATTAACTATAAAATGAATATTAAGAATATGTCAATCAAAGGACATTTTTCCTTCTGGGAGCCATAAAAATGTCTATCAGTCTTACTTAACGAAGTTACTTCGTAAATTTTGTTTGCACAAATTTAGCCGGACACAGACAGGTGACGGGCTGACGTTGATAAACGCGGTACACTGCCAATTCACTTTGCTCGAGTTATGGTCAATGGCTGTTAGGTAATTCATTCATTTAATATTTTAATTTCCATCCCTTTTGAAGTAGTACTAAACTGACGTTTATTATTAAAACCGATTCTTTACTTGAGATAGCTGAGCTTCCTTTGTCGGCACTACACGCCAATCCTACTTTAGCGAAAGCCGCCAACTTGGCTGTTATTGCAGAATGTTTCACCTGCAACACACTAACGGAACGTACTGTAATAACATTTACACAGGGGAAATTCAAACGTCGAACTATTTGCGCGTTTTCCCCAAAATGAATTTTCTTTGTTATTCAAACAATAAATATTACATGAACGATGTGACAAAGAAGTCAAACGCCGGCCGGGATTTCATACGGCGCGTTACATATTTAATAGCACGCGTCAAAATCGTGATTTTAGTGCTTCGATTACGGTAAATAAAGAGTGAGGGACGCAACAAAACAAACGCTTGCAGGAATGAGCAGCTAAATGTTTTAGATTAATCAAGGAAGAGTACAATCGACTCATTTGCATTTATACGAGTGGTTCACTAGCGCGCTCGTTCTAACCGCATCAATAATTTGTATTTGGGATCTCCGCTTTAATAAACGCTTAAGCTCTCAATAATTACCTAATAAAAACTTACCCTTGGTAGGATAAACTTTTGATGTTCTCCAGCGATATTCAACTGTTTTCATTGTACGGGTCTTCACGCTTTGTTGTTGGTATATATATATTATTTAGCCGTAAAATAAAATCTTATCAGCTTTTTGTGTATCCGACGCGATTCGGTTGTTACGTTTGACACTTATTGAAACTGTTCTTAAGTGTTGTCCTTTTATGTAGGTACTCCATAAATGTTTGATAGGGCCATCTCGGGAAATCTCTGTCTCCATTCGCAGAGGGTCCGCACTCAAATAAAACGGGAATCCCAAATATTATTCCGCGACATTTTCCCCGTTCCTTCGATGTGAACTTTTATTTTTATGCCCTTACGTATTCTTTCTTATCAGAGCAGAAACACACTTCCAGCGCGATTCTGAGGCACTGGCTTAAACCCTTTGAGAAAGATCCTTTCGCACACACCTTTAAATACTGCCGACTCCGCAGAAGAGGGAAGAACCGAGACATTATATTACATTATTTTAGTGTAGGTTTGTTGAATTCTACTGAACGATGAGGTTTTTTTGTTTTTTAGTTGATTTTTACACTGAACTTAGCCAGCTTTTGCTTTTTTGAATTAAGAGTTAAAATAATTAATAACCCTCCTTGGGGCAGTCGGGAACATGACGCCTCTGCGGTTTTAATCCCGCACATATTTCGGCGTCACTCGGCCTCGTATTAGTATGCCGTGCCACAGTAACCGAAGTCGAATCACAAAAGATATCCGGAGCGCGACTTGCACAAGGGATGAAAGCCAACATTGTGTAATCAAAAGGGTCGCAATCTCACCTCACCCCCGCACCGACCGAGCCAAACACAGCTTCATCAACCACGACTCTTTCCACTCATTGTGACGTTTCGTTTCTCAAACCTTCATTACTAAGAGCTCTACGGGAATAGCTTTCAATCCACGATTTATACGACTATACAAAATACACGTCATAATTTAGATCCCATCGTAAAGGGTGTAGCAGGATAAGCCTTCAAAAATTGCCCCCAAAGCTTTGAGTTCAAAACTACTATCAGTTGATGCCCCGTTAAATGAAAATAATTCATACCAATTTTTAACCCTCTACTGCCACCTGGAACCCCACGACATTCATTTAACCCTAAAACGTTTTTATTTATTTTCTCAAAAAGTATAAAAAGTAGAATTGTCAAATTTTGCACAAATGTTGATGTGATCAATATAAACTATCAAAAAAAAAATGAGCCCTCTACTTACTTATTTTCCTAGAAAAAAACCTAAATTAAAAATTAAAACATCCTGTATAACAATTCAGGCTCGTTGTACTATCACCATTTTTTTACTAAATATTAACCAACTACCTATCTACATAATATGTAAGTTTCATGTAATTAACAAAGGTGGAACAGTGTGAAAATATAGGTATTGTTCAGTACGTACCATGTATGTAACACGCTTACGGTGACGACATTAGTAAAAGTTATCGGCCCGCCAACCGGGAAGCCATCCGTAATCGATCTTTTTTAATTTGCTACGATTAATGACACTCATTAATACATATTTGAACAAATGTTTCTGTTTATTTTACTTTACTGTTTAGCAAAAAGGTACCTACTACTTAGGTTACTCAGCATTTTACGTAAGTTCTTAAGTCCTGAAAGCGAAATAAATTAAAAAAAAATTGGCCCTCGGCCGTGATGCCGCCCGTGTTCGATTTTTGAATATTTTTTCATAATTCGCTCCTCGGCGTGAAGCTTGGCTGCTGTTTTAAAAGAAAAAAATGTCTGCAAATGCAAACAGTGATTTAAACTTAGAGAAAAGAAAATTGATTGCAAATATTTTCAAAAAACTAGTTAATAATTAGTTTGTTGTCATAAACTCGAATTTATATTACTAAAAAGAAATAAACAGAAACACTTGTTCAAATATGTATTAATGAGTTTCATTCATCTTCCTTAAACATTCGACATTAGCAAATTAAAAAAGATCGATTACGGATGGCTTCCCGGTTGGCGGGCCGATATCTTTTACTAATGTCGTCACCGTAAGCGTGTTACATACATGGTACGTACTGAACAATACCTATATTTTCACACTGTTCCACCTTTGTTAATTACATGAAACTTACATATTATGTAGACAGGTAGTTAGTTAATATTTAGTAAAAAAATGGTGATAGTACAACGAGCCTGAATTGTTATACAGGATGTTTTAATTTTTAATTTAGGTTTTTTTCTAGGAAAATAAGTAAGTAGAGGGCTCATTTTTTTTTTGATAGTTTATATTGATCACATCAACATTTGTGCAAAATTTGACAATTCTACTTTTTATACTTTTTGAGAAAATAAATAAAAACGTTTTAGGGTTAAATGAATGTCGTGGGGTTCCAGGTGGCAGTAGAGGGTTAAAAATTGGTATGAATTATTTTCATTTGACGGGGCATCAACTGATAGTAGTTTTGAACTCAAAGCTTTGGGGGCAATTTTTGAAGGCTTATCCTGCTACACCCTTTAGATCAAATCTCAGCAACACGTGTAAATAGAGCGCGTCATAAATAATGAGCGCCCGACGAGTATGACACAAATACCGGCGAAATATTTTTGGGCCACACAATCTGATAGCGCGACGTTTCATCAAATGCTCGAGTACAAGGGCCAAATAAATATGCATGTTGTTACGATTCTATATCCCGCCGATCGAATATTTGTGCAAATGCCTTGATGGGCGAAGGCGCGACTCAATATTGCCGAGACGTTTATGCCACACCGCGCACTCCTCACGAAGTGCCGCAATAGTTTCACGTTTGAATTTCTTGAACAAACATTATTACTGCTCCAATGGCGAAATGTTCCTCCGAAACAATTCGCAATAGCGGGAACTTCAATGTCAAAGGAAAAGAAGAATAGCAAATCTCAACACGCGCATTTAACTTCGCAATAAAGTTTACGTTGAATAAACAGAACACGTGTTTTATTTCACCGAGTTGACGGTAAAGCTTTGACGAATTCAAATAGTAGTTAGCCGGCCTCTTTGACTTCATAACGTCTGGCAGATAATATCATAAACCCGGTTACAGCAGAGGGAACACGCCGGCGAGGGGCAGTCTGACGCATCGGCCTATTCCCCGAACTCGTTATTGTTTCACATCATCTTGATGGTCTTTTATTCCCCTTAGTTATGTGGGTCTATGTTAGTTAGGCCTTTGTTGTTTGAATATTCAAGTCATCGCCCAGTTTGATAACAAAGACTTTATTCATAAACATGAAACGAACTATCACAAAACTGTGGAGCTTTTCATTATTCGTTTGAGTTTCCGAGCAAAACCCTAATAAAGCGAATTAAATGTACCTAAGTAAAGGAGTTACTGAAGAAACGACTCGTCTTGCCACTGGCGGTAATTAAGATTTTGAAATACCCGGTCTTTGTGATAGAGTTAACTCCCTCGGAGATATTTCTCTGTTTAGGAAATCACCCTTTACCTGCACTTTATTAGAATAATTTATGTAATAATTTTATTAAAACGGCACGGAATTATTATTCAGGATATGTTTTTCACATAAAAGTAATCAATCAAGCAATTTTTTTATATTCAACTTCTCTAATGAAATACGGTTATTAACTATAAATTATAATTACTCATAGTAGTTACACAGAAACTCATATTCCATTACAGTTACTAAGATAGTATTATGCAGCGTAGCTTCGGTAAAAATAATAAAACAATATTAAAGCGCTTTGGATTAACCCGTGGTTTATGATTCTCATTATTAGCCGCTGCTGTTATATTAGAAACCTTAAGAAAAATACAAAAGGAGGAATTCTTACCCTTCGCAAGCTCATCTGCTTTAATAATCATTGATTGTGTGATGAGCAGTATCGGCGGGAACAAGTATTTATTAGAGTACGGCTCGGATGAAGATAACACGAGCCACAAGCCGCCGCTAATGCGGGAAGGGCTCATTACATTGTGTTGACACCGACAAATGCCCTTTTACATATTCTCACTGAGATCCCGAAGATTGAGCCATGAAATTGAAAACGATCCCTTTGAAGAAATTTATTCCAGGCACGAACTGCTCTCCCACTCCGATGAGGAGGAGATTTGCTCGTTTATTTTTATGAAATTATTCAAGAAACACTCCGTTCTTGTTAGCTGTCGAAATAACTACGTACCTACTCACTATGGCGGCGAATGGCCGGGGTGGATGCGTTTAACAGGAATGAAATTCGGAATTTAAGTTTAAGAGCCACTTTAAAGCAAGATTTCACGGAGCTACGCTTACCGATAAACTAATTTAAGTAACCGTTATTTATTCACTAGTCTTAATATACCGGCCCAACTAGATAGGAAGTAGGAAGTAGGGTGTAATAGTGACGAAGGCTTATAAATTACTGAGCAAAAACTTACTCAAAGGATTTCCCAACTTTACAACAATAAAAATCAGAGAAAAGTGCTCACTACTGCTTAAAGCTTTTAACTTGCATTAAACTTTTAAGAAGAATTAAGATCGAAATGCAGTAAAGTAAAAAAGTTGAAGTTGGGTAGATGAGGTGTGAGGTAATTAAACGTGTGCAGTTACCTAGCACGTCAAACTAATTATGTTATTATTATGGGTGTACATAGTTGTAATAACACCTGTTTAGCATAGAATTTTATTTCACGTTTCAGTTTTGTATGTATCCTAAACAAGCGCGCTTAAAAATAAAAACATCCGAAGCTAACCTTATTTCAGTTCGTTCACCATCGTTCAAAATATTTTCCTAAAAGTTCAAAAATGACGTCCGCATTTTCGTTATAGCTTTGTTAAACGCCTCTACAAAGGTGAACCGAATGACATATTGCAGGATGAATGTGTTTATGTTCGCGGCCCGATTTATCCGGCGGCAACCACCAACTTTTGCACTTTTTCACGCCGCTTGCCAGCCACACGTTCAGTGCGAGGTAAGTCCGCACTCCGAACTCCCGCTCCACATTATCACACGACCGAATTCATTTTAAATTTGTTCCAAACTTTTTTCAAAACAAAGTAAAACACCGCTGAGCTTCACTATCATTTATTTAACAACTCGCACGAAACATACAAAGTTTCTTTTGGGACGTTTTTTATTTTAGCAACAAAATTCAGTTTAATTTCAATTGGCATCTGCTTTCAGAGCTTTCCGTTGACGTGTTCCCTAACAAAATATTCGGAAGCACATTCCATCCGGCCTTTTGCGTCATAACTGGCGCGTAATGACCTCATCGTATAAAGAAGCAAAAATATCGCGAACGCAATTCGTCATGTCATTATGCAAGGAAAGGGCGAACTTTACGACTATAATAACGCGAGATGTCTGACTCGTGCCTCGTGAATGGTGAAACGTTCTTTATTGTAGCGTGTTTTATGAACGATTAACCTTTTAATGTAAACCGACCGCTTGAAATGAAAACCCCTATCGAAAAATAATTCGATGTCCGCGCCGGCCATTTTTAAATTACGCAGTCGACTACTTTCGCTGTATAAAATTTAGACTTTACGCTCCTCTGAAATAAATTTGAACGTAATTCCTTGGAGAAGATAACAAATTTGTTCCCGATGACTGGTAATGCGATTAGGGTGTTTTGTCAGATCATGCGGTTAATGAAAACTGTTTTCTTAATTTAATTTGTTGGCTCCTTTTTGTAGCCTAATCCCGCCCATCCAGGAGGGAGTTTTTAGGCAAAAGACACCAAGGTATCCTGTTTGTTTTATTACCTATATATTGTATGACCATATTTAGATAGGTACCTACAACTGATGTATCCACATCAAGCCATGCTCTAAAACAGATGATTTTTATGTACCTTAACTTTATTCTCGACGCTGATTTTACAAAATCTTCGATGCCATTGAATATGAAATTGCCATTGAGGAGCATTTGAAGAGTGCTCATCACGCTCCTCATTGTGTCGCCCGACACACGTCTTACTCTCATATATATCAGTTCTGAATAAGAACCATGTTTTCTGTTTTAAATGTATTTTTTATAAATAAAAATTAAACTAAACCACACTAGCTATCGTACACTACACTGATGAGATGACGTATGAGTTACTGACAATGTTTATGGTGGTACCATCCAACTCGCCATTGATAAAAGCAAATTTTGTAACCAGATTTTAACAACATTCCAGCCATATTCCCCTTTAACACGCCGTTAGCCTATACGTATAGTTTGGACGTTGTGAGCTGTGATGTCCTTCGTCAGGAGAAAATTTCATTAACGCGGTACATGTTCAATTATCGAATAATATTGGCTGCAGCTCACTGATACCGCGAGATACATGCGTTCTATGCACGCGTGATATTCTCGGAGATAGCTGACGTTGCTTGGCGAAGGTTTATAAGCTATTAGTGTCGAATATTACGATGTATGAAGGTATCAACAAAAATCTTTAATATTTGATCAATTAAAATCCCTCTCTACCTTGGTTGAGTTTTGGGTTCATGTATTTTTAACCCTTAATTTGGAGATCATAATATATGTATATTAAATATCATTGATTCGAATCTCGTTCTATTTCGAGAGATGTGTTGAAGTGTCCATTGGGTGGACTAACCATTAAGGTGTGACAGACACTGCCAAATTAACGGACGACGAAAAATAATGCTGTGAAATTCACCAGTAGGCATGCCAAGATGCAAACGATGTTAGCGGTTTTTCCATTCGATTGACTTGAAATGTATGGATGACAAGTTGGGCAAAGCTTGCTAGCCAACGGCCTCGCGTAAGATCGTGTAATGAATATCGAAACGCGCAAGTGAACAATCAGTGTGGTCACAATGTCAAAACCCATACCTACCTATGTCTAGCCAAGGGGGCAATGGTTACTCGGTTAAGGTAAAACTATATTGCTTTGACGTGTTGTCTTACTGTCAACGTTATGATAACTCTTATTTACTTGACAGTAATGGCGGCCGAGTTAAGGACATCACGATTATATATCAAAAGCAATATAGTTTAACCCAGTAACATAGAGGATTTTTGCCCTTTTTCTTAATATTTAAATGGTCTTACGGTAAATACATAGTAAACAAAATTAAAAGTTATTTGGTAATATGAGGACTATGCATATCAACATGTCGGCAACGTGTTGTTTAATTTTACGCTTGCGCGCACCCAATATTTATATCATCAGCCGCTACAACATCAGCCCAGCGGTGCAACACCTGAAAAAACTGCCTGCCTGATATATACCCATACTTTATACTTCAATTTCCTTTTAGGATTTTGATGCATTTAATATTACGATTGACATAATTTCCGCCAAGATGCAAGTAACTTTATTTTCTCAAGAATGTTATTGTAATCTTGCACACCAGTAATTAGGAGCAAATAAATTGAAGTTTCTGAATAACTACAAAAGTGTCCAGTAAAGTTGAGTGATTTTGAATTTGGAATCAATTAGTGTCCACTGTAGTGTCCAGTAAGTAAGTATGGAAATTCCATAACAATCCATATTAAAAAATTATATATTTATTTCAATTATCTATTATACATATATTTTCCAATTTGGAACTATCTGTACAGACTCATGTTTATGATAAAATAAAAAGTCTAAAGAGGTTAACCATCAGGATTTTGGCAAAAATAACGATATTTAAAAATCGACTTTATATTTATTAAATAAGGAACTGAAGATTCAACTCCACAGAGGTTTGATGTTATAATGCGGTCTTTTTAATAAATAAAAAGAAATTGACACGAACGAGGTCAGTGTTGCCAGGATGTATGCTGTAAAAATGTGAAATGTAAAAATGTTTAATATTTTTCGTGCTTATCAGTTTAAGATGTAAGGGACCAATTAATAGCAGTTATACGGCTCTGTCACTTTTTCTCATCGTAAACTGAACTGCATAACTAAATCATGGTGACCCTCCAGTAGTTACCTGAACTAAAGGTTAAAATCGTATCACATTTTCTATTACATTTTTGATCAAAAAATCGGCGTTTACTGACTCTGAGTGCCGCCGTAAGAGTTATATCATATGATAAATATAAAATCTATATTGAAAGAAACCGCGTCCTTCTTTAGTGGCTGATATAAGCTTGGCACGGGTGGACTCCAGTATCCACTCGCAGGAATAAAAGCGCAAGAACTAACTGCATTGTTCAATTAGAGCCCGTCACGTGAGTCCAGGGCTATTAGCGCTCGCATGCGAGAATTATTCCCGGAGTTGATAATTCTCTTCAAGGGATTTATAGTACTGTGACTCGAAAAACAAGTCGAACAAACGCAAGTGTTGGAAATCCATTTAAAATCTTTTTTTGGCATACAGAAAGCAAGCGAGTTCACAGACCACCTAATGGTAAATGGGATCTGAGACCTTATAGGTCTCAAATGTCTATGGACATTTGCATTCTCAAAACTACGATCTTAAGACTGCAATCCTAAGACTGCGAATGTGTTGCCGAAAACACTAGAACATAACAATGCGAAAACTACTGCTTAGAGGACAAGAGTGGTAGTAGTGAGCCGGACGGACCCTGCAACAATGTCGTACCACTTCTATTAATTTTTAATTTTCACTCCTTTATTGTTTTTATATTAACCCTTTAAAATATTAAAGCCCTTTAACCACGCGTTTCACGTACACTAGCCAGTAATCTTAAAGAGTTCTAAAATAAAACTTTTTAGTCCTTATGCGGATAAGGACTGAAAAGTTTTATTTTAGAACTCTTTGGTTGATTTCAGATCTTAAATTAGCTTCCGATTCAGGTCTTAATTCCTAAGGCCCGCCATAAAACGAAATTTGTCAATGGAATTTAAAGTCAATTTTCTAATTTGTTCACTTTTCATAAAAACAAAAGAAATTCCACTTCAAATTAGAAATTTTACTTCTGTTGCACTAGATCTTTACAAGGAACCTCAAGAGGCTAGACCTAGCGATTTTAGAAGATGAGTTATTATCAGTGAAAACTATACCTAAATATCTCATTGTGTTTTAGAACAGTTTCCGCTCCCCGCGTCGCGTGCGCACCCTCCATCGCCGGGGCTGCTCCGTCACCGCCATTGGATAAATAATTCCAGTCGCGCGATCCACTTGAAGTACAACTAAATTACGTTTGTCGCGGCTGTCTGCCCGATGCGCTGCCCGCTGATGCGCTTTTTATTAACACGCCACGCTCGGATAACTGGCTGTCGACGATACGACGTGAAGCTAATTTAAGTTTTTATTGCAACTAAATCCGGGCACAAGGCGATTCGAAAAACAAAGTATTTTTATTTAAGGTCCCAATAATGTAACAAACGTACTGCTAAATGTACCTGATAGGATTCGTTATGCTTACATCCCGTCCTGTAAGGTAAGCTATGAATAGCAATGAAGTAGGTAATGTTCTTATGATTTTAGATTAATTATAGACAAGGTTATCTAATCGTTATCTGACGAACGTAATACGGTAAACCGATTTCGATGCAATTTGGTATGGAGATAAATAGTTAAAGTCCCGGAAAAAGACGTAGGATACTTTCATTGCGAGAAACTGGACAGTTCCCGAGGCAATAGCGGTTAAAGACTTATACGAGTACAGAGACGGAGTCGCAGGCAACAGCTAGTTTCCCCATAAAAGCATGTCGTGTGCTATCTCCTCAAGGATCTGTGATTTGTATTAGAAATATAAAATGAGAAAATCGAGTACAATGAAAGCGTATATTGTACGGAGAATTTGCTAAAACATAACCTTTACCCAAGATTACCGAGCGGGCGGGTGTTTGCCTCAAGAGGCAATTAACAAAACACATACCCGTACAAGAAGTTAGTACCCTCTCAGAGTATGTGCTCGTATAGGTAAATAAACTGATATTGCAGGGAAGGAATTTCAATAAAGTTAGATGATTTTAGTCATTTGTCTCACTGCGGGCGCGGCCACAGGAGATATATGTTACTAAACCCGATTACCTTCTTGGGCTTCCCTTGTGTTCAAAGCGAACGTACTGGAGCGGAATGCTTCACGGCGGAGGTAGGAGCAAGTATTCATGTTTAATTTCGCCCCGTAAGAGGACCCGTAAAACCTTTTATCTGGACCCGAATTCCTCAAGAAGAATTATTTCTCCTCGCATGCGTCTTCGGGGTTATAAAAATGAGTTTCTTGTACATTGTTCTTGAGCTAATAAGAATTTAATCTCAAGACGATGTTCTTGTACGTATTCATGTGGTATATTTTACTCAAACCCGAGTCGAATTTGTACTGCTGCTTTATAACTTTCTTATATGAGAATAAGGCACATTATTTATAATATAACACAATCATAGAATTAGAATTAGAAAAAAATAGAAAAAATCACGCATAAATCAAATAAAGTCACGGTTATCTGGAAAAGCTCATGGTTGTTTGGACGACATCGCTATTTAACGGTAAGACCGACTGGTATACCTTTAAATAAATTTACCTACAGTTCCATGTTTTGTTTTTTTTGGTGTTCAATAAAGAGTATTTGTATTGTATAAAGTGTAAACTTTTATTGATTTGTTAACATAAACAACAAAATCCGTCAACGAAGTTTCCGTATACAATTCTTATTCGGGTTAGGTGATTTAGTTTAAGAATATTGGGCGGGGATGCCGTCCTTGCTCCAGTCGATATCGACAGCCTTGCCGGTGCGCGCGCTCTGCTCGGCGGCCGTGGCGATCTTGCTGACCGCCAGCGTCTGCCAGCTGGTCACGTCCATCGGTACGCCGTCTGTGGAAACAAGAAGAACGGTCAGAAAATCGAAACTACATTTGAATACGTTGATGATCTCGCAAAAAGCATCAATTTTTTTACACAATACATGGGAAAAATACAATTGAACTCTAAAGAATTGAGGTTAGCCACAAAACGAGAAGAACTGGTCGATTTTTGACGTATAAATAAAAATGCCTGCACCGGTTGTTTTCTATTTATTTTAGCAGCTAGAATAAAATAAGCATTTTCAGGCTGCACAAAGAGGTTGAAAACGGTTTTCTGCATCTGTATCATTTGTCAATCTATGCGGAGAGGGCCACTAAGAACTTATAAGCTTCCGCAATAGATCAAAACTCATTCGTATCTACAAACATTTAGTGTTAGGTATGTTAAGCATTTTTGAGTAGCAATTTGAGGCACCGTGAAATTTGAACAGGGGGGTTATTATGACATAGCTATGCAGTTAGTTCATTTTTCGGTGAGCGTAAAGGTCGGATCTATAGCAGTTACATAACTCTGTCTTTTACGCTCAGCGTAAAATGAATGGCACTGATAGGTCATAATAACCCCACAGTACTTCTTTAATGATATTTAAATTCAAAGAAGCTGACCTGGCTGAAGGGTATTGGAACTAAACCGAGTTATGTTCATTTTCAAGCAGGGCAATGTTTATCAATTTAAAATAAATATTTGTTTTTAATTACCAACTTTGCTCTGTTAAAATTTCAACGTTCCTGAAATACATTTGGTCGATTTTTTTAATAATACATTCTCAATCACGTGACTCAATTTTAGAACCGATTAAATGACCTTCGGGCCTAGTATGGCTGCGTCTATATCGCGTGTCAAATGTGGATAAAGCATTTGTCACTTTGGTACTTATTTGCGTATCAGAAGGTGACGGATGCCTTATCCAGACTTTATCACGCGACAGGAGCCATATTTTTAAATGTTTCAGAATGACAACGAGACTTTTTTACGTAAAAAACACTACCAAGTTACTTAAAAAAAACATGCTGATATAAAAAAAACCTAAGCCTACCTCTAAGTATGCGATCTGTAAACAAGCAGGTTGGACTTACATTGCACAACATCCAAGAAGTGGTCGAGCTCCCTCTTGTAGGCGAGCTTGTAGCGGGACGGGAAGGAATAGAAGATGGGAGTCTGCTTGACGCCCTCGTGGCCGATCAGAGTTTCCACCGAGTGCGTCGGCCGCTCGTTCTCAACCTTGATCATACCTGGACAGATACAACGAAACTTTAAATTCGTTCATATTCATGATAAAGATAAGTAAATTCGAAAACGAAAAAGACCGGTCAAGTCGGACTAGCGCACAGAGGGGTCCGTACCACAGCACAGTAGGTATTATTATATTCTATTTTGAATTCGATTTCGCATCACATCAGTACGAGCCCTTGACCATTATTTAATTTTAGGACTTATTTATTGTCTTTCTTCAGGATTTGTACTACAATCCAAAATTGATGCTTGAAAAATGAAAAATACATCGAAAATAAAGCTTTTCCTATATCCCTTTATTGATTAATAAATCCATCACATATTTTGAAAAAAACATAACCGCTATCTATTACGGTTCAAAAGATACAGCTCTTTTAAATTAGGACAGACGGACAGACGGACGGACAGCGTAGGCTTAGTAATAGTGTCCCGTTGGAAATCCTAAGAAGGTGAGTAAAGTACTGGACATAAAATACTTTAGCACATAGGTAGATTATGCTAATTATACAAATATAATTGATGATTAGTGATTCGAGAAATTCTTTTTAGGATTCCGTACCATAATGGTGAGACTTCGGTGTCTGTCTGTCTGTATGTATGCCACAGCAGTTTTTCTATGAAAATATACAAGCTACCAATTTAAAATATGGCATAGTTGTATAACTTGCAAGCCCTTGCCTTTATTATTTAAAAAGGGCTCTAGAATGGGGGGTAGAAAAATGAAAGAAGAAGGAGAATTGGGTGTCATACGAAAGTGCTTAATCGACAATTTTTTTAAACATTTTTTGTAATTTTCCTTCACGTTGTTTTTGATGTATTTGTAGGTGAACAAGGAAATGGACCAAAAATCTAAAAAGATCCAGATTTAAAGTTAATTTTTATATTTTACGCGAAAAATAAAATTTTAGTCGTCCAATTTTACAGTTTTGGTTAAATGTAGGCTAGTCAAAATTGTTGTAGAGAAAATAAAGTTCATAACAACATGAGTATTTTCTTTTGCGTTTTCTAACCATAATATTATCTTAAATACGGAACTTCGGTGCGTGAGTCCGACTCGTACTTGAGTTTTGTTTTGAGTGTATTTTTATGGCATAAGTAAAATACCAGCTCGAGACCACTGCAACACGATCGAAACGTCGAGTTATATATAATGTATCCACGCGATTAAGTCCCGTTTTAGATTTATAACATTACTTATAATAAGCAAATACAATACATGAACCAACCAACCAATGTCTTAGTGAAGGGTGCGGCAACACTAATGTTGAAATACTTCCCGACTTGACTTGAATATGACCGGCACTGAACGTCTGATACGATACGTATCAGTATATTGAATTTAATAGAGGGAATCGAAGTGCTTCTTACCCTTGTTTCCGAAGACTTCGAGCCTCTGATCGTATCCGTAGGCGCAGTAGCGGCTGTTGTCTCCTATCGCGACGGCGCCGGAGGGGAAGGAGAGCAGGAAGGCGATGGTGTCGAAGTCGTCGATGGCCTTGACTTCGGGGATGAGCGCGGTGGCGTGAGCCTGCACGCGGTTGGGCAACTCGCCCAAGACCCAGCACGACATGTCGAAATCGTGCACCAAGCAGTCGTGGAACACGCCACCTGTGACAATAATACTTTAAATGTGGGAACTAAAAGCTAAAGACACGGATAACCTTCACTGAGAAGAAAGCACGAAAGTCAGCTATGTATTTCTTCTTATTAGTAATCCAGAGCCTGGATTTTTCGCGGCAAAACAAAAGACTGTCGCAACCTAGGTAGTGTTAGAAATATTTTTTTATCGATGTCGAGTATTATTACATATATTTACATTATTTTACAATCATTCGCGACAGTTGTTTTATATGTGTAATTCCATCCAAAATTCCAAAGTTTTTCATATCAAGTAATAAAATAACCAGTCGGGTAACTAAGAGGTAAAACTTTGAACGAAGTGACTATACTATCTCATGGAATATCTATACACACTTCAGAAACTGTCTACTTCCAGAGAATTTTGAGAAATTAATGATTATCCACTCCTATCTTTATCACCAACCAAATAAAATGTCATGTGCTGCCGCGTGTGCTGACGTGGATTTCGAAGAAGGAATTGCATCTGTTTCTATATCATTTTATATAAAACTCACGTAAAATGTTTTATTTCATATTTTTTTATTTCGTGGACCTTCTATTATACAACTATGGACATATCGATAAAAAAAAATAACACTAGCTAGATTGCGACAGTTTTTTGTTTTGCCGCGAAAAATCCGGGCTCTGGTAATTACATCTCTTAGTTTTTAGTCGAACTGATTACATGCATGACGTTGAATGTAAGCTAAGTGACTTTTTCACTCCTGGGGTGTTATTCTCTCAAAAACAACAGACGGGCGGACGAACGAGCGAAATCGCAGCGGCGAGTTTAGGTAGTCCCGTCAGAGCGAACAAAACACATTTTAGCGCGTGCATTTTCAATTAAGCAGCCTTATACGTTCGATCCATCGGCAGAAACCATGCTGCTAAATCGAAAATGCACGCGCTAAAATATGTTTTGTCCGCACTGACAGGACTACTTAAGCTCGCCGCTTGGACATTCACTCGTCCGTCCGTCCGACCGTCGTTGTTGAGAGAATCACTACCCTGATTTTGTTCTTGTAAATGTATGTAATCTTCATTGTACCAAAAAAACATAAAAATAATACAAAACACGGGCAATATAACAAAAACAGACAAGGACAAAGGCGAAGGCTTGTAAATCGTGCACCTAAGTATGCGGACTAAAACGCCATAAATCACTTATTGTATTATAACTACTTTAATTATTTATTTGACTTCTGGTTTCTGTGGTAACTAAAGATAACACTCTAAACCAGATAGAGAGGAGTTTTATAGCAAAATTATTACCAACTGCTACATATTTAACTAATCACATCAGTCATAAAAAGCCAATACTACTTTGTCTCACATGTACATGTTTTGTTATCGTATTGTTTTTAACTCGGCCGTCATTACAGTCAAGTAAATAAAGGCTATCATAAACGTTGACAATACGATAACATGCCAAGAGTAATTAGGTTTAACCCGAGTAGAATAGAGCCCTTGGTTGTTATGGATAGAGATAAATAAAAACATATGAGTAGTAAAGTAATCATTGCTGATTGAAAACTTAACAGCAGTGGAAAATTACCTGAGGTCTTCAGGTAGTCGACTGAGGGAAGCGGGGAGTCTCTGGCCGTGACTTTGAGGATCTGGATGTGGCCAACTTCTCCTTTCCTGACTCTCTCCCTCAAGCTCCTGTAGGCCGGGTCGAAGCGGCGGTTGAAAGCGGCGAACAGAGTGCGGCCCTTGGCCTTGGCAGCTTCATAGCACTTCTTGGTGTCTTCGATGTTCTCGGCGATAGGCTTTTCACAGAAGACATCCTTGTTGTTGGTAATACAATTAACGACGAAGTTGTGATGAGTGTACGTGGGGGACCCGATGAAGACAACATTGACCCTGTAAGTGACACATTATAAATTATAACTGATAAAGTCTGAATCATAAAGGATAATTGTGATCAGACAGGAATCCAGGGGGCAAAATTTCTTAACCCGGTGGGAGTTCCTATATCGATAAACTCAATTATCGATGCTTCAAGTTTATTTCGTACTTTTTTTAAAGTGTAAAAATTTACCAAAATAATTACATAATTCCCTTCTACTTGTTTTCAAAACGATTTTTGTAACTTTACTCACTATAATTTTTTTCTTCATTAAGTACTGTTCCCTCTACTATTATTAAAATAACGATCAAAATTTGATCCAAATTTTCGGGCGATGAACGTCTCTGTCTAGGCTGATAAATCTAATTCAGGTGGCTTAATGACTTTTCAATTTCTGTGAAGGTAACAGGGGCATAACATTTTTCAGTAACTTTCATACTCGTCTTCAGAACAATACTGACAAAAAATGCATATAATGCTGAGGGCTAGTAGTATATGGAAAAAAAATCGATAGTTGAGTTTATCGATATAGGAACTCACTACCTATCATACAATTTTGCCCCCTGAATTCCTATGTCTGGCAGTGACGTTAGATTATTTGTAGGTACATAATATACTTGGTCTTACGCTTTATCTTTGTATACACGGTCGGCGTCCTTGGAGGTGATGAAGGTGGTGGCGTCGGAAAGCTTCCAGTAGGTCTTGAGCTCAGCGAACCTCTCGGGCCGGTCGTCGACGATGTACTTGAGGACCACGCGGGGGTTCCCGATGATGCTGGACAGGTGGATGGAGCCAGCGCGGCCCAGTCCAAAGATGGCAGCGGTCACTGGGCCAACCTTTGACTTCTCGTCCACTTTCGCGATCACATTTTTCACATACCTGCAGGTGTATACTATGTTCTTACTGAATACTTGTATCTGTATGCCAACTCCTTATTGTACTAAAAAAGTAACATTGTACAGCATTTTGATTAAAGAAACAAATGTAAACATTGGTTTATAATAATGTCACGGTTGCTCTTTTGACAGCTATAATACATGATTGAGCAAGTAACTTACTCGGTGTGTAAGTAGTCTTCAGCCGGGTAAGTGTTCGGAAAAGTATAAGGGGAAGGTCCTGCAAACTTTTTGGTGGCCATTTTGGTCTAGGAAACTGAAACAAATCCACAATAAACACGAATTAAACTTTTTGCTACAGTAGCTTTTTAAACTACTTTTGAGAGCTAAGGACCAACTGACAAGGTGTGACTTTAAGAGGTGATAAATTTAAATTGGCCTCTACGACAATAATTAATATGTATGAGAAATATAAACGAGGCAAAATTGTGCGCAGTTTGTGGGTAGGTACATGTTTCTTATACCTATATTATATGTAACCCCTATAACAAAAGTTTCTGCCAAAAAATATTATTTTTTCCTGCCGACTGTACTTGTTATTACACAGTCATTATCTGCTTATCGAGACCAAACTAACGAATCATAACTCGTGGGTAAACGATACGTACAACTGAGATCCTTGCCACCTTCCAACTATGACATGAAACCAGTTCCACCATTATATTTATTTTTATGTACATATTATGTATTCTAGAGGGTAAAAAAAGAAAATCGACATAATATGTTTTATTAAGACTGTGCCGAGCGTACACCAGATGTACAGTGGCGCCCTGGCGCCCTCATTACTTTTATTGTGTTTTCTAATAAACTAAAGTTGGACGGTTTTTTTGTACTACAAATGAAAACACAACTTATAGGGTATATCACATAGTTTAATAACAATTCACCTTTGAGTTATCAACTTAACGGATAAAAGTGACCACCTTTTTCCGTTAAGCTGACTACTCAAAGGGTAATTGTTATTAAAGTTTGTTATGTATCCCATAAATTGTGTTTTTTTTTGCACTACAAAAACACATAGTCTGATTCTAAGGAAATTCTTAGTTAATTAAAAGACAATAAATTGCCCACTCCAATAACCGTAACTGGTTCAGAATTGACAAGTAAGATATGACCAAAAATTACATACTACAAATGAAGTAAAATAAAGCTTCTAAAAATACAACAGCATTATTCTGACGAAACGATAAAGCTTAAAATTTAAGATGCTACTGGCATCTTTCCTCGTACCGTACTACCTATTCATATTTTTTTATATGGCAATATGGCAGGAGGCTGCACAAAACAGGGATGCGTGGAAGAACGAGACGGAGGCCTTTGCCCAGCAGTGGGACACTAGGCTAACAAATAAATAAATAAAATAAAATGGCAATCAATATTTTAATCAGGATGAAAGGACCCAGTCCAGTTGGGAACGACGTGAATGGATCCATAACTTATTGCAGACTTACCTTGAAGAGCCGCGTGGTCAGTCGCCTTTTTCGGCTGAAGTGAGGATCCCAGCGCGGCGGTTGCTTTAAGTAACTAGGCGGCCGGCGGTGATACTGATAGCAGAGTTGATAGCAGAGGTCGGATATGATGCCACGGCGCCCTCTCTTATCCGCACTATAAACATGTTTTCATGTTTATCTAATGATGCTGTTGTACCTATAGGTAGTTATGCAGCCGCCTGTTGGCAAGGAGTTATCTATAAGACTACCACAACGCTGACTTAGGTAGCGGACCTTCTGCCGAGTGGCGAAGGAATGCATGACACTGTATTAGCGTTAAGAAATTATTAGTACAATCATCTTCAACCGAGTAGGTTGTATTTTTGAAGTCTTCCGTTGCCCTAAAGTTAAAAGAACTATGTGTGTTGTATAACGGCAGCGTTATCGGTAATTTGAGGTTATTTATTTGAGGTTTATTGGCTCCAGATTAACTTTTTGAACGCTCCTTCCATACTTTATTCTATATTTTGTTTGTATTAAACAACCGTGTTCAACAATTCATGTAATTCAAATTCACAATACATAATATCTTATTGTTGTTGCTTGTTTTAAATATGCGGTAACATTGGCCTAAGAAGAATCCTGGTCTGATAGTTGAAAATTAGATTCGAGAATGATGTTATGAGATGTGAGTTAAGTAAAACAACATTATTGCTTATTTTTGTTGAACATCTGAAATATACTGACGATTAAATTTTCATTAAATGTGTGATACTTAGTTTGGCGGGCCAGTGTGTATTAAGTGCCTACTATGGTGATTTGGTGATCTTCGTATAAAGTTCAAGATAATAGTTAATCAGAAATATAAGTACCTACCTAATCATGAAATTCCGCAATTGTATTTTCAATCCACGATGTCGCGCCCCACTAGTTAATTGATTGTACGTAAGCACTTCTTCACCTTACTTCATTAAAATAAGCGGATATATGTCTTTGCAGTCGACTGTACATTGATGCAACCGCGCACCGTTGTTCATTGGTAACACTATACTTATAAAGTAAACACGTTATGTCAACTTCACTACAAAGATGAAATGTATATGTAATCAACCTATAGCATTAGACCATACGGTACCAAGACATAACACATAACATAATACTTACAGCTGGGGCCTTCTACATTGTCTTACTTAAGACTGCACTGAGCAAACGTCGAGCGTCCAGTGGCGCCCTCATTACTATTATTGTGTTTTCTAATTAACTAAAGAATTTCATTACAATCAGACGATACGTTTTTGTAGCGCAAGTAAAAACACAATTTATGGGATAGGTACGTAACAAACTTTGATAACAATGATAACAATTACCCTTTGGGTAGTCAGCTTAACGGGAAAAGGTAGCCACTTTTTTCCGTTAAGTTGATAACTCGAAGGTGAATTGTTATTAAAATATGATTGTGATATACCCTATAAGTTGTGTTTTTATTTGTAGTACAAAAAACTACCTACCCATTTCAAGAAAATACTTTAATTTATTAGAAAACACAATACCTTAGGTCACAACGAAAGTTTTGAGATACAAAAAAAGTATAAAAGTTATTCAATATTTTTTTATTACAGTTTCTCAAAGTACTCTCCATTAGCTTCTATGCATCGATTCATCCGCCTAAACCATGATTTGTAGCATTCCCGGTACTCTTCTTTAGGGAGGTCTTCTACGGCCTGCAAGTAGGCATTCCGTGCGTCCTCAGGACTGTTAAATCGCGTGTCACGAAGTCCGAGTTTGAGTTTTCGGAAAGAGGAAGAAATCGCAAGGAGCTAAATCGTGGCTATACGGAGGATGACACAATTCTTCAATCTCTGTACTCTTCAAAAAATCCTTGGTGACAATGGCCTTGTGCGGCGAGGCATTGTCATGATGCAAAAAGAGCCCCCTCAAACCAGTTTTAGGTCGTTTTTGTTTTAAATTATTAAATACAGTAGGTAAACACACTTCAATATACCACTTAGCATTCACAGTTTTTTGGTCGTCTAAGGAAATTGTGGCCACATGACCACTTGCAGAAAAAAATGTGGCCACCATTTTTTCCCAACACTTCGCCCGCGTTTCACCTTCGTTGGAGGTTCATCATCGGGAAACACCCAAATTGTCGATTGCCGTTTAGTCGGTGGATCATATTGGTAAATCCAACTCTCGTCTCCAGTAATAATGTTAAAAATTTACCGTCCTTCTCCCTGATCAAATTTTCTGAGCATATCTTTGCACCATGTCACGCGAGCTTCTTTTTGTTCTGCAGTCAGCGAGTGAGGCACCCATTGTGAACATAATTTCCTGACTCCAAGCCGGTTGTGTAAAATTTCATTAATAGCTGGCGATGAAATCTTCACGACCTCTTCTATTTGTTTGTAGGTCACTTTTGGGTCTTCCTTAATAAAATTTTTCACAGCTAGGACGTTTTCTTCTGTAACTGAAGTCGCGGGTCGGCCATTTCTTTTATCATCATTTAAGGAAAAAATCCCTCGTTTAAATTGAGCAAACCATCTGAAAACTGTTGCACGCGATGGTGCATAGTCCTCAAACGCCGAAACTATTCGCTCTCTACACTCACATTCATTTAATCCAAATTTATAATCGTACAAAATCATCGCACGAAAATGTTCTCGCTTAAAATCCATAGTTGACGATAAAAGCCCGCGGAATTGAAACAAAAAACAACCGTAATTTTTTTCTTTTTAAATATTTGATCAAATGGTTTTCTATGTTCGAATTACAAATAATTTATCTTTTAAAAAAGGTTCAATCTCGTTGCGTTCTTTTTATAAATTTTGAGTATCTCAAAACTTTCCTAGTGACCCACGTAATATAATGAGGGCGCCACTGTACATCCGGCGTGCGCTCGGCGCAGTCCCTATTGTAATTGTATTAAATTACATAAGACGCAGAAATAAGACAATAATTAATTAGTATTATACATATGTTTGAACTCGACTGTACAACATGATTAAATTCCGTGACGCAATGGTAAAGTTACCGTTTCTTAATTTTAGTACATGTTTTTTTTTAAACCCGCCTTTCAGTTAAACCTCCATAGGTACTTTTATAGAATGGGCAGAAAATCAAGTACTTATTTATTTTTATTACCCTTTTTGTCACGAGGTTCTAGTATAACTATTTAATAATAAAGTCGAGTATACCTACAGGGTGTCCCAGAAAACGACGTGCGTAGGGCTGATAGAGCAGTTAAAAATCTAGCGATTTAACCCCTATGAATGTTCAGTACATTTGACATATATCCTTCTCAGCCGTAAAACAATACATTCGTAAGCTTTTAGTTATTGGCCAAGGGATAACGACGTAAGCAACCACAGTAAGTATATTATATGACCTAACGGTGGTGTCTTTTTCAAAAACAAACATGTTCATGTTTTTGTTTTGTTCGTGTCGACTTGTGAGGTAAAGCTGTTAATCGCAAACAAGATTATTTATTGAGAACAATCGTAATCCTGGAGGTGCGTGCCGCGAGGAGGAATTAGGAACTTAGATTGGGGGTTGGAGTTTATCCTGGCGGCTCCACCAACAAAACGAACTCTTACAGCCCTCGCCCATACATACAACCTTCTCGTATGAACCACCAAGAAATAAATGATGAATACTGCACTGCCTTATCATAATGTGCTTTAAACTAAACAAATAACAACAAACAAGTACGGTTTATTCAAATAAAATACAATGGTTGTCCAATCGATAATACTTGACGATAATACATATTATTAGTAATTATTTAGTAAAATAATAAGGTGGGTATAATTTTTAGTAAAATAATACGGGTTTACGAGAATCCCAATTTTGACAAAGTCAATTAAGACAACACTGACCTTTACATGTTCTTAATAATGAAATATGTTGATCCTTTTATCAATCTATAGATAAATTTTTTTCAGCATAAGTATCAAATTCTGCAGCTACCGAACAGCTTTTTAAATTCCAAACTCACGCGGAGGAATTCGTAGGAATATTTATTTTCTCAATATATTTGTAAATATCAGGATTGCCTGCCTTGATTACTGTAATTGGTGGCAAAAGATAATAAAAACATAGGTATATAAGCTATTTTCACAAACATACTTAATCTTATATATGTGAGTTATCGCAAGCTTTATCGCATCGTACAACGCAGCTGTAGAGCTGAACAATAAAACCTTAATCAAGGGTAATATAGCACGTACCTAGCTAGGTATTTTACTCACTACACATTACTATAAGTTATATATTTGTTGGAGAAAACCTGTGCCTCTGAAAGCATACAATTTTCCGGCTTAAACAAAGCCGTTTTTTCGTAAATAATGTGGTATTTATAAATTCGGGATAGACTACAGTAGTGTGTTAAATTTATTCAAAATCCATTCGACCGTTTCGCTTCGGCTGTGACTTTACAAATATTTAAACTCGTATTCATGTCTTCTGAACCCTGCAAGATATAAACAATAAACTTACACGACGATTTAAGTTAAAATACCTACCTGTTTTAATCCCTGAAATTCATGGAAATCCGTTGAGTCGTTTTGGAGCTTATTCGGGAACTTTCAGACAAACAGAAAGGCAAAACAAGGGTTATTTATGTTTTGGAATCGTTTTGGCTTTTATTTTGATATTACAGTCTCAGTTTGAGTACTTTGATGTCATTTATTAGTATATAGATAGGATGAAATAAAATCTTATGTTATGGTATATCACTGAGTTAATTACCGATTGATTATTCGGTCGACTGGTACAGAATTTCCTTATGCGACAAGTCCGCCATTTGTACTGCTTTTTGTGTCAAACATTAAATACATGTTTGTTCAAACGATTTAGATAAAAATCATATGTCCCTCCATACGTTCAGAATGTAAACAAAGAATACTTAAAATTTTAGGAAATTTAATATTTATGGTAGTCTTAATAAATGAGTAAAAATGCAATTTGTTCTACGTGAATAAAGTCGCGGTCAAACGCTAATTGTAAACAAAATCTTATATACTTACTTGTTGCTATCGCGTTGATTTAATCCCAGATAATTGGACAGTTTCCGAGGCAAGAGCGGTAAATGATTTCTACGCGGGCGGAGTCACGGGCAACAGCTAGTATTACGTAGAAACTTCCATCACACATTATCACACATTATCACAGATCAATAGCGGCATAAACATATTCATTATATTTACCGATAAGTTACGAGTATGTACGCGGGAGCTCTGATAGGAGAGCCAACTACAATTTGAACTTGAACTTTAATCTTGCGCTATCTTTTGCTTTCAAACAAAACTATAATAAATATAGATACGAGGGCTGCTACTTAGGTAACCGGAATCCAGGATTCCAACATTTTTAAACGCTATATCTGACCTCCATGGTAAAATTTGAACTTTTTTTAATACTGGCCGCTATATATTTTTTTTCTTATGTACGCTAGTCTTTTGTTTTTGGCGGGTTTAAATTTTAATCTCGCTGCAAGAATGGAACTCACTCGTGAAAATATTCGTGCTATGATTTATTACGATTTTCGGCGTGGTTTAACGCAACAACAGTGCATAGATCAACTCACTTCGACTTTTGGTGATGAAGCTCCATCCAAAACTACTGTGTATCACTGGTTTAGTGAGTTCAATCGTGGACGTAGTATGCTCAGGGACGAAGTTAAGGATGGTCGCCCGAAATCGGTCGTTGTTCCACAAAATATTGAAGCTGTGCGAAAACTTATAATGCATGACCGTCATGTTACGTATCGCGAGATAGAGGCGACTATAGGCATATGTATGACGAGCATTAATAAGATATTACATGAACACTTAGCTGTGAAAAAAATTTGTTCGCGTTGGATCCCGCAAAACTTAACTAAGGATCAAAAAGAGGCTCGCGTCGAATGGTGCAAGGAAATGTTGAAAAAATATAACCGTGGTGACTCAAAAGCTGTTTATAATATCTACACAGGTGACGAATCCTGGATCTATGCGTATGATCCCGAAACTAAACAACAATCAACGGTGTGGGTGTTTCAAAATGAGCCGAACCCTACGAAAGTAACTCGTGCAAAAAGCACCTTGAAGCAAATGGTGGCCTGCTTTTTTGGTATTAATGGCCATGTGGCTACAGTGCCCCTAGAGAATCGTAAAACGGTTAATTCGGAGTGGTACACGACCATTTGTTTGCCGGAAGTATTTGAAAAAATACGGAAAAACAACCAGCGACGGAGAATCATTCTGCACCATGATAACGCCAGCTGTCATACATCACGTGAAACGACTCGATTTTTGGAAGGTCAAAATATAGAATTAACGGGTCATCCACCTTACAGCCCTGATTTGGCACCCAATGATTTCTATTTATTTCCAAATGTAAAGAATAAATTACGTGGTCAACGATTTTCGACCCGTGAAGATGCCGTCGACGCGTTCAGACAGCACGTTTTGGAGATACCTCAGTCAGAGTGGAAAAAGTGCTTTATAAATTGGTTTCAACGTATGCAAAAGTGCATCGATTATCACGGAGAATACTTCGAAAAACAATAAAACCATATTTAGCCATGTACGTTTGTTTATTTTTTCTATTCCGGTTACATAAGTAGCAGCCCTCGTATAGGTTTGAGTTTGACCTTTTACTAAATATAAATCCCGTCAAGTGCGAGTCGGACCGCCGCACAGTAATGTATTAAGTATATTATATTTTATACCCATTTCAATTCGATTTCGAATCGACTTAGCGCGCTCATGACCATTTTTTTTGTATTTTTTGATTTTCTTAATAGTAGGGGAGCCCAGGAGGGAATTTCGGGATTCACTCCAGCGCGGCAGGCAGACGAATATACAGGGGAATACCTTGTACCCGCTTAAGTACTTCCACCAAATACGAGCCCTTTATACCTAATGGCCGCCCGTCATAGATAAAGGATCAGATTAGTAAAAAAAATATGATCATCTGAAATACTGCAGCGCGTCAGATTAAGGTAGGGTGAGTAAATAGTTAGTTACATGCCAAAACGTGTATATTGCACTAATCTGACAATTTGCGCGTGACGTAAAGAAAGGGGAAGACTACAAAGTTGTAAAAAAAAACTTCATCTCGACATTCTCGAGCGTTGCTTAAATTGTTTTTATTTTGAAAAATATATAATATATATATAGGATTACGAAAAATATATAATATGACGATTTCCACAAGCCGAAGTAACAAAAATTCATCGATAAAGTTTAATGCGTGCAGCTACTTGATGCATATATGCTGTGCTTTCATTGAAGATGTTTTTCCGATTTTTGGTATTTGTAGTTTTGTCTGTTAGGGGGGGGAGGGGACGACACTTGACACTAACAAAAATTTGTGCTATGAAGCTTAATATTTCATAAGCGGATCCCTTAATCTAAAAGCTGTTCTAGTAAACAAGCAATATTTTTGAAAGACGTATCCAACGACACACCATACTATGGGGTAGAGGAAAAAAAATACATACCCGCGTAACGTGTAGGGGGGGTACCCTAAAATTATTAATTTTTTTACCACTTTGTTGGCGTGACTGATATGTATATCCATGCCAAATGACAGCTTTCTAGCACTGAGATTCTCAAAGTAGAACCTCAGAAGCCCTACTTTGAAAATAGAAGTTCGAAGTTACGTTAGCTCCGTCCTCGTCACTTCGTCATTCACGAAAGAAAGGGATAGACCTAACGTTACTTCGAACTTAAATTTTAAGGGCCTCAGTTTAAATACAAAATCCTTAGATTCAAATATAATTTTATCACAGAGCGGTTTGTTCAGTTTCTCAAATATTATTGAACTGGCTGATGACTGACAGAAGTCATCCTATGCTGACTGACACTGACAGTGACACAAACTAAGGAAGGAAGGAATTGATCGATTTACCATACCATTACGCTACAGAATCCGAAAAGTTGAATAAAATCTAGTCTATAATACGTTCTTTAGTGTAACTCTATCACCATTAATAGTTAAATATTACAGCCATGAAGTTTGGCTCTATCCTCGTATATCTACTTGGATTCATTCCATTTACTGTGCGTACATTTCTTACATTTTAATTTAAAAATAATATATTAAGACATTGCAACGAAGCCAAACGGAAATAACCTTTTGTAATGTAGTAAAGTTTTAATTTGGATTTAGAGCAGAACTATCGCTAAATTATGTGTCGTATATCAAACCACCATTAACCGGAAACATATAGGTTAACATCTGAACTTGGTCTTCTTTCTACTACTAAAGGGGTTTATCTAATAGGGGGATAATCTTCAATTCAGTTCCCTGTAAGTTGAACAATCCCAAACTGTTTATTTTTACAGATTGGTATTGATTTTGATGGCTGGTTGAACATAAAAGTTCAACATAAATTAAACTGTGACACAGAACAGTTCTGCGCTCGCGGAAGCATATCACTGAGAAGCATCAGGTCAGGGGTATCAGATATTGATCAGATACCATTTAAACAACAACATATTGAGGAACTTAAAGTAAGTTTGATTTATTGTGTAACTTATAATAACACTGGATCACATATTTATAATCACTTTGTTTGTAGGCCTCCTTTTTCTGGGTGGCTTTTGCCCTTTGGGCATCTGAAAATACCTAGCGTACCTAACCTACCTACTTTTACAACCACCATTTGTATATGGTATCATATCTAGGTCCACTTTTGGTGCAATTGTACAAATATAGTAGAACCACGGGCAAAGAACAAATATTTCACATTAATCATCATGACAGCATTGCCTTCATTAAAGTGTCATTGATAATAATAAAAACTAATTGACAATAATATTAATTATTAAAATATTTTTATATCTGTAATCATATAACAAAAGACATTCTACTTTGGTTGCTTTGCACTAGATCTTTATTTCAATCCCCATAATTTAGTTCATTTGTTGAAATAGTTTGCATGCTTTGAAGTGCCGCCACAATGGGTATAAAGAACCCGCACCCATGCACAAAGTGGTGTCGGTAACATCAAAAGGTTGCAATGCACACTATTCAAACGAACTAACTATATGTACTATGTTTAGTACAAGGGGCCTTACAAAGCTATGTAAATAAAAGTAAATATGTATGAAATAGTAAATTACAATTTAAAAAAACTACCTCAGAATAATACTAAATAGCACCTCTCCACCCTTACCCCGCAGACTTGTGCAGTTTGGGTGTGTCATAACCAGGATTCTGTAACATTTTGTATGATTTCAGAAATTAGCTGAAACTGATGGATTCTACACAGTCAGGACATTAGTTGCATCTGCTGACAACAAGGAAACAGAGTTTCTATCATCTGTAAAAGCCCAAGCGTTTCTAGAAAATGGTCTATCTGATGAGATCAATGCGTGGATCCTGCCCAATGGCGCTGTAATTGCAGTCAACTTCCAAGTTGCCAATGATTCCCAACCCTTGTTCCATGGAAGTACAAATGAGTACAAAATAAAGTCTAACTTTTATCTTCGGCACATTGATCAAGCACCAGTGTAAGTATTGCATCTCATCATTGAAACTGGTTGAAATACTACTACTAGTTGTCCATAGTTCCCACTTTTTCTTAACCTCATAAAGCCCAACGTCCTAAATTTTGGGCATTTGTCAAAGTGACTTTTGAGTTTAATTAACCGACACAAGATTCTTTTTTGAACGAACGAAATTTGCCGTAGGCCTTACGAGGTTAAAGCTGCCTGTTTTCTTCCACTTCTCACCAAAATTACATTTGCTCTATCCATGCTTCTTCCCTTCCTGGACTACAGCGTCTTCTGCTGCGACGAACAGCTTGATAAGTCCCTATAAAAAGTGCACATTGGTTCACACATAATTATGGTGTTAGAAATGCATTTTTTTTTCGAAATTGTTATCCTTGTAAGGCATAACGTCCTAAATTTAGAACATTTGTCAAAATGACTTTTGACTTTAGTTGACCGACATAAGATTATTTTTTGAATTATCGAAATTTGACGTGGGCCTTACGAGGATAACAGACAATAACACAAAACTTGCCTTACCTATAGGTTTTACAGTTGAGATGTATCAGACACGCTAAATCCACAATTTTCAGCATGGATTTAGCAGTGTCTAATTATATACACCTCAGTTGATCTTTTCATAAAACCTGGGCCCATATTATTGTCGCCTTTATCGCAGTGGGTAAAGCATCTGTCTGTCACACTCGCACTTACTGGTCAGAAACTGTTAGATGTTTTATCCACATTTATCCTCATCAATACTATCCCAGACTATCGACTGAGAGCGCAATTCTGTCTGTGAAGTACACTGTCGAGTACTATACCAGAAGAAAAACACCTGTGTATGCTTGTTTCCTGGACCTTTCGAAGGCCTTTGACCTAGTCAATTACGACCTATTATGGAAAAAGCTCGACGAGATGAAAGTGCCCAGGGAACTTATACGCATATTCAGGTGTTGGTATTCTGGTAAAAGAAACAGTGTGCGCTGGGGTGATGTCCTATCTGACGAGTACAGTTTGGCATGTGGGGTTAGACAGGGGGGGCTTACCTCACCTCACTTGTTTAACCTTTATATGAACGCCCTGATTGGCGAACTCGGCAGCAAACATGTCGGATGCCATATTGACAGGGTTTGTCTAAATAATGTAAGTTATGCAGATGATATGGTGCTCCTGAGTCCGTCAGTTGGCGGTCTAAACCGTCTTATAAAAATATGTGAGTCTTATGTGAACACACACTGCCTTAAGTACAATGCCATAAAAAGTGTCTACATGGTTTTTAAAGCGGGAAATAAATGTCCATCATATGTTCCTCCCATTCATCTTAATGGTAACAAACTGAATAGGGTTACATATTTCAAGTATCTCGGGCACGTGATGACGGACGATCTGCGGGACGACGCGGATATCGAAAGGGAGCGCAGGGCATTGGCGGTCAGAGCGAACATGATCGCGCGCAGGTTCAGTCGATGTACAGCACATGTTAAAATAACCCTTTTCAGAGCGTACTGTACATCACTGTATACCTGTAGCCTATGGAGTAGGTACACGCAGCGATCGCTCAGTGCCCTGCGCATCCAGTATAATGACGCGTTTAGGGTTCTGTTGCGGCTGCCGCGGCGCTGCAGCGCGTCAGGTATGTTCGCGGACGCGCATGTCGACGGGTTTACCGCGACGGTACGCAAGCGCTGCGCGGCGGCGCTGCAGCGTCTGCGAGGCAGCTGCAATAGTCTCCTGGCCGTGGTGGCTGGCAGAATGGACAGTGACATTCTGAATCACTGGACCAAACTCCACTTAAATAATGTGTACACTAACATAGTTGTAAGATAACATTGTATAAGAAGTTCTGTAACTAACCCACTAACATCTATGGATCTTGGAAATCTGAAATAAACTATTTTTATTTTTATTTTTTTTTTATTTTATTTTAATAAAACGATTATAATAGGGCCTGCCGAAAAGTTAATGGTTATAGCTAAAAATACCTTTCTAATATATTAAAATGCGGCAAAAATTAAACAGTTGGAAAACGAAACTTCGAACTTAAGATAGGGGTCGTAACACTCGTAACCAAAACGAATGCACACATTTATTCTATTATATTTTTTTATTTCAGGCCGGATACTGCTTCTTACATACAAAAACTTGAGCGTGAGAAAGAAGCTAGAGAAAAGGGAGACCTAAAAGACAACAGATCCTTCTTGGCAAAATATGTAGGTTTTTATTTATTTATTTTCTATTTGTTTCTATAACGTTTTTGAATGGTAAATCATGCAATTTGTTTTTTTCCAGTGGATGTATATTGTGCCTATAGCCATCTTCGTCATGATCTCAGGAGCCGCCAACCCAGAGGGCGGTGGACAAGCAGCTCGTTCTTAAACGCCGCTTCAAATTTATCTCCTTTGTATTGTCTAGTCTAGTTTTGATATTCTTCATCAGACCTCCCTAAAGTAAAACTTCACCTGTTTTTAATTCGCGAAGGCGCAGTCTGTCTCTCAAATTGACGTTGCACTGTTGCAACAATGTATCTACCTATATGAAATTAACAATTCGGGCGCGACTTCGCAAAAACACTATTTTTATTCCTTAAAATACCCTTTTTATTATTTATTTAAAGCTTGGGTTAGAATAGACAATAGGAACGAATGAGCACAGCATTCTATGTAGGATACCCAAGTATCAGCATTTAAAATAACAGTTATTGGCATATAGTGATTGTAGAATTATAGCCTCTATTGCCAGTGAAATAACTTTATGGAGCCAATTATAGGTAGGTATGGTGCCTACATAGCCAACACCGGTCCAGAATATTGTTTTAAATTTCCAATATGTTAATTAGTTCAATAGTTACTAACTTATTAAAGTTATTAAGGTTCTAATGATGTCCTAAATAGAGGAAAAACTTGCTAAGATAGTAGTAAGTTATATATAAGTTTTTCCTCTATTAAACAAATGGTAAGACTGGTAAAAAATGCTACGTTGCAAGCTATTATCCCTTCATATTATGTCAAGTTCTAGGACACCTAATATGGTTGCGTTTATCGCGTGACATAATGTGGATTTAGCATCCGTTTACATACGTGTAGAAAAGCGACGGATGTTTTATCCACATATGAGGCCCACTGGTTGCGCTATATATAAGTTTACCAAGTTCAACGGGTGTAATTTGCACATTAAAATGGTATTATTTTATTAAGAGTTATTATTCTGCCCTGTTAAGCCAAGAGGCAGCATCTTAAATAAAACTTGTAGCAATCTTAGGGCCTGGACACACGGCGCGGCGCCGCGAATTTACAGTACAAGTTTCTATGGTGCCACAAACGGCGCCGCGCCGTGACACCGTAGACCGTACCGGCGACATGTGTCCAGGCCCATAATCATACTGACATTTTCTAGTGGTCCTAATATATTTGTCCTATTGCACAAAAAGTGCACCTAGATTTGATCAAATACTAATAGGGAATATGCATGAATTTTTAAATCGCATTTCTCAAATGAAAATATCGTAAAAGAGATCACAAAAAAACTGCTATCAGACAGCGATTAGACTAGACAGAGATCCCATATGTACTGTAACCTCATGTAACAGGTCGGCCATGTAACCTCTATGTTAAATTGTTTGCTAGAAAGAGATTGTTGACTTATTTATATCTTGGTTATATTTATATCTATTCGTGACTTGAGAATATATATATCAATAAAACACGTTTTCCTGTTTGTTACAAGAATCAGCTTTTATAGAAACTGTTAAAAATTATCATGGAGATTCCTGAAAGGAGGAAATTGAATCTACTTTGGCCAAACTTTGGCAATCGAATTTGGGATAATGTTAAAGTGGCTTAGCAGGGCAGTATTATTGTATTCTGATCAATACCAAGAATAACAATAAACTTGTTTAATAATATGTAAGATGAGGGTCTTAGTAACAACACACCAAGAATAAAACTATTTTCCAAGAAAATCAATTTTTAATGGTCTTGTTACAAATATATTGACAGTGGAAAGCAAAATTCCATATCTATTTGATACCTTTCAAGATATCTTTCAACTGTCAATACAGGATGCAAATAAAGTAAATAAAAAAAAATATTATTCTTAACATAACAAACAAGTTCTCCGGCCTCCAATGAGTACTTAAGCTCCTATCTTCTCAATCTCTTCAGCATCTTCTATATCAAGAAGGTCAATCTTTTTGCCAAAGTGCTTTTCAATAGCTGTGCAAATTTGCATAGCTAGAGGTGAATCAACCAAATTTATTGCTATTCCAGCCTTGCCAAATCGTCCTGTGCGCCCAATCCTGTGCAAATATGTTTCACAATCTGCTCTCTTCTCTACATCCATGGGCATATCAAAGTTGACAACCAATGTAACTTGTTCCACATCTATGCCACGTGACAGGACATTGGTGGTGATTAGAACCTTTTCTAAGCCAGCACGGAAACGATCAAGTACTGCTATCCTTTGCTCCACAGTCAGCTCACCAGACAGTACTGCCACTGAGTGGCCATCTTTAGACATCTTCTCTGAAAGCCAACCAGCAGTCTTTCTTGTGTGACAAAATATTATAGCTTGTCCAATAGTGATCACACCATAAATATTACAAATGGCTCTATACTTCTCCTCTGCATTTTTACACTTGACATAAAATTGCTTTATGTTATCCAAGGATTCTTCTTCTCTTAATAATCTGATGATAATAGGATTAGGAACAATAATCTCTGCAAATTCCATAACAGCAGCATCATATGTCGCGGAGAAGAACATCATCTGACAAGTAGATGGCAAGCACTTGTGGATACGAATGCACTGATCTTGATGTCCCTGGCGATCAATCATAACATCCGCCTCATCTAGCACAAATACTTTGATCTTGGACAACTCGAACATTCCAAATTTAACACCCCAATCCAACATTTTTCCAGGGGTTCCAATTATTATGTGATCAGTTATTTTGGTGCCTTTAGGAACTTCTTCCCCTCTTACAGCATATTTCAATTTGATCTCAGGGCAGAATTTAGCCATTTTAGCTGCTACTTCTCCTGTTTGGATAGCTAGTTCATAAGTTGGGCTGAGACACAATACTTGTGGATAATTTTTATTGGTATCAACCCTACTCAGCATAGCAAGCACAAATGCTGCAGTTTTGCCTGTTCCTGATTGAGATTGGGCAATCATGTTTTGAGGGGGATCAGCCAAAAGAGTAGGTAGAGCAGTTTCTTGAATCTTTGAAGGCGCATTGAAACCCATAGAATATACACCTTTCAGTAAATTAGGTTTCAAGTGAAGCGCCTCAAAAGTTTTAACAGAGTATAAAGGGGAATTTGGATCCTTTCTTTGAACCTCAATATCTAATTTTGACTCCACCAAACCTTGGCGGATAATTTTCATCAAAAGAGATGTTTCAGCAGGATTTGCTGCATCAGCACCATCTTCAGACTCTACTGTCTGATCATGTGGTTTCTGCTTTAATCCCAATCCTGCAACTTTGTTCGAGATCTCCAATTCTTCTGCTTTTTGGCCCCATTGATTTGCCATGTTAAATCTAAAAGTAAAAGATGTAAATATGAAATACAACAATTTAGAGATTAAGGATTAATAGTAACTCTGAATATAATAAGATAAGTTCTACATGGTTTTCCTGGATTTAGTTTAAAGGCCTGCTGGCAGGTTCATGTTGCGTTCTTCAAAGAGTGTTGGGTCATAATGAGTGTTCCAGTTTATGTCCGGTTCCTATATTCAAATCCAGATAGATAAGGCTTACTTCTGATCTACATTTTGACACATTTTGTATGGGCAAATGTCAAATTTTAACCCAAAGTAAGCCTTATCTATCCTGATTTGAATAAAGGAACCTGACAATCAATGACATGGCAGGTAAATCGCTTATGTTTCGCAGAATGTTTTGCAGAGTTGAGCACCTGAGCATTTAATCAAACGCGGGGAAAAACTAAATCATACCTAAATAACCGGCTCTGCCTCAGCGCTTTTAGAGATTGCAGCCTTATTTTAAGGCATGTGTGTTATTATTAGACAATTCCTGGATTTGAAGTATTATGATCCCGAGGTATGCAGTGATGTACCAAGCCAAGCTAAGGATACAACCGCAGATTGCAACATTGTGTGAAACTTACCAACGACGACGAGGATGAAACAAACAAGTTTAAACACGAACGCCGCTTGATTTGTCACTTTTGTCAGTTCTTCTATTTACATTCAACTCTAATACTTTCATGAATAGACGGTTACATTCAGTTCCAAGCAATTTAAATTTGCACGCTAAAATAAACAGTGGTGGCAAATGAAATAACCTTGGATACCAACAAAAATTACTAAACTAATACATTCGCATGTATTCTCCAAAGTATTGTCCAGTATTGTCAAGATTAATCAAAGAGTATTTGTCATGGTGTGGTGCTGTCTATTTCCGGTTTAAATATAAGGCCGGTACTACATTTAAGTATTACGACCGAACAAATAAATAAACGGCACACACACTAAATACCTACATAACACAAAACATCTATAATAAATACCTCTGAATATTCTATTACTTTTATGTAAAATACAGTAAAGAAAGTGGTTTTGTTTTCGTTCGTTTGGTGTGTTAGTCACAGATTATAGGGTATGTCTAAATGTGTTAGTTTTGACCTATAGTATGGTCACAGATTATAATATTATATACAAGTTACTACGTGTATGGTTACGAATAGGAACTAGATTTGGAATTAAATTGATAGTTGATCCAATTTTGAGCATGCTATTACTGCATGCATATTATTGCATCACTATGATTTTAAAAATGTGGCGGGCAGTGGGAAACCATTTATATATATATATATATATATATATATAATATGAATTATATGAATTCTATACAGCCTTATCTTATTCATAGGGCAAACCGGCAAAGTTCCATGAAATATCACACTCAACTCAACCTCACAATCACAATAAATTATCTGTGCTCACAATCTGTGGGTGGACGGTTTCATATGACAGTAGGCTGGTAAAATATGTTTATTTATTCAAAAACGTTTTAATTGTTGAATCATTAAAAGATAATCACATAGAGAACCTATTTTATCATGGAGGAAGTGGATTCCATTATCTTACATTTTCTTCGCCAACTTAACGTGTAAGTTATATGAATAATCCTCGTCACTACAACCATCAACAAAATTTACGATTTTCCGAATGTTTTAGCAATATTGATGATGAAATCAAAAACATCTGTGACCTCCCCGTAGAAGTGATAATTGAATCAGCATCAAAATGTCTTTGTGCCATCGGGACATCTATAAAAGTGCCAGCAAAACTACCTGCAGGTATTTCGCACAGAATTGAAGTTGCGGCACAAATTGCACTGATATGCAAGGTAAATTTATTTCTCGCTGCTTATGTCCGTCATAGTAGTCCTAATTAATCTTAAAAAAAGACAATTCATACAATAGAAAAGTGGTGTGTTAATAAAATAAACATTTACTCTTTCAGGATTTGGGATATAAAAATGATGTAGGCTACCAAACTTTTTTGTATCACAATGAAGCTGAACTTAGGCAAGTTTTTATGTTCCTGATAGAAAGGCTACCAACAGAAAATGTAACTGCAGGCTCTGCCTCTGGTAACAAAAAATCAACTCTTATGCAGGCCATCAGTGATAAGATCCATGAGGACTTGGCTGCAGTGTGGATCCCACCCTGTTGTAACCATGATAATACTCTTCAAATGGGTGATTTTGAGAGTTCTCGAGGTAAACAAAACTATTTTCTAATTATTTTTTTTATTATTAAAGCCTTCCCAAATAAAAAAACATGTTTTATTTCAGATACTCAAATTTTAAAAAAAACTGATCTAAGTGAAAAAGAGATAGTTTTTAAATTAAATAAAATGAAAGAATTGACACAAAATAAATCACATCAGGAACAAGAAGTAACTGCTAAAACCCCAGTAGATATTGTCTGCAACACTGCGATATCTGTGACACCTGTAAGAATTGAGTCCAACAAATCTCTGAAGGATTTGAAAGAAACTGCAGTAATTTTAAGACAGAAGTTGGACAATCTGAAAAGTGAAAGCAATCAAATGGACAAGGAATACTTGCAAGTAAATATCGTACTTGTATAAAAAAATATATTGTAGGACAATATCACGCAAATTGTACCAGTTCAAAAACGGAATTTAATCTTTTTATCTAGGAATAATGTCTAATGCACCATGTAATTTTTAGGTTCAAAACGCAAAGGAAAAGATTGATGCAGATTTAAGGAATGCTCAGAATATATTGAATAGTATTGGGATCACAGAACTAGACCAAGGAGACACAGTTAATATATTAGAAAAAGTCCAAAAAAATATTGGTCTCTTGCATAGACGAAGTGAAGAACTAACCTCAAGGAATTTGTCTTTAAAAGTAGAGATTGATAAAATGAGAAACAGTATGATTGACTCTGAGGTATGACATATTTCAATAAAATCAATGTAAGCATGTGACATATGACTTGCATGGTTGATGCAATTGGTTTATTCACATTTATATTTATTCATTGCTGCCTTACTTTAGTAGTTAGTTATTGTTTGCTTTATGAAGTGTTACAGTCATGTTTTTATTTAGTTAAAACAGAACATTTTCTTTTTCTCTGTTTACAGTCTGAACGAAACAGGTGTAGGAAGACCTTGGTAGCATTAAAAGATTCAGCTAGATCTATGAAAGAAGAGTTTGACAAAAAGGAACAGAGCAGAAACCAGTTGAAAAATAATTTAGAAAAATTAAAAGGAGGTAATAAAAGGTAAGAACCCCCTCTATCAATGGTCATTGTGATCACAATCTAATTGAGTATTAAAACTGCCTGAACTGTTATACTATACCCGAGTTGCAGATATATCAGTCAATTATGAAACTGACAAGGCTAAAAAAGAAAAAAATATTGTCTTAGGTCCTTAATGTAATGAATTAAGACACACTTTAGCAACATAATCTTTTTTACTGGTTAAAATTTTATATAAGTACTGACTTTTTATTATATTTTATGCTTCTCTATGTACCTTTATAATCATACTCATCATCATCAGAATGTGTCAATCCACTGCTGGTAATTTTTTTTCAAGACTACCTCTATTGGGGTACATGGAAGATGGCGATTTAAATGTTAACTTTTAACAAAAATAATGAGTATGTGGACGAACTTCCGTTAGGATACCTAGACTAATATATTTATTTTCCAGATCTATTTATACTAAAAGAATACTTGAAATAATTAGCAATGTTGACAAACAAAACATGGAGATCAAAAAAATACTGGATGACACCAGAGAAATACAAAAGGAAATCAATACACTTGAAGGCCAACTTGACAGATGTTTCTCTATTGCAGATGAAACACTTTTTAAGGTAATTTTTGGTTTAATATTTTTTCCATTCGTTTTAATTTTCCCCACATCAAACACAAATTTAATGTGTCACTGGAATGATCAACTTCCTTTTTAAACTGTACCTCTGACAAGTATAAGCAGTAGCGATGTTGTAGGCACATGATTACTTGCGTCATTGGCATTCAAAAGGATAAGTTTTAATGTTTTAATGTATCTTCTACATTACAGGATGCTAAAAAAGATGACCAAGCCAAAAAAGCATACAAACTTTTGGCCTTATTACACTCTGAGTGCAATACTATTGTGTCACTTGTAAATGACACGGGTAATTTTGCAAGAGACATTATCGATTTAGAAGATAATATCAAAGCTGAAAAGACAAAGAGAACAGAAGACACACTTGAGAAAATTTTGATTGACCTAAAGAGGATGCAAGAGGAATCTAATGCTAATGCTTAATCGGGAGGATTCAAGTTGGAGTGATATTTGTTTACCCAAGTTTATATTTACAAATTATTGAAATCTTACTCTTTAAGGATATTACCAAATAAAAATAAAACAATTTGTCTATGTTATGATCTTTATTTATAGGTCCAAAACCTATCTCCGCTTTGGCAATATTTCAGGTGGAATATAATTCTCATCAGATTTCTCCTGTTGCTTCTTCTTTGTTGTAGTTGTATCTTCAAGCTTTTCTTTTTCCTCAATCTGAAGATCAATTTTCTCTTCATTTTCAAAGAACCATAATTTCTGCTCTTCCTCTGTCATTTTCTTCTGCTTATCCAGAATAAAATCAACGCGTTTTGCTCGGTCAAGGCGCTTTGTTTGTTCTTGCAATTTATTTTCACGAATTTCCACCCATGATTTGAATAACTGAAAAGAAAGTAAATTATAAACAAAATCTCTTAATGGGCATCATGCATATAGCCTACTACCATGTAAACAAATTAAGGGTAATTTGTATAATTGAATTTAATACCTGTTCCTGAGAAGTAATGTCTTTCTTATGGTTTTTATTAATGCCATTTTCTATAGCATTCTTCAAAGTTTCTTCTAATGGAGTTTCAGCAGAACTGATTGAGCTGAGCAAGGAAATGCACTGCTCTACTTTATCCTTTGCTTCTGCTTCTAAAGTACCCAAGTCCTTTAGCAATTCTATGACCTCGGTGTGTATCTTAAAAGACATTTTACTGACTTTTTTTGAAAAGCTCAATAACTTATCATATTTTTTATGCACAAACAAGCCAATAATTTGAAGGTTATTATTTAAGTTATCATTGGATCTTTCAGAAATACATGCCAGAGTTTTGCCTGATGCTATGAAAGGATCTTTTATGTCAAAGTGATCATCAAAATAAGGATTTCTTAAAAATTTAATCCTTATTTTTACCTCTTCAACTTTTTTAGGCTTTTCTGGTTCAGTCGTAGGTTCTGGTGGGGTGTATCCAGAGATATATTTATAGCAAGCATACTGGCAGAGAGCACAGGTAATGTCATTGCTGTAGTCCTCTTGAAGCATTACTAGGGTTGCAACGTTGGCTGCCTGCTCATAATTATGTGAAGTTAGTAATTTGTTCAAGAGTATGTTTGCAGTATACTCATCCAAGAAAACACCAAAGTTTAGTGGATCCTTTAAAATGTTTATCAATTCATCTATATTGCCAAATTCAATATAATTTCGAATAGTGGCGTGATGGGTTGAATCTAATGTGTTTCCAGTTTCTGCAGACAGTCTTAACTTGTGAAGTAATTCTTTAAGTTCCTCAAGATAAACTGGTTCCTTCACGGAATTAGCAAAAACGTCCACATCTATAGCACTTATAACTCCTTTTGAGGCGTATGTTTGATCAACTATGTTAAAAAAGTCGTGTAAATTGACTTTGCTGAGCACCGACGACGAAATTTGCGTATTCCAAGCGCCATTACATTGATAGTCATTAGTTAAAAATGTTTGTTTCTGAACAAATAAGAAGTAATTATGTTTCAACGGGATCTTTTTTAAGTTCCTAATCATTATTACTATTCCGAAGCTTTAATACAGATCCTTAAACAACACGATCGGTCTCCTAACCTTATTTACTCGCGTAAAAATAATTTTTTTTTTTTTTTTTTTTTTTTTAATTTATTGAAGCTTTGGCTACTAGGCCATTAGCTTAAAACGAAACAGTTTTATTCTAATAAGTAATAACATTAACATAAAAAATACATCTACCTATTTACAAAACAAAGCAATAAACATTAAACTAAGTATAAATGACTGAAAATTTTAAAATTTACAAAGGAAATTAATTTCTACCATATTTATACAAAAGAAAAAAAATATATGTCATAACCCACCCACTGTACCCAAAATAAAATCGTAAACAATATAGTACAATTCCGAAAGCTTCATAAGTTCTTTAACAGAACTCGGAATATTAATTAATCCTGTGTTCTTACACATAAAAATAATAAGGTAAAACCACAGATTATAGGATATCACTAGGATATGTCTAAGTTAAAACTAAACTTCAACTAGGTACCTACGACAGGAGAGACAGATAGTATTGCAAGATTTTAAAATCTGGTGTGACCATATTAGGCGCTCTATATTCACGAGGGCTCGCGCATGGTTCGCTCCTTGTTAACGCCTTGTTGTCGTTATTTTGACCCGCGTCAAAGGACGTGCGAACGCGGGAACGCAACAAGGCTCCACATTGGCGCGCAACTTTTATAAAATATTGGCCCACTGCCACTAATACTACAAACTACAAACAAGCGAAGAATACTCGTCATCCACCATCTTCGTTTCCTCGATTGCTTTACTTACTTTTACCTTACTTTTAATGGAGACCTAGTCACATCGTCGAGCGCAAAAACTATACTGTGCATATTTTCACGCGTTCGCGTATTGCATTCGCCCGTTCGCGCATGAATGTAAAGTGCCTATAAATTTGTAATTTGTAGCTTTATAAAACAGGCCCCTGGAGGCGCGGTGAATCAACGGTATTTTGTTGAGGTCGGCTACTATATAGTACCCGGTATAAAGCGAGTGGTTATCTATGATCTCCTTCGATCTCCACCCAAGACGACTCGGCCGAACTCGAGCTAACGCGTCCGAACCACACCTTTTCACATTGACGGTTGGACGCATAGAGTACATGGACGATCGTCGACGAACGGCTATTGCCAGTTGTTCGCAATGCGAACTATGTGTTTTTTTTCCGTTGTCCGCAATGTGAACAACTCCCAGGGAAAAAAGATAAAGAAGGGAAGGGATAAGTTCGCCTTTGTAAATACCTTTTGTATTTCTGTCTATTTTGCTACCACGGTGGCCTTAATTGCCGCTTATCAGATATGCACATACTTAATATTAATAATAATAATAATCATAAGTCTCCAGCAGATCGATTCTTTGAACTAGGGCATCAAAAGTACATAAATGTTAAGTGAATCAATATCATTATACCTATTTGAAAAAAAATTGAACACTAGCGAAATATCGCTATTGTATATTATTATATTCTATATAATTATGTTTTTTTTTAATGTTTAGTGCACAAAAGAATACATTTAATATACAAAAGGCAACTTAATGCTGTTAGGCATTCTCTACCAGTTAACCTATTGATTCCGATGTTTATATGTTATTAAGGTCTGCAACCTAAAAATTCGGGGGGTTAGAGGAGAGCCCATCTTACTTTAATATTGCATTCATATTGTTGATTATAGTAGTTCTTAAATGCAATGGGATAAGATCTGCCAGAACGCCAACAATGTGTTTAAGTACTTATAATATTTAAGTAAGATGAGATAGTGGAAGAGATACCCTAACGGAATAGAACATACTAAGTCTGTACTTTAAGGTATTTTTCCTACTCCTGTACTTTTATCTGTCATTTATATAGACACGAACACTAATATAAGAACATACATAATATGTCCGCAGAATAATCCAGAGAAAAGTCTATCTTGTCTTTGCCCCAAAACAGCACTTGTGCGTTTTTGAGATAAAACGATACGGCCAGCTGCCCAAAGCTTAGCGTTGCACAATCGATTTGATCATTTTTTAACGATTGTGAAATAGGGACTATAAATCACCTAATGTTTTGAAAAATGATTTCAGTTACCTGATTGGTCGATTTTAAAATAGCTGTATTCTGGTTGGTTGATACGAAATACAAAGTTTTCTTAAAAGATTTAAATTAGTTAAAGAGAAACACGT
Source organism: Acleris laterana (assembly GCA_963966035.1). Taxonomy (NCBI): domain Eukaryota; kingdom Metazoa; phylum Arthropoda; class Insecta; order Lepidoptera; family Tortricidae; genus Acleris; species Acleris laterana. The sequence continues at coordinate 7,247,248 of OZ014442.1, read as the reverse complement.
ACCTAAAAGAACCTAACGTTCCGTTTGACAGTCGATGTGTATTGTGATTGGTGGATTTAATTTGGTGAAGTATTCTGATTGGTCAAATTAAAATATTTTGGAATTGTAAATAATTCTATTTTCCATTCCGTCAATTTAAAAACAAAGTAAACCATAGACACATATTTTGACATTTTCTTGTTTCCCGCTCGTTTGTTGTTCTTTATTTCGTTCGTTCGTTTGTAAGTTTTTTCGCTTAGTTTTGCATTTCATTTGAAACCTAGTCGTAGAAAAAGTATTGTATGCAACGGTGTATAACTAAGTCAAAAAACACTCGTGGCGCTTACCTTTACGATGTTCGCCTTCGGCTCACATCGTAACACACGCCACTTATATTTTTTGACCTCTCTTATACAACTATTGCATAAACTACTATTAAAAAATGTAAACAAAAATACCACGTGATATAGTTTGTCAGCCAATAGAAGCAGAACACTGATACGTAAAACTGTAATAAAACAGTTTTGATTAGCTGTTTAACAATGTCACGTGGTTTGGATTGTTTACATTTTTTTAAATTCCTAAAAGTGTAGACTAGGGCATTATATTGGAATTAAATTTCAATTATTTTTATACTGATAAGAACAGAGCTCTTGTTAGTGTAGTACCTATACTTCTATTACAGTAATTTTTTTCGACTTTGTATTTATCTAATAAATAGATTATCTCTTAAAGCACAACCCTTTTCTCGAGTCTTCCCCCATTTGTAAGGTACATTAAGGTAAGGGCTATTCCTAGTTGTCCACACCCTCGAAATTGTGTGGACATTTCACTCTGTTCAATTTGACTCAACTGTGTTAGTTTAATATCTATTAAAGTACATTAATAAAAACTAACAAAAATATTTCAATTCATAATTACTGCTGTTTGTTTCCCTTGAATAAATAAATAAATAAATAAATAAATAATAATTGAACTACAATAAATTAAAATGGTTTGGAACCTTTTGTAAAGTCTTCCATCATTTATATTGCAAATACTAACTGCGTCAATCACATGCCAAACATGTTTGCTAAGCTATGCGAATAATGTCTTTTAACCCTTCGTATGCTTAAGCACGGATCCGTGCTCAAAATTTGGATAACTTTTTGTATTTTTTCAAGCTTAATTTTATGGACTGAATCATAATCAGAAGAGACTAGAACTTGGTACTTTTTTGACCTCCCGCATACGAGGGGTTAATCTTGAACTTGTGACGGCTGTACCCATCGTGGCATCAGTAGCACAACTTTTAGTTGATGGCCAGAGCCGTCTGTGGCGTTCAAAAGGTAAATTGCCATTTCCTTTAGTCCTTACTAAGCTTATGCATAAATGCAAAATAATAAAAATAAGATTGATTTAGATTTCTTTATATAACTATAATAATGTAATGTACTACATAACGATAACCAGCTCCATCCATATTGTTGACATTACCTAACCGCTGGAGCATAGTGACAAACCCCTATTGTTGAAATTAATTTTATTTCAATTCATAATAATTGAACTACAATAATTATTTATTGATCATTTTCAAACTCGGCAGGGTTTTTGCGCGTACGATGGTGGTGTTCTCTCTCAACTCCCTCATAGACCAGATATCCAATGATGAAAGCTACAACAAATAATTGATCATTATTTAATTTGTAAACAGCACAGCTACTCCTGCAAGTTGCAAAAATCTGTTGGATGACATTATTGATTATTAAGACACAAAGTTACTTTCTCCATACTAAGTGAACCCCATGTTTGTTTTTCATCTAGTATGGAAAAACAAACTGAGTGATTACAAAAAGTTGTCATGAAAAAAAACTGCAAGTAGCTTTAAAAACATTCTAAGTTCATAATGATTCCATGCATCTAAGAAACCACTGAATTGAAATAACACATTAATATGATGACTTTTTGTAACATGGATATAAGAAAAAATTACAAAAATTCCGACTAAAATTATCAATATCTCCAAAAGTACTAAAAATAGCTGAACATGGGGGGGTTTTAGGTAGCCCTGAGTGCGACCTATATTTTTTTTCATTTGGACCACGAGTGATCCGACACCTTGTATAGCAAACATTGCAACATCACTGAGATGTCTGAGATCGATCAAAAATTAGAAACAAAAAGACACAGGTTACTTACGGGGTGCAACTCTAAATACACTCTCACGGAATCTCCGGAAAATATTTGGGAGGCCGGTGGAAATAGCACCGCCGAAAGCTCGTTGCTCGTGGGCAGATAACTTGTAAGTTATCAATCCTCGGATTTTCGCAAGCTCTCCGAAATGTTTGCCCATTTTTGTAAAATTATGTAATGATGTAGTAAGGTAAGGTACAAACACTGCGCTGCACAGATTACAGGATCCACAGATTATAGGATATGTCTATTAAAGACAGATAGGAATCAAACTTGGAACTGACATAACGTTAGTAGTAGTTGAGTCCCGCACCGCAGCGTAAAGCAGTGGCGCTAGTATGCAAAAAAAATGAAAAAAAAAAATGGAGGAATGGCGGCAAATGAATTCTGAGAGCAGTTCATTTTCGTATTGAACGAAGTAAACTTATTCGCACTTTTGGTTGATAAACACGAATAAGTTAACTTCGTTCAATTCGAGAACGAACTTTTAATTTCTGCAGTTTGTGTATTATAGGAACTCATGTTTTTTTTTCCCGTGTGAATAAGATTGTTTCACTGATTTTAAACGAGTTAAGTATTAATACATTTTCGACAATAAACTGATGCAGTGAAACAAACTATACAAAATAGGAAAGTATACATAATAGGCGCAACTATTGTTTCCAATCCACAAAGACACACACGTCTCAACATCTAATTTAGCTGTTACGAGATTGAATTATGAAATCAAGCAGCTGTGTGCGTCTTTCTGAATTGAAAATATTATACCGTAGAAATTATAAGCCGTATTAAATTAAAAACATTTATTTTACAATTAAGTCAAATTTTAAGTCACGAGTCTACCAGCGTTTCTTAAGAGTAGGTAAACCATTTTTGCGAAAAAACGCCGTACAAAATCTCTAGTTAAAAATAACTCTTACTAACAAACATTATTTCATTGAAAAGATTGAATAGAAAAAATAAATAGTGTATGCACTGTTCCGCCATACTGTAAGAGACACTGACAGAATCTCTTCTTCGGAGAAAAGCGTAGGACACGCCATTGTCATCGTACGGGGCTTTGGCCGTCCACAAAATAAATATTGTTTTTCAAAATGGTAAAAAACGGGTGTGTAATGATCGGTATAAAAATAATTAATATAATTTCATTTGATATAATAACTTTTGATATAATTTTAAAGGATATAATCACTCATTTTATATAATATACGATTGGTATATTATCAAAATATCTATTTTTATTTACTTTAATTATCATTTGATATATCATTTATTTATTATAAACATCATTGGTATAATCATCATTTTGTATAAAAATCATATTGTATAACTATCATGTGGTATATTATTTTTGTCGAATGATTTTTTGGTACAACGCTGACCGTGAGGCAAAGTCGACGGAGCTCCGCTTTGCGGAGCTCCTATTCCGCGTAGTTACGGCGCTTCGCGCCTTGACACAATTCTAACCTAACCTAACCTATATATTAGTTAAGACCTAGGAGTTACCGCTCTGCAGGGTCACAATAGGTAACTAAGAAACCGACCCTTGTGGTTGGACACGAGTTAGTATAGACAGTATTTTTTTATACCAACTGTACTTTATATGAAATTAACTTTATATCATAAGTTGATTATAGTAATTATGCATTATACTTAATGTATGTTATATAAAATATTTTTAGAACAAATGATCGTTACATAAAATGTTAATTATATCATATTTAAATATATTCAATGTTGTTATATGATTCAATAAGTATATCAAATGAGCGTTATATCGACTGATATTATAGAAAATATTCTTATATCGATCGTTACGCACCCGTAAAAAACACACACTTTTAAATTTTCCGAATCTGAATTACTTTTCGACACTAAATTGCCAGCGTGTGGCGTCAGCAGGTCACACCAGATACCTTTTAACCCTGCGTTCCGAGGGAACCGGTATAACGTTTGATTATCCACGGTCGAGTTGCAGACGGGAATAATACATTTTATTGTACGGCAAGATTTTGCGAACACAATTTCAAATTGGTGGATGGAGTGAACGTTAAACTTGGTGGAAATGGAAATGGAAACTGGAAAAGATTTAAAAGAGAAAATTATTAAGTATTTATTTTAGATATATCTTTATAACACAAAACCAATTTTTTGGCATACACAGACATACCCTATAATCTGTGGCATACACCGTCAAACGCAAAGTCACTTCGAATCTTTCATTTGAAATTATTGAATGAATGTAAAATTGACCCACAGATAAAGCAAAGTTAACGAGTAAACTATTCACGCTTTGTAACATCATTCAATTACCTGATTGTGTGGTCTATAGTAGTGATTGCTCATTTTTTTTTAATCTGTTGTACATTACCTGAACTGTATAGGATACCTTATGAACTTCAGGTCATGATTCCCACAAATCAGTAACGTAAAAGAGTGAATGAGGTAGATTCCAACCCGTGACAGGATCTGCGCTGTACGTACAGACAGCAGGCAGACCACAGATTGTAAGGTAAGAGAATATTTAGATAATATAACCACCACAGATTATAAGGCTATGTCTAAGGCCCCCCACAGATGATCAATTTATTTGTGCAATCACACTGATTGCCAAACTTTTTGATCGTCTATGGCTATGATTGAAGTTTGCGCAATCATTGTAGAAAAGTTTGACACAGTTGAATTTTGTTTGTGCCATCACGTCTGATTGTGTGGTCTATAGTAGTGATTGCTCATTTTTTTTTAATCTGTTGTACATTTTCAATTATCCTGTCCATACCATAATCTGTGATCGTGTCAACTTGTATTCAATTCAAAATAAATAATGGCTGAAAATACGACGTTGAAAAGTAAAGAGCGAGAATTTATTATAGAATGTATTCAGTTATATCTATCAGCCTGATAATACCTAGTTAATTCACCATAGCCATAACCATACATCATAGATCATATTACCATAGATCATAATGATTGATGATTGACTCAATCAATTGGCACGTGTAGGGACAGAACCTTTTTCAATCAATTTTGTAGGTCTGTGGGGGGCCTAATGCTGCGGACGTAGTGTAAGGGTTAGGGGCGACTGTATATTCTCTTTGATCGCAACGACACGCATGTTTGTTGTTATATAGCCACAAACACTGAAGAAGATGGAAATTAATCGTGCTCGTTTTAAAACATTGTTGCGTCCCGCCATCGTTCCGCAGTATTTGTGGCAAACACCAAGCATGTGAATCCGGCTTAAAACCATACAATAAGATGTTATTATAATTATAATCACTACCACAGATTATAGGATATGTCTAAAGATCACAAAGATAAAGATAAAGAATATCACTACATGCACGGGTGTAATGCTGTGATGTGATATGACACAGGTTATAAACGTACTTTGATATCGAGGCCCTAATTTGACCATTGAAGTTCGAAGATACGTTACCTTACCATTACCAAGCATGTGAATCCGGCTTAAAACCATACAATAAGATGTTTTTATAATCACTACTTGCACGGGTGTAATGCTGTGACTATGACACAGGTTATAAACGCACTTTGATATCGAGGTCCTAATTTGACCATTGAAGTTCGAAGATACGTTACCTCCATTCCATCCCTGTCACTAGTCACTCGAGACCACAGATTATAGGATATGTCTAAATAGATATGTCTATGTCGAGACTAAATGGATAGGAAGGGATGGAGCAAACTATCTTTAAAGCTTTTTGTCCAAGATGTTACGAAAATATATAGGTTAACTAGCGTTGTATATGTGGAAGAGGCAGCTCATGAAATATAATGCACGCTCTAGCTTCCAACGGAAAGGGTGAAACCATAGAATGTTGAAATAATTTGAATAAATGGTTAACAAGCCCCTAATTTTGTAAACGCAATTTAAAAAAAATACTTTAAGTCTTGCAACACCACTAAGCCAACGTCACTTGTGACAGTTATTTTCTGTATTGTATATTATACATCATATTATGTACTCTATTTAACTTACACGTTTACGGTTAAGTTATAACTTTACCGCTTCTACTGAAACTAGCAAAATTATTTAGAGTTCGATAGGTGTGAGCTAAATATAGATAAATCCTGTTTTTTTTCATGTAATGACTCAGCTTTTGGTAAACATGCATGTATTTTAAATAATGAGTTATTTTACTTAATATATTTTTACCAGTTGGCTTTTACTAGATTTATCTATTAATCCGTATTTTTTGGTAAGTAAGTTTATTTATTTCGAAAAACTTTTATTATTAGTGGATTCCTTTGATATATATCTTGGTTGCCGAATTTAAATTGGATTCTGTTTATCTTTTAATATCCTGTTATAATCTCTGAAAGAGCAATATCTAATATTTTAAGTGGTTAAACTATTTGATTCCTTTGATATATATCTTGATTGCCGAATTTAAAGTGGATTCTGTTTATCTTTTAATCACCTGTTATAATCTCTGTTAGAGCAATATCTAATATTTTAAGCAGTTATACTCGGAAAGGAGTGGTCTCTGCCTACCCCTCTGGGAAACAGGCGTGATTTAATGTATGTATATATGTAAACTCGCGTATATGTTTTTACAGTGACGTTAAAAAGAGTAAATATATGTTTTTATTTATAAAATTATGATTTGTTACATGATAAGTGGTGAATGATATATTTTGTGTATATAGTGGATTTTGGTAGCATACTTTTTATAGTAGTTTTTTATTTTATTTTATTACTAGTGATTGTTGTCAACGTGTTGTAGTTAGGGAATGCAATTTAACCAGTTAATAACCGTTGTTGTAGGAAAATAACTGGTTATTATCAGTTATTTTCATTCCCTAGTTGTAGTGTTAGCAATGTATGGTCATATATATTTTTTTAATATGTACATTTTTGGAAAATATTAAATGAGATTTTGACTTTAGGTGCTTGTTTATATTGTGTTTTTTCCTTTTAATATTGACATTGCGAATAGTACATCGCGTGCCTTTGTCCGTCATCATAAAATCCAATCCTGTGAATGTAAATATAGTATAGGTGCACTTTATTAGGACTCAGCTGGAAATACTTGAATATCAACTCTACATACGATGTGCATTGTGTTATTTAGATTGAAATAGACACTTTGCGTAATGTAATTAGATTTTCAAGTACTATGCCTATTTGTATTTTTATGACATAAATTAATGGGGTGCGTAACGATCGATATAAAAATATTTTCTATAATATCAGTCGATATAACGCTCATTTGATATACTTATTGAATCATATAACAACATTGAATATATTTAAATATGATATAATTAACATTTTATGTAACGATCATTTGTTCTAAAAATATTTTATATAACATACATTAAGTATAATGCATAATTACTATAATCAACTTATGATATAAAGTTAATTTCATATAAAGTACAGTTGGTATAAAAAAATACTGTCTATACTAACTCGTGTCCAACCACAAGGGTCGGTTTCTTAGTTACCTATTAAAAAAAATTTTTAAAATTTAATCTGTTTATTTCGGAAATAATATTAATTGTGTACAAGCTTTTACTTGGCTAAAGTAATCTTTATATATTTAAGATTTTGCTTAGCCAAGGAGTGCTTAGGGGGGTGCCCCCTGCGATCAGTTCAGCTGGAATTACTATAAATGCATTATTACTTAATTTATTTACATATATCTGTTTCGTGCTTACATTATTCTGCGTTAGTCTATATAAACGATTTCAAAAGTATACATATGAATATTACATTTTACATTTTGATTATTTATTTATTTATTATAATTATATATGTAAGCTAAATCAATGAGTGCCCTTTTAGTGATTTTTTTGACCCCTTCGGGTTTTTCTTTAATGTTATCAATGACATGTCGAGGGAAACTGTTTAGTATATAGGGTAGATAAGTGGTCCATATACGCTTTCCGTATTCATTATTTTTCTTTGGTATTTTAAAGTAAGGCGCATTAGGTAAATGTCTGAGGTTGAACTGTCTATTATAACTATCCAGTCTCCCTATCATGTCTTTGTATTCTAGTATCACAGCCAGTTTCACCTTGTCAAACACATTCAAGACTCTACAGTACTCAAATAAATTTGCATAGTTGTGTCTATACTTATGTTTAATTTTCAGTGGGACAATAGTTTTAAGAAATCTTATTTGAATATTGTAGATCTTTCTTAGGTGCGTTTTGTAGGTCCTACCATAGCTGGATATGCCATAGTTGATTACAGAGTCGGCCATTGCCATGTACAGTAGACGTAGTGTATTATATGGCATTTTTTGCTTGAGTATACAGAGGTTACTTAGGATAGACCTCAGTCTGCTACATACATGCTCGACATGTGGCTTCCAGTTAAATTTGTTATCAATTCTTAGCCCAAGGTAGGTATGCTGTGTGACCAGCTCCAGTGACTCACAGTTACAATATTTTTGTTGGGAGTGCAAGCATGTATGATCATGGGCTACAATGTTGGGACTAGAGTGGACTTTCATGTATGGAGAGTGCACATGCACTACTTTGGTCTTTTTATAATTTAGTGATAGTCCTACATCATGGGCCCATTTACATAAGGTATCAAATTCATTTTGCATTTGGCATTCCGCAACTTTTACATTACTGTCTGCTGTTATTAGGCATGTGTCGTCAGCAAATTGGTATACAGAGGCATTATGGAAAACGTTACACATGTCATTCACATATAATAGGTATTCAGTTGGGCCAATTATGGAACCCTGCGCTGTGCCATAAGAGGTTTGCAGCAGCTTACTTTGCGCTCCCGCTATACTGACTGAGTTAAACCTATTCTGGTGGTAATTTTTAAGCCACTCTAGAGTTGGCCCCTGTATACCACCCTGCTGAAGCTTTTCATACAGTACATTATGATTTAGGGTGTCAAATGCCTTACTAAAGTCTATCATGGTTACTATTACATGTTTTCTGTCATTAAGATGGGCATTCACCTCATCTGTGAACTTGGCTAGTAGCTGTGCGGTATTTTTTCCTTTCTGGAAACCAAATTGTCTCTCATGAATTATGTCGTTGCCTGACAGAAAGTCATTAATTTTTTTACCTAGGTATTTCTCAATGATTTTGTCTATTGTTGGTAGTATAGTTATTGGCCTGTAGTTGTTCGTGTCTACATAGCTTCCTTTTTTATGTATTGGTCGGATTATTCCAATTTTTAATTTATCTGGATATAAAGAGCTAGATATACACCGGTTAACTAGGTGTGTAAGTACTGGGGTCATCTCTTTGGATATGTATTTTATGTCCCTTGCTCTTATTTTGTCAAAGCCAGCACTTTTGTTAGTGTTAATGTTATTAATTATTTGCGACATGGTGTTATCTTTGATCTTATTAATTTTTAATGATACTTTTGGGGAGTTACAATAGGTTCTCTTATCAAGCAACGGCACACTGCACGAGTTCAAGACAGAAAGTACATTATTCTCAAAGTCGTGGGCAAACTTATCCGATAGGTCTCTAGCTTTAATTTTAAAAGACTTCAGCAGCATATCATCCACAGCTTGGATAATTCTGCCAGTTAATTTGTTTATTATTTGCCACATTTTTTTCGGGTTTTTATAATTGTTACAAATTTCTTTTTTTATGAAGTTATTTTTAGCTTTGTTCATTTGGCTATTTGTTTTGTTACGATACTTCTTATATAGTAGCTCATTTTGCTTATTGCTAGTGTCGCTTAGGTGTATTTGTAAAAGTCTATTTTTAGTGACAGACATCTCCACAAGTTTTTCTGACATCCAAGTGCAAAAATATTGTGACCCTGCAGAGCGGTAACTCCTAGGTCTTAACTAATATATAGGTTAGGTTAGGTTAGAATTGTGTCAAGGCGCGAAGCGCCGTAACTACGCGGAATAGGAGCTCCGCAAAGCGGAGCTCCGTCGACTTTGCCTCACGGTCAGTGTTGTACCAAAAAATCATTCGACAAAAATAATATACCACATGATAGTTATACAATATGATTTTTATACAAAATGATGATTATACCAAATGATGTTTATAATAAATAAATGATATATCAAATGATAATTAAAGTAAATAAAAATAGATATTTTGATAATATACCAATCGTATATTATATAAAATGAGTGATTATATCCTTTAAAATTATATCAAAAGTTATTATATCAAATGAAATTATATTAATTATTTTTATACCGATCATTACACACCCAAATTAATGTCATTTGACGTATCGCACTGCTAGGCTGCTAACTCAAAATACAGCTCTATATTAAAATCAACTTCAATGCTACTTCTATGAACTTGGAACAAAACTAGCAAGGATTTTGAGTTGATACTGTTTTGATCTAGCAGTGCGGTATATTGTTTTAAAAATATATTAGGGTGGAAAAGGTTTTGTACCGTAAAGAGTTACATCTAGAGGTGTTATCCTAAGAAGCGAAGCATTTATTTTATAGTTAAGAACAAAAGTGAATATTCCAATGTACCGAAGCATTTATTTTATAGTTAAGAACAAAAGTGAATATTCCAATGTAGGTATTTATATTTTCTGCCAACTGCGTTGATAACAATCACTATTTATTACCCAATAAAACACGTTTTATAGTAAACCCTATTACATTAAATTATTACAGCGATCAAGCAGTAATCACAAATTGGCGCACAGAAACATGGATGAGGATATGAAGAAACCTGTCCTCGCCTCTGTTAATAATAGGCGGGTGACTGTAGGTAAGTGTCTTAATTCCCTCCTTGTTTCGCAGTGAACACTCTTTTATTTAAACCAGTAGATTCTCATTATCAAATGTGGTCTGCTTAAACATATTTCACGCAAACAAATGGGTTTGTCACTAAAAACTGAGATGGCCTACCGTAAAGTCTGTTCTTATTCAGACTGCCAATGACGATAACAAGTATACCTTACTGTAATTGTCTTTAGATACCTCTAATCAGAAAATGAATTATCATGATATTATATGCTGGGTGCAGCAGCGACGAAAATCTCTCTTATTTAATAAATAAATCAAATTTATCAAAACATCACTACATCTTCATGTCAAATGTATTTCAAAAAACAAAGTATATAAGAAAGAAAGAAGCGTCAGAAATAGCGTCATAAATATAAGGTTAATTAAATAATTCCGTTACTCTACGGAATATCACATTCGTAAAAGATCATACTAGCCAAACATCATATACGCAGAACATTATACTAGCAAAACACGATATATACAAATAGTCGTCTGTTGTTATAAAATCATAGGTAGGTTTAGGTTATGTTAGATTTATAGCAGGCCCGGAGGGCCAAACTACCCAGATATAGGAGCTCCGCGGTAGCGGACCTCCGTCGACAGTCTACAATCTACATAATTCATGTCCTAATAATAGTTAAGTTTTGCTAATGTGATGTTTTGCTACTATGATGAATATGATGATTTGCGAATGTTGTGTTTTGCGAATATGATGTTTTGCTTTATGACATTTTTCAGAATATCATGTTTTGCGAATATGATATCCAAACCCAACGACGGATGGATTTGTATTAAAATATTATATTGGTATTTGTTGGTATATGTAATGATTAGTAAAGATTTGAGCAGAACCAAAATAAACAATTTTTTAAACCTTACTATTGTTTCAGGATATGTAAAATATGCAAGTTTAATCATATTAACTGTACAAAATGCTACCCTTGGACTGAGTATGCGATATGCTCGTACAAGAGATGTGGAGATGTTTTCAGCATCAGCAGGTATGGATATAAGGGATCAAAGGGTGTAAGGGAGTCCTATTGTTGACGCTCTGCTGTCCCCCCGCCCATATGTAAAAAGAAAACGCCCCAGGAAAAGCCCCAACAGTACCTATCCTGAAAATGATAGCTGGCAGGTTTGACTGTCCGATTTTGATTAACTGGGTAGGACAAGTCAAACCTATTTTTACATATATAAAATAAATAAACAAATAAGTTAAATGTAGTAGGTAGTAGTACTAACATAGTCTAAGTACCTACCTCTGTTACTAACAAATGTTATGGGTCTGTCGGCCTGAAATAAAGGATTCTATTCTATTCTATTTTATTTCATGATCATGAAATACATTTTTCGTTATAGTAAACGTATCGTAACAAATCTCACTCCTTTTCCAGGCATAGGACACTCCTATGCCTGGAAAAGGAGTGAGATTTGTTCTACACTGTCATATGGAACGGCATTGCCTACAACACATTTAATACAGAAGAAATATGTTTTTACTTATCATTGACACTTTCAGTGCCAAGGTCTCTGATTTTCATACAAAATGGACTCACCTAGCAGGTTGATGGTGCTTAATTAGTGTTAACTCAAAAACTAAAGAATTTCAGTTGTTAGTTTATTATGGCGCCTATCAAAAACAAAACTAGTTATAAATATGGAACTTAAGTGCCGTAATGCCGAAGACGAAGACTGCTGATTATTAAAATACCTACTTAGTTTGTAAACTGTGACTAAAATACTAGCATATTTTAAACAATCAACACTAGCCCAAGCTTACAAGCTAAAATAATACAGAAATAAAAAAGGAAAAAAACGGGCTAGAGCATGCTCAGATTAGGGTTCCGAAGCCGGTACTACAAACACAAAAATCTATCTCAAAAAATACGATGTGGAAAAGTGCACCTGCAAAAGAGTGTATCTTCATCCTTTTGTTAAGAAGCGCAGTTTTTCGTCAATAATTGAAAAGCGGTATGTCCTATCTCGTTAAAAAGAATTTTAATTGAAAGTATTTATTAAGAGTTACTGATGTAATTTTGTTAATATTTTTTGGACTTACGGTTACGGCTTAATTTTTGTAAATTTCTGAGCAATTATTTCCAAAAATATTCACCTAATCAAAAAACTGCTTAGGAAAATTAGTGTTTTTAAAAGAACTGTCGAAATAGGCACGATGATTTAGGCTTTTTTTTTTGTTTGGCTATATTTAAGTATGGAGTCCTCTAGAAATCCGATCATGTTTAAAATAATTTTCGTTGCAAGTTTTTATTAAGAATTATTACCTTTATGATATTTTCATATTTTTAGGGTACTTATACGGTTTAAAAGATAGAGGGGGGGGGGAAACAATTTTTGCAACTTTCGGAGCGATTATTTCAGAAAATAATTACCTTAATGTATTTTTCAAAGATCTGTCGAAATATGTATGGTATGGTATTACCAAACGCTAAGGGGCGTCTACAAAACTCCTATAAGTACTCCAAATTCCATCAATGTACCTCTTGTAGTTTTCGAGTAAAATGCCTGCGACATACGGACGGACAGACTTGACGGTTCCCTTTTTCCCAATTTGGCTACGGAAAGCTAAAAATACAATATTACCTTAAAAAAAAACAAAAAAGGAATCCTTATTAGTTATAAAAATGTTTTACTTGGAACGCTAAAGAGACATTACATTAGTAACCAACTTGCACTTGGCCAGATATGTTGATGTTGTTAAGGAAGCGGTCAGTCAATAATATATTCTGTGGTATTTTTCAGCTGTTCTTTTATCAGAAGTAGTCAAGTTCATTATTTGCACATGTCTTGTGATTAACGAATCTGGCAATGTCGCAAAGGGAGTACGGTCAATTTACTCAGCGGTTGTATTGAACTTCAAGGACACATTGCGAGTCTGTGTTCCCTCATTCTTGTACATTGTGCAGAATAATTTGCTGTATGTCTCAGCATCTAACTTGGATGCTGCAACTTATCAGGTAAAGTGGTTTAAAAATGTATACAGTTCACTTCTATTTGTGTGACGTTATTTGATAGATGTACACATATACACTAGCAAACAATTTGATTTGATGGAATTTCTGATGCCCTATCACCTGTCTCCCTGGAGAAACAGAACATAATGAGGTTCCATGTACTATTAGTAGTATATACTCGTAATACGGAAATTGAAATAAAGATCTAGTGCCAAGGAAGTAAAGTGCAATTTCTTTTGTTTTTATGACTAATAATCAAATTAGAAAACTGACTTTGTTTCGTTCATAATACATTCATATTCCACTGTCAAATTTTGGTTTGTGTAATTTATAATGTTATCCCGTTTTTCTTTATAGGTCACATATCAATTAAAAATATTAACCACTGCGTTTTTTGCTGTTTTGGTATTAAAAAAGACTCTCCATAAATGGCAGTGGGCTGCTTTGGCGCTGTTGGCGGCCGGTATAGCTCTAGTGCAGCTTTCTTCCGATGCTAGCCAGGGCAAAACACCAACAAATCATTTGCCCGATCAATCTAGAGCACTCGGGTTCGGTGCGGCTTTAGGAGCCTGTTTTATATCTGGTTTTGCTGGAATTTATTTTGAGAAAGTACTCAAGGAATCAGAAATATCTGTAAGTATTTGTTATTGATTTCATTTAACACAAATTATCTTTTAACACTCATATTTTCCATATGTATAATATTTCATAATTAACACAATGAAACTGAAAAGCAACATTATTATCATACTAGGTATAAGTTCACATACATTACATTAAATCACGCCTGTTTCCCAGAGGGGTAGGCAGAGACCACTTCTTTCCACTTGCTACGATCTTGACAAATTTCTTTCGCTTCTTCCACATTCATACATCGAGTCATGCACGCACGTCGGTTTCGGGTACTTAAGATTCGGCCCTTTTCCAGTATTTCACCGATTTGACTCGAAAAAGTACGCCTAGGGCGGCCCCTTCCGACCCGTCCACTCACTATCGATGTGTATATCTCTTTCGTCAATCTTCTTTCATCCATCCTTTCCAAATGACCGAACCATCGAAGCATGCCCTTTTCAATCTTAGTCAATACATCTTCTTTTATTCCACATTTCTCTCTGACTTTTTCATTCCTTACTCTATCAATCAGTTTCACACCACACATACTACGCAAAGAGCGCATTTCAACGGCATTTACACGACTTTTATGCTTGTCCTGCCACACCCAACATTCACTACCATCAGGGTAGGGGCCAGCACTCCATTGTGAACAGCCAGTCGGGCTTTTTGTGAAATGCCCTGTCTGTTCACAAAGGAGTACAGGGCCCCATTGATTTGATTCCCCGCATTCACCCTCCTCTCGATATCCTTCTCACACTTACCATCTCTCACAAATTATAAATAAATGGGCTTAACTGTCTCGCCGTTGTTTTGCCTTATCTAAATTACCACCGTGAAGCCATGTAGGTAATTATACTAAGACAACTGTGTTATAAAGGTAATATAATTGATCCTTGCACTGAAGGGGGAGCTACAGGCTTCGAAAAATGTAAAAAAAAAACCTGCCATATGGAAATACTCGAGCGCGTCATATATTCATAGAGTGTATACCCCACATGTCGCTGATGACGGAGGTATGTTAAGACCACGCCTAGCGTCCAGTGGCGCCCTCATTACTAGTATTATGCTTTCTAAATAAACTAAAGCGTTGTCTTTAAATCAAAGAATGGTTTTATGTTGTACTAATGAATACACACGCATATAAGACAAAGTTTAACAAGGTACGTTTTCATTTGAAGTACAAAAACACACCGTTCAATTTCAAGAAAATGCTTTAGTTTATTAGAAAACCCAATAATAGTAATGAGGGCAGAAATACACAGCAACATCTGCTTATCGACCAAAGTAACGAATACAAACTCGGTAGGTATATATTTAGCACAGAGACTTTCCGACTCCATCATGAGATCAGCACTTATAAATACAACATAATAATTTAATGTTGTCGGATTTACATATTTATTCCAAATTTTAAACCATTCCAATAACCGGGACTGGTACTTTTTTTAGGGTTCCGTAGTCAAACTAGGAACCCTTATAGTTTCGCCATGTCCGTCCGTCCGTCCGTCCCCAGTCTAGCTCAGAGACTCATAGTACTAGAAAGCTGTTATTTGGCATGAATATACATATTAGTCACGCCAACAAAGTGGTAAAATAAAATTTTGAAAAATATTTTTTTTTAATGCACCTCCCCTACACGTAACATGGGGATGCCTTTTTTTTTTCTTGCCTACCCCATAGTGTGGGGTGTCGTTGGATAGGTCTTTCAAAAATATTGCGGGTTTATGAAAACAATTTTTCGATTAAGGGATCTGTTTATGAAATATTAAGCTTTAAAGCGCTATTTTTTGTTAGAGTCAAGTGTCCCCCCCCTCCCCTACAGCCAAAACTACAAATACTAAAAATCTGAAAAATATCTTCAACGAAAGCGCATATAACGAATTTTAAAGGAAAACTATCACGGCTAAGTAGAAATGATTAGTTCCTGAGATACAGGCGACTAAGGTGTTTATACCTATCAAAATCGCCTATGATAACTTTGATAGAAACATTGTTAACGGGGGGGGGCCTGCACGCGCGGGGGGAGTCTGTCCAAGTAACAAATCGAGCGACAGCCGCGCTCATAAGCGCGAGCGCCTAGTTGCTGTTCGCACGTGCCCCGAAATGCTACCTACGAGTTTGCGATTTGCGATCTGAAAGTTTACAAATAATCGATTAGATTATTGATTTGAGTCGAGAATCGTTTGGAAAACTTAAAATTCTATTTACTGGCCCTTGTTTTTTTTTTCAATTTCTATTAATTACTTTATAAAAGATTAAACTTTTATTGTAATTTAAAGTCGGTTTGAAGCAGTTTAGATACCTAACTACCTACATGGTTTACTGATCTCACACTTAAAAGCTTGGCTCTTGTTTGAGATATTATATACGAATTTATAAGAAAAAGAATCATTACTAACAATAAGTAGACTTAATTAGTTCCTGAGATACAGGCGACTAACGGGTTTATACCTACTAAAAATCATCTAAGACAGCGCCAAATAACTAAATAGAAAATTGGTTCATACATGTTGATTTTTGAGATAGTTTTTTGTGTTTGTCGTTACGGCTTCGGAACCCTACACTGAGCATGGTCCGACATGCTCTTGCCCGTTTTTTTTTTCTCTCACCGCTTGCCCTATCTCGTCCTTTCGGCTCAACGTTGATTCTTGGGACACCCTGTATAACTTTACGTCTAGTAATCAATTAGGATATACACGTTTTGGGTCGTTCTTGCGTTTCGTTCAAATCACGTTTCCAGGGGAGAAAGTGGTATGATTTTAAGATTTATTAAAGATCTTTTTTAATAGGGTTATTACAGCCTAAAAGTACTTTCGGTACCATCGAACGCGTATAGAATTTAGTATTAATTAAATCAAGTAAATGATAAAAAACATGCCAATATCTCATCCCCCTCCTGTTTCCAACGAGCATTCAGAGGCTTTAATATTTTTTTATTCTCATGTTTTGCAAGTAATTACGATTTCTATCATTTTATCATGTTAAGCAACAAATAAACAATATATAATTCGGGTTGACTAATTTTTAATACTGTATTAACCTTAAAAGAATCAAGGTTTTAGTTTTGTCAAATCAAAAATCTCATTCCCGTCCCCGATGAGTAACGTGCAAGTTGTAAGTTAGGTACTTGTGGACATCCAAAGGCGGCATGCACCTACCCCTTGCCAGTCCCGCTCAGTGTCGTGCGCAAGAGCTCTGAGCGGACGGACCCTAGTCACCTGGTTATAAAAATAACGACGATATTGTGGCACGGAGAGAACTTTGGTATCGCCTAAACTTCATCGCCATCCTGCAATTTATTGAGTAAGTTTTTTTTTTAAATATTGGTGTAAGTTAACCGAGGTCCTTGTATTGAATTGTTATTACATATTAAATCTAGTAGAACAGGCACACAGGCAACATAAAGCAAATTAGGATCAAAGGGCAAATATTCATTACCGTCCAATTCATTACCTTCTATTTTGCGTTTTTTTTTTAATGGAAAGTAATGATAACCTTTGGTAGGGAATGAATACATTTCTGTTCCCAAAATAAACCAAGCTTTCCATGTGTATTCTAATATTATAAAACCAAAAGTGAGAATGTATGTTCATTTCTTTGATCGCCTAAGTTTATCAACATTGTTCTGAGAAACAGCTTGCAAAGTTTTTTAAACAAACAGTAATGCGAGTTAATTTTAACTTAATATATCATCCTTTTTAGGTTTCCGTACCTCAAAAAAAAGAAACGGAACACTGATAGGATCACACGCGTGCCTGTCTGTCCGTATGTCCGTCTGTCTGTCCGTCTGTGTGACAGCTAATTTGCTTCAAAACTACTGGACCGATTGAGTTGAAATTTGGTACACATAATATACAGGGTGTCTTGGATCGAATAAGAGATATTTGGCGGGGTAATAGTTCGCACGATTCTGATCACGGGGGTATGGTTCATTTTTGTTTCTGTTAATGTAAAAAAAAAGAAGGATTAATTATATTAATTTTGTTACTTGATGTATCGCAGCCGATATCTCGACCTTGACATTTTGACGCTGATACTATACTACTACAAACGTTCGTAGTAACTAACGTCAAAATTCTAAAGGTCAATGACCTGACACCATACGTTGTTTACATGGTATGTAAACAAACAGTTCGTTCCATGTAAGCAGAAATCTGACTAACATTTTAAAATAATTATAAATTTTAGTGCAACTTACTGTATTTTCATTAGTGCAACTTACTGTATTTTCATTTTTGCAATTTGAACACTAGCTGGTTTTAAATGTGAATTCACTAGATCTCTTGTTCACGCTTCGCCAAGACTGATCATAATATTATCGTCCTTCTTATATTATTGTCGAGATCTAACCATTTACCATTCTTTTCTGTTCGAAAGTGGCCCGTATAACCGGTTTACAGCAAAAATAATTACGACTTGAATATCTCAAAATAACATAACAATGACATAATATTATAATGGCAGCCATAAATTCATAGACTCAGACATAGAGTTCAGATAGACATGGATTGAACGATCCGATTATTGCCCTCCGTATTGATCTGCGTGGTATTTGTGGCAGTAGCCAACAGCCCGAATGCAAAATATTTTGTCCATGGATATAAAGGCCGTCGCATAATTGATTATAATTTATTATGAGGTCACACTTACCATAGAGAACAAAAAATACCAACCTTTCCTAGGCCATGGAATGGATAAACTTACGTGTAGAGACGATTTTATTTTTACAAAACCTAAACCTAAACCTCTTTTCATAAAAAGTATTCAATGGTACAAGATTTAAAAAAATACTATGCTGAACTGTCAAAGGACAATAACAACTTATTGATTCGTTTTAATTATTGTGTGTTGTATTCATAGTTATCCCTGATGGTGGTAGAAATCAATGAAATAAATCCATGATTCATGATCTAATAAAATAACTTTAATGTACCTACGAGTACAAGTGCTATTTTACCTGTGCGAGTGTGGGAAGAGTGTGAGTAAACATCGTAATCGTAAGTTTCATTTTTAAATTATTTCACATAGTAGCCCTTATCAGAGATCATCTTTTCATTCATATTATAGTTCAGTTTCAGTCTATTTTCAGTTTTCTAAACACCGTGGAGCTTTTGACCGTGATTAGAAAGTTTGTTGATATGGAACAACTTGTTTATTTACATTACGTTGTGACACATGTTATGTCATACACCGGTATGACGGGGTCAAAAATGTAGCAGTGCTAGTGATTCAATATCGACAAAATTTATCGACAACGATATAAAGCAATTTTTGATCATCATTAAAATAAGTAATGGCCTAGTTTGAATGACTTTTAATTATGTGCAAACCTCTTATAATACAAACAACCGGTATCTGACATTGACTCTGGACTCGAGTCACTTTTGACAACCGTTGAAATTACATTGAATAACAAATTAATTCAGTACGACAATATTCTTTAGTATTCCGACGAATTGAGAACCATTTAGTTTTTTAAGTCGGTTAAAAATGATTCGAAAGAAAAAGATCGTTTATCTTCATGGAAAGCTGATCATTTAGATATAGAAGATAAAGGTATTTACAACTTTATTTTGTAAGTAATGGAAGATCCATATGTCACGAAAAAAATTGTCGATAAACTTAATCGATATTTAATGAATCACTAGCACTGGTACATATTTGCCCCCGTCAATCCGGTGTATGGGTTATGAATGAATTAGTTAAGATGGAGCACACTGAGAGCATCGTCAGGATAAATCAGTCTGTAACTCAGTCAAATATTAACTTAAAAAAAAGTTACCAATGTAGAGATGATCCAAATCATCCACCCTATCTACGGTTAAAATTTCTTCGATTGATTTCAAGACACCCTGTATAAGTCGGTGACTTCAAGAAGTACATGTAAAGTAAAAAAAATGAATATTAAGCATGGGTGGCAAATTTAACATTGCTGCTGCAACATGGTTTTTTCCAATGATTTAATCGAGTTTTCAATTCTACTACTAAGTACTATTTATTCTAAAAGTATTATTGTGGTTGTTAGTCCAAATCCTATATTATATGTATTTTGGTCCCTTCATCTTTCAGAGACTACAATGGCAAAAACAAAGAAAAAACATACAAAAGATGAAAAACTTACCAGAGATAGATAAAAAAAGATAGAAAACGCCAAAAATATGAAGAAATTAAAAATAACCCAGTGCTTTATAAAGTTCAAAAAGAAATAGAGCGATTAAAATACCTAAAGAAAAAGGAATAGAAGCAAATTTGTAGCATTAAGGACATAAGTGCAAGAGCACAATGTAAGCAAAGAAAAAGATGGAGAAAAAAATATCAATATTGTATTAAACAAGCTTTATTTATATTATAATTACTTTACTTAAAAAAATATTTTTTTAAAAGCATTTAAAAATTATAATTGCCAATTTATATTTTTATCACGCGAGGTTTTGTTTTGACCTCATTTGTACAATTTGTTAATTGTACAAATGTAGTATAATTATCAGTTATGTTTGTGTTAAGTTATGCTTATTTGTTACGTTTCATTTAAAAACCTTAAGTTATTACTTAATTGTGGCTGGCTTAGTAAATAAAAATTATCCCATTTCTGTTTGTTATAAAAAGTTGATAATGTAAGTTGATATCGACATTCCAAGGAATAGGTAATTTGTATTTATCTAACCCTAAATCTAACATTTTGTGTTTTGGATTTGTTTGATTTATACTTATTTCAAAGGCTGATTAAAAATTATACTCCCTAATATCTTTTTATTAATCCATTGAACGCATCCAATCTTATTATCAGTCTCATTTTCCATATATGATCATTCTTTCACTAAAAAAGCCTAGCCTGAGCCTTGTTAATTTCCTTCCATGCGGTTTTCATCACCTTCCAAGTGTAATTCATTACCTTCCAGGCGATTTTCATTACCCTCCTAGGGTTCATTACCTCCCGTCACTTTATCATGAATATAATTAAGTTATAAAGATGCCTTTCATTGGTATCTATTGTTTTTAAATACATGAAACTTCTTATATATATTTCTTATAAAAAAACGAAAAAAAAAACGATTCTCAAATTTGATGAAATTTGAACGAAACGCAAGAACCACCCTTTAGCTGTTATGATAATTATTAGGGCTAATGAAAATTATATCAAACCTTGATATGCCTAATAAGAAATTAGCTTTTATGCTATTCGGTCTAGTGGGGGTGAACTCAGATTAATATACCTCCTTAATCAAACACGTGGTGTAGGTAAATACAATATGAATATCTGATGCGCTCGAGTATTTCCATTTGGCTGGATTTTTACACTTTTGAAAGCCCTTAGCTCCCTCCACCACTGGTGAAAGGATTACTATTATTACCATCTAATCTTCAAAATCCAATCCAGTGCCTACAACTCTACCTAGTGGTGTGACTCACCACTATCGATACCATAGTATTTGTCAAAGTGTATACCTACCGATAAAAGATAAAATACTTATTACATCTGAAATAATTAAACGATCTTTTGGCTCTTGACTTACCTTATGGTTTTGGTCATAATTATATTTTAATAGTACAAATAAAGCAAGTAGTCCATTATACTCGTATGTGTGTACTGGATAGGTTTTGACTTATCTAATTATTATTGTTTGCTTTACAGGTATGGATGAGGAATGTGCAGTTAAGTTTATTGTCATTACCATTTGGAACAATTACTTATGTATTTAATGAGGGAACCCTGAAACATCTGCTGAAAGGGTTTGATGGTTTTGTTTGGTACCTGGTGATTCTGCAGGCCGCTGGCGGTCTCGTTGTGGCGGTGGTGGTCAAATATGCTGACAATATACTGAAAGGCTTTGCTACTTCTGTGGCTATAGTGATATCTTGTGTAGTATCTTTGTATTTATTTAATTTCCATTTAACTATTAAATTCACCCTGGGAACCATTTTAGTCATGGCGTCAATATTCCTATATAGTTATGTTCCTAAGAAGAAGGCTGAATCCCGATCGTCACTTAGTGTTTAAATATTCGCAGTGAATAAAAGACTATCATATTATATGGTATTATATACCTTGACGATTTGTCCCAGTAAGTGTGTGTATGTAGCGCTAGATTAGCAGCATTATGTATGATATCATTAACAAATGCCAATTTTAGTGTAGCAGAAAAAATATAAATATTATGTATGTTAATCATACAAGATTGTATTTTTTTAACTGTTAAATGCTCGTTAATTTTTAGATAATTATATTTAGATTGTTCTGTTACATTGCATTATTATTATAACTAATACCAAACATGTACTTAGCCATGGAAAGTCTCTGTGTAAAATAAATGCTCCATTTCATTATATAGCGTACCAGCTCATCTTGTATAAATAAGTAGTAAGTAAGTATGTTATCATCATCATCATCATCTCCTTGCTCTTATCCCAATCTGGGGTCGGCGTAGCATTTTTTTTCCTTCCACGCATCACTGTTAGTCGTAAGTAGGTATGTTATATTATATGTAATAAAAATGTAGGTCTACAAGGTGTCCTATTGCTGAACCGCATTGATATTTTTTATATTGTTTGTTACCATCGCTAGAACCAAGAAAACAAAATGTTTTATTCTATCATTTGAATCCGTTACTCTACAGAATAACACATTTGCAAAAGATCATACTAGCAAAACATCATATACGTATAACATCATACTTGCAAAACATCGTATTCGCAAAACACCATATTAGCAAAACACGATATTCGCAAAACATTATATTTACAAATAGTCTGTTTTTGTTATAAAATCGTAGGTAGGTTTAGGTTATGTTAGATTTATAGCAGGCGCGGAGGGCCAAACTACCCAGAAATACGAGCTCCGCGGTAGTGAAGCTATATAAAAATAAATATCCGTCGACACTGCACTGTCTAATTCAAGTCTTAATAATAGTTGTAGGTATTGCTAATGTGATGTTTTGCTACTATGATGATTTGCGAATGTCATGTTTTGGGAATAATATCATATTTTTCAGAATGTTTTGCGAATATGATATCCAAAGACGGAGGGTATTTGAATCAATTCCTTAAATGAAAGGATATAATGAGTAAGATTTTAAACAAAATCCTAGCTTCTTTCGACCGCTTCGAATTTCAACTTCAATTCAACAAAAAAAAATTGTTAAGCATTCGTTGTATATAACTTCCGCCCCTACAATGTTAAAAGTACTTGCCATGCACGTAACATAGGCATATGGGACGCCTGTATAATGTATATGACTCGAAGTATCGAGACTTCATGTATCGAACTAACTCGAAGTATCGAGCACAGATGTAATAAGTAGTACATATTGTAAATAAGTTCGTCAGAGTAGTCCTAGCTGATTTCAATTCAATTTCATGCGCCATAAACTAGCCATAAATGTATAGGTACACATGCATAGTTCTTGAAAGGATCGTGGTTGGGCTATTCATCTCGACAAATGGTGATGAAAGATTATTTTGCTGCCATTATTATGATTATATAACAATACTCTTTGGCGAATATAATGAAATACTTTATCTCGGCTTTTATGCTATTGAACTTATGTACTTGTGTCAAACTTTGGCGATGCCGCTAGGTATCTTAAAGTACCTACTTACTTATTAAGATAAGTTCTTGACAAATTGCACAACCACGAAGTTTCTAACTTGACCCAATTTTTTTGACGGAGACTTATTTTACTGCTATCAAAATTATCAATATTCAGAAACTTCATGGTTTTGACTTCGTATTTGCCTAGTGCTGTAGTTTGAGAAAGAATCTTTAAAGTATGCTGAAGTGTATGTTAGTTGAGATAATACAAGATGTTAATAGAACTATTTAGTACTAAGTTTTAGATTAAGGTAGGTATTTATTTTCTAAAAGAGAATATTAATAAAATAGTATTATTTATTTGTAACACTTTATTGAGGCATGTACTTAAATTCTACCATCTAATCATGGTATCTTTTATTTCTATTTTTTCATTATATTTTATTCTATTTAAAATGAGTTTGTAATTTTTCTTTTCCTCATTTGGTCCAACCATTTGTCTAGTTGCTGTTGGGGTGTGAGTGGGTTGGTCTTGTAGAAATCTTTAGGTGGTTTCCCTTCCTCTAAACGCACAAAGTAATGAGAGTAAGTGTAGCGCACCTCCCCCATTCTTCCTCGGGCATGTCTTCTTATTCCTTTGATCACAGCCCCTTTCCCTGTAAAGGATTCAGCTGAAAAAAACAAGATTATTCATTTTGGTTGGAATACTAAAACCACCTAAGATTGGGTGGGGCTATTCTGAGTGAGGGGTAAAGATGCAAAAACACTGAGAGCAGAGACGGCGCGGTGCGCCGCGTTTCCCATACTAGAATGCCGGCCTAAAGCGTGGCGGAGTCGTTATTAATCAGTCTTTTAAAGCCTTTAAAGGTTTTAAAACTATTTTCGCGGCTATAAAGGGCGCAAAATAGATTTAAAATGTATTCCCTGAAAAATGCTCCTCAAACAGTGTAGCGATTGTAAGTGCTTGTGTGCGGGAGCGTCGTGCATAGCGTGCGGTTTCGAGTAGTGGTCCTGATATCCGTGTTACACGCGGAACCGTAGCTCCGTAATCTTAGCACCGGCGGTGCTAAGTTCCCGAACTACACGGTCACGCCAAGATACGTATCCGTGTCTGCGTTCGGCTACATATCTGCGGATCTCGGCTCCGGCTCCGCTCCGCACGGTTATTGAATGAATTGAGCTTGTCGAACGGAGCCTTATTAGATATGTGATATGTGTTCTAGTTTATTTTATATTTATATAATGACTCATTAAACCAATTTTAAATGCAAAAGCAAAGAAACTGAAATCAAAAACACGACTATCGCATTACATTCGGAGGTCTTAAAGACACATAAAATCTTCATTAAACGTCACGGTCACGGGCGGATCGGATCTACGTGTAAATAAGAAACGTATCTCCGTGTAACACGGAGCTACGTATCTTAATTACACGTAGCCGAATTTCACGTGTCGAACGGGCCGGATCTCCGTTGCCGTGTTACTCGGTAACGGAGATTCGGCTACGGGTACACGAAACACGGACACGACCAGGAGCCGTAGTTTCGAGTCGCGCAGCGGGCGTTATTTCAGTTTACAGAGAGGCCGCGCGTGCAACGGCCCGCGTCACCATGTGTTTGTGCGAACTCGCGCTAACACTAACACATGGCAATATACGTTATGTGCGATGTTATCTATGGAGATGCAGGGCGAGACGCGGCGCGTGGTGTGGGACTTAGAGAATCGCGGTGCCCGCCGCTGCATCCGCAGAGGGCTTTCAAACATGTAGCAAGACTCTTAGAAGGTTCCGCCGCGGGCGCAGTGGCGGCTACTGGCGTTATTAACGCGTGCGACGCTGCGATACCATCCGCGGGCTTCGCAGCAAGTAAAGGCCTGCGCAAACCAGCATACGGGACTGCAAAGTATATTTTTATTATTGAAAAAAAAGGTATAAATTTCAGTGCTCCAGATTTTTTCTCCGCGACATTGAAGAGCACGTTAAGAGACGGTAGGCACCGGTATGCGACCGCATCCACCGGTATGTGCCGTAGTCCACCAGTGTACACCAGGGTAGCAGGGCCTCGAGAGGGGAAGGCTTAGGGCAAACCGTTGGAAGAGAGCATCGAAAAAGGATCTTACGGTCGCCAGCGCACACTGGTAAAGGAATTCCCTTTTGATACCTGCGAGCAGCACCGGTCGATCGGCTTTCATTTTGTTCCACTAGCGGACAGTGGAGTTTCTAGGTACAGTAGTTAAGACTGTGCATTGATATATAAGTCAGTGAGTCAGATTTGCCTTTTATATATTGCACCTTCGGTAGGACAAGGGCACAATTGCCCCTTACTTTACATACCTTGTGCCTTTGCTCTACTGAAGGTGCGATATATAGATTAATGTAATGAATGGTATTTTTTTTACTAAGGGTGGAAAACTGATATTGGATTATGGCTATAAGGAACTCCTACAGAAAAATGGCCTGATGAGACTATATAAAACATTTTGTTACTTTACCACATTTTTTTACAGGTTATACAGATGTATAAATTTAATTTTAATCATGAATTATTAATGTATTAAGTATAGATATTGCACACAAAGGGTATCTCTCCAAAAAATAACATGTTTCTTGTACGGGGACCCCTTAAATTAAGTTTATTTAATTATTTGTTGCTATAGCCGTTATAGTGATACAAAATCTGAAAATTTGTAATTGGTAGCCGGATTAGGTTTAGGGCCCAGTTTCCACCCTTTGTGTACATCTGTCCACAAGTTAGGGTTGTCCTAAAGTGTAAACTTACCTATATCTATTTTTTTTTAATGGCTTTCTCCTCTAGCTCATGTTTGAGATGTATTTCGCCAATAACAAAGCAGACAATAGTCATGAAGGGAGAATGTTTGGTATGATAATTTTAACAAAGCATGAGAGAATAGGACAGAACCTTCTTGAACTGCCGTGCACCACCAGTGGTCTGCAGAACACAGGTTCAGAAACACTGATGATGTAGTGTATTGTATGTCACGAATAGAAAAATTCTATTATATGACTGAATTACTCAAGAATTAAAATACATTAAATTTCAATTCACATAAAGCACAAATGCTATACAATAAGTGTGTTATCTGTATGCTCTCCTTTACTTCATTTTAAGTATATTTATGCAAACATGCAACTTCTATTTGAGTAGCAGGACAAAGCAATGATTGAAAACACAATTGAGATCAAGTTCTGGGGATTTAATACAAATAAATGTCAGATGTGCACAGTGCATGGATCTCCAAGTGTACTACTTACCAACCCATAAATTGCTTCTAAATTCAACATTATGTTCGGCGACAGCCATTTCCTGAGCCTCAAGAATTGCATCTTTTACATACTGTGCACCTTTCTTGTTAACAAAACTCAACTGTTTAACAGCCTCATCCACAGTCATGCCTCGCACAAGGCAGGCAATATACCAAAGTTTATCAGGACTATATTTTATATTCGTTTTTTGATGGCAGACAAACTGGAAATATAACAACAATTAAAATTTAAACTAACTTACAATCTGTTATCTTTACGTAATTTTGTAGGTTATGAATATTTACAAATAAATATATCAAACTAACAGATGGTCTCGGTTCCGCTCCGAGTTCTTGCGGTGGATACACTTTCTTATTGTATTCTAAAAACTTATTCGGCAATGTAGATTTGGTCCATGCTAATAGAGGTGTAGTACTATGAATAGTGTTGATCTGTAATTTTGTCACTGCAGGTGTAATAAAAACATTTTTAAAGATGTGATTCATCTTTTAATACTGGTAGTTATTGCTTTAATTCACGAAATGGATCATGGAAAACCTTGAATATATCCGTAAAAGAAGCCAAATTCTACCCTAACCTCGTAAATTTGTCGCTTAACAGTTTTGTTTTCAAATGACGTTCAGAAGATGTATTTCTACTGCATTTTTATCGCCATTACACTAAGAGTTGTAAATAATACAAACAACAAATAACTAACAACATATTTTTAGAGATTTTTTTTAAATATTTGAGCTGAACTGAGAGATTAATGTAATTGCGGGATTTAATTTAAGGAAAACGTTTTAAGTTCGCGTTATTTTAAGGACTGTTACACACTCGAGTATTCACGTTTTCATGAGGTATTTAGACTTTACGAACACGAGCAACTTTTTGTCGCCGCGACACTCTCTCTCTCTTAATTTAAGAGCCTCGCTCTTGTCGGTGGAGTAATTTCCAATCTTCTCTCCTTTCTGCCAGCTCCTTGACCTCCCTATACGATACGACATGCACCTTCTCTTTGATTTGGTCCATGTAGCTTCTTCTTGGTCGTCCTCTACCCCTCCTTCCTTCAATCTACCCCTCTATAATGTTTTTGATCAGCATGTCGTGTCTTAATAAATGGCCGATCATGCCTCCCACCGCCACACTATATTATTTTTATTTTAAAGTTAACTATTCATAATATGCTTGGCATAAGGTAAAACTATGAACCCCTAAGCCGGCCATATACGTTACGGTTACCGGAGAGGTCTACCTGTGCAGGCGACCGGAGCAAAACCAATTTACCAATTCTTTCGAGTGACACGGTACGGTGAACCTGTGCGTGTGTGCCGTGTCCTCCGGTCGCCTGCGCAGGTAACCTCTCCGGTGGACCGTAACGTGGGTGGCCGGCACTAGATAATGAGCCCGGGTAGGCTTTTACTTCTGTATGTATGTAATGTTATGTAATAACAATATCAAACGAGTTTGCTCATTTGTCGATTACAAAGAAACGATTCCAGCATCCAGGACACCGACAGACGGGTAGCAAATATGACCGTTCGTCCTATGATCAGTGTCTTAGAATTAGAACTGCTAGAAGGACGTATTTCCTTAAAGTTCCTTTCCCTTCCTCTGTATCCTGCGGGCTGGTGTCAATAGTTGCATTTTATATTTTTCTTTACACTTCCTGGTTATTTTTACCTATAAATATTATCCAAATTAAAAAACAAGTCTATTGTTTTTAATATAACTATTCCTCTATAAATAACTTTATAGGTACCGATACAAAGAATCACCGCGTTATGTGAATCGTGAGTTACACTAACACTAAAAAGATAGGGGCACAGTAAGGTGGGATTTTGATCATTCTCGACTATTTCTTTTGCCGTTTTATCGTTTTGTCAACGTTGTTATTGTTTAGTTAACCTCTATGGTTCTCTCATGATGGATGACGTATCATGTCAATGTACGGATGGTTATTATAATTCTTGCAATAAAATATCTTAGTTAAATATTAACCGAGTTCTTAATTAAACATGGTGACAGCGGTTTAAAAAAAATGACCGATTCAAAAAACACGACCCCGGCGCCCGCCGGCGAATTCCCGGTGCTAACACCCCCGACGTTCTCGGGCAAGGCCGAGGATTGGACAGCGTTCAGTAAACGTTTTGAATGGTATCGACAAGCCTCGGGCCTAGCTACTCATTCACAGCCCAGGCAGGTTAGTACACTAATGTACATTCTTGGCGAAAAAGCCGATCACCTGTTAACATCGTTTAAACTTACTGAAGAAGACAAACGTCAGTATGATAAAGTTCACAAGGAATTTGCTGCATACTACACTGGGGCACAAAACAAGATACACGCACGGGCGAAGTTTAACAAATTATGCCAACAACCTGATGAGAGAATTGACGATTTTATTGCACGAGCATACTCTGCAGCAGAGGGATGTATGTACCCGGAAAGCATTAAAGACGAACTCATCCGAGACAGGATTATCGTCGGGATAAAGGATACGAAACTTTCCAACACCTTACAACTCGACCCAAATATAACCCTAAGCACCGTCATCACAAAATCCAAACAAGCGGAGGAAGTTCTGCGCCAACAAAGTTTAGTAAGACCGGGCACTTCACATGAAGAGATCAGCGCGGTGCAAGGAAATAAGACTCGCACCTACTTCAAACCGCCTAACAGTAATGAGCAACGTTCATTTATGAAATCGTGTGGCAACTGCGGCAAAAGTCCCTCACATGCATTCTCGGTATGTCCTGCGAAGAATAGCGTATGCACAAGATGCAGGCGGCGCGGTCACTGGGCGCAGCGATGTCGGTCAGGGAAACATGTAAACGAGATAGAAGAGACTCAAGATGACCAAGACCTATTTTTAGGAACGATAGGAAACGATGTTGATGTTGATGACCAGTATGATTATGTTATTAACAACGACCCATGGCGGGTTAGTCTCCGGGTTGACGATAATGAAATGGATTTCAAGATTGATTCGGGTGCAGATGTCACCGCTATCGGGGAAAATCATTTTAAAAAGCTTAAGAACGTTACTTTGATGCCAACAAATTCTAAGCTCCGAGCTGCCGCTCAGAGTGAGCTCATAGTCCAAGGGATGTTCAAAGCGGAGATCATTTGGAAAAATAAAATAATTACCTCCGATGTGTTCGTTATAAAAAAATTAAACCAAGCATTATTGGGCAAGCCAGCCATTGAAGCATTGGGGCTAATAAATCGCATTGACAGCGTGTCCCACTCTCTATGCGTTGTTAAAGATGCTGATTCTCAAGAGTTCGACCCTTTACATGATTTTCCTGAATTATTTCAAGGGCTTGGAAAACTAAAGGGTGAATATGAAATATGCACGGTCCCAAATGCTAAACCTTTCGCGATCGTATGTCCGAGGCGAGTTGCAATACCGTTGTATGATGCCTTGAAGAAAGAATTACAGGTTCTACAAGAACAAAAAGTAATATTTCCAGTCGAGAAACCAACAGAATATTGCGCCGGTATTGTCGTGAGACCGAAGGATGATGGAAATATAAGGCTTTGTGTAGACTATACAGAACTAAATAAAAATGTTTGCAGAGCAAGGTTGCAATTACCTTCTGTTGACGAATGTTTAGCGCAAATAGGTGGCGCACGATATTATTCCAAACTAGACGCTAACAAGGGCTACTTTCAATTACCCTTGGAAATGAAATCTAGACTCCTTACTACATTTTTGACACCGTTCGGTCGGTTCGCATTTAACAGAATGCCCATGGGAATAGCGTGTGCCAGTGAAGTTTTTCAAAAGAAAATGCAGAACATGATTGAAGGCATTGAAGGAGTAATTTGTTGTCAAGACGACATTTTGATAACTGGTAGATCCTTAAAAGAACACGACACAAGATTGAAACAAGTTCTTAGACGGATGTCCGATGAGGGAATAACACTTAATAAAAATAAATGCCAATTTCGAGTACAAGAATGTACATTCTTAGGACATCTGATTACAAGGAATGGGATAAAGCCTTGCCCCGATAAAGTTGATGCTATTCTCAATATGCCAAATCCAAAGGATGTTACTACTGTACGTAGTCTTTTGGGGATGATTCATTACCATCTCAAATTCCTTCCAAATTTGGCAACTATCACCAAACCATTACGTGACCTACTAAAGGTTAAAGATCGGTTGAAGAATGAGCAAGGTATCATATGGACGAAAGAGTGTGAAGACTCTCTGAACCTCATAAAAGAAAATTTGACGAAGCCCACATCTTTAGCTTTATTTGACCCGAAAAAGAAGATAAGGGTATCGGCAGATTCAAGCTCCTACGGTTTAGGTGGGCTTATAGAACAATATGAATCTGGACAGGGAATTTGGAAACCCATAAGTTTTGCATCTCGCGCCCTGACTCCAGCTGAAAAGAATTATGCTCAGTTGGATAAAGAAGCTCTAGCATTGACGTGGGCTTGTGAGAAGTTCTCGATGTATCTTATAGGTCTACCCGGGTTTGAACTGCGGACGGATCATCAACCTTTGGTCAAGATTCTTGGCGACAAGCCCATTGCCGAGCTGAATGCACGTATGCAGAGACTTCGTGTTCGTTTAGCCCGTTTCACATATAAAATTATCCACGTTCCGGGCAAGTATTTACACTCCGCCGACCTACTTTCTCGGGCACCATTACCTTTTCCCCAGTCGATGGCCGATGAAACTGAAGAAGTGGAAGACATGCTAGCGATTCAAACTCAAATTAAATCGCTCCCAATGTCAGATTGCCTGCTTGAGGAAGTTCGTAGAGGTCAGGAAGTGGATGATGTCTGCTATATTATAAAGGAATACATAACATACGGCTGGCCAGATAAAAGAACACTTGACAGTGACTTGCAGCCATTTTACCCGTATAGAGGTGAGTTGGGGTTACAGGATAATCTTATCATGAGAGGTCACAGATTATTTGTTCCGAACAAATTGCAAAAAGATTTTCTGCAGCGATTGCACCAGGGCCACCTGGGAGTAGAGAAATGTCGCCGACGTGCTCGTGAATCAGTATGGTGGCCCGGGTTATCCAGTACTATAAGAACAATGGTTCAACAGTGCCCGCAGTGTATTGAGCACAGGAGAAATCCTGTTGAACCTCTTATAACATCAGATATTGCGAAATATCCTTGGGAAATGGTAGCGATTGATTTATTTACTGCAAAACAAAAGGATTACTTAGCAGTAATTGATTATTACTCTAGATTTCCTGAGCTAGTCACTTTAACTACAACAACTTCATCAGCTGTCATTTCGCATCTGAAGGTCATATTTGCCAGATATGGAGTCCCGAGGATAGTGCGAACTGACAATGGACCACAGTTTAATTCGGCAGAGTTCAACACATTTGCGAAAGATTGGGGTTTCACGCTTAACACTAGCAGTCCTCATGCACCATGGAGTAATGGAATGGCAGAAGCTGGTGTAAAGATTTTAAAAAATATAGTCCTGAAATGTGAAGAGCCAATTTTAGGACTGATGGCCTATAGAAGTGCACCGGGTGAAAATGGATATAGCCCTGCACAATTGCTATTTGGTCGTAGGATTCGCACAAATATCCCCACGACATCCGATCGTCTTATTCCAAATTGTCCAGATTTAAAAATCATTGATGAAAAGGAACAGATAATTAAAAGCAGAATGAAATTAAATTATGACAAAGGACACAAAGTCAAGTGTTTATCTGATTTGCCTCCTGGCGTCAAAGTATGGGATACGATTTCAAGCTCTTATGCAACAATATTAAGCAAAAGGAGTGAACCTAGGAGCTACAATTTAAAGACGGATAAAGGAAACCTCATACGCCGGAACAGACGACATTTAATTCCCGCCGGGGAGGCAGATCAGCAGACAGGATCTCATGATAGTCATGATTCATCAATAATAGAATACGACTGCCAAGAAGGAGAGACGCTCGAAGAGGCTAGAGATTCATCGCCCTTATTCCATGATTGTGAAGGGTGTGAAGACGAAGACCAACCAGCGGTGCCAGAGTCTTACAGGTCGCGGTTCGGGCGATGCGTCCGGCCTCCACAGAGACTCGATATTTAGCGCTTCACTTCATTTCTTTTATATTTTTATTTTATCCAAAGAGAGGATGTTTAGTTAACCTCTATGGTTCTCTCATGATGGATGACGTATCATGTCAATGTACGGATGGTTATTATAATTCTTGCAATAAAATATCTTAGTTAAATATTAACCGAGTTCTTAATTAAACAGTTATAACCATGGAATTATAACGTTTACCTATTTTTATAGCAAAAATACGGCTGCAAATTGTCAAAAAGTAGGTGGCTTGTTTTTGGCGTAAGCGGGGATGAAAAAAACGTAAACGTAATCTGTCTGTCTAACCTAAAACGCTTGTGTAGAGAAAGATAATTCTGTGTATAAACGTACCTAAAAAGATCTACTTTAAGAATTGTAAAAAAAATCCTTCTCACAATGATCAAATGAAAGGCGTATTGGAATATTGGGGGTAAAGTTCAAGCAAGGAAGACGCCTCATCGTATTAAAGGAAGTAACGATATTCCACAATGACAGATTTATTTGTTGCCGTCGTCTGTTCCTCAAACATGAACCGTAGCATGGAAGCTCACGCATTCCTTGCCAAAAAGGGATTCAAAGTAAAATCTTTCGGCACGGGAGAAAAAGTTAAATTACCGGGATCTTCTGCTGATCGACCGAACTGTTATGAGTTTGGAGTGCCATACGATGACATTTACAACGATTTATTGGAAAAAGATAAGAATTTCTATACCCAAAATGGATTGTTGCACATGCTGGATAGAAATAGAAGAATAAAGCCCTGCCCTGAAAAGTTTCAAGTGTCATTGGATCGCTTTGATGTTATCATCACTTGTGAAGAGCGAGTTTATGATCAAGTGATTGAGTGGTTTGGCTCAAGAAGGTCCGTTCACAACCAGCCAGTGCATGTGGTCAACATAGACATTCAGGACAACCATGAGGAGGCTACTATTGGTGCATTTTTAATCAGTGACATGGTCACTAAAATGGAGCAGAGTGATGATTTGGACAATGATATTGATGAATTATTACATGACTTTGAGGCCACGTGTCAAAGACCAATATTGAACTGTATTATGTTTTATTGATATATTTTCAGTTTATTACCTATTTGATAATGACATTTTGTATCTATGAACTCATTTGACAAGTTACTGAAACTAATATTGTATCACATTTAATGTAATTTTTCAGGGACTGATTATTTGTTGCATTCTTAGCAAATTAATAATTCTCTACCCTAGTATGAGCATCAGCTCAGAGATGCCAAACGTACGATTGCATAATCAAAATATGTTATTGGTCACATTGTGTAGGTTCAGTAAGGTATAAATTCATACTTTTACAGAAATATTAGTAATGACTACATAAGTAAAAAACAATTTGAATCTTGGAAACATGCAAGCGGGATCAACATATTATAAACCTCCTATAATATCATATCCTTTGCCTGATGTCTCATGAGATGCACATTGACTCTGTGTGGGACCTCTTGTGCAAGTATCACTCTTTGTAACTCAAGCAGATAAAAGATTGCAGTGGCAGTACCTTGAATGCCCTTAATTCGGGAAATCCATTACTGAGCATTTTTATTCTTACTCCAGTGAGGGATCATTATGACACAATGCATATGTTCATCTAGCATTCCATGATCTGTGTTGCCAAAGAAGTTGATTTTGGCATCAGTTCAAAATGTAAACAATAGAAAATTATGTATGTGGGGTTATAACAGCATAATTTTTTATATTCTATAGTCTACCATAGCTTAGCTTTGAATGTCCTAGGTCCACTGTGCTATGTGGTACAATTTGCAGTTCAATGCTGTTTTTAGCCCCTGGTAGGGGGCCACATGTGGTTTGAGTCTGACATACCAACCTACTCATTTATGGAGTTTCCCCCTCAAGGTCGTTTGCTATTGTCTAGCCCACATAGTCCTTAAGTGCCCATTTTCCTTTTTTCCACATCATCTTTGTACAGGCCTCCATCTTAAAGACTGCCCAAATTTTTTGCCACAGTTCTGATCTTTGGCATGAAAACTTGTCCCCGTACCATTATTACTGGTCCATTCATGTATGATAGGTACTGTACTGCTATATCTTGCAGCTGCCACCTTTTGTTCCGTTCAGCTCTTGTCTGAATGCGAGCTTTAAAATACATATTACCTATGCTGCTTGTGGCAGCCCCTCATCAGTATTCTGGCATTGCTCTACTCTAAACTCTACTCCTTCAACCTGCATACCCAAATATTCAATTGTCTGCACATATTTTGTTCAGTTTCTTTGGTTACTAAATATGAAAATTCCAAGACATCACAAAAACTCAACTAATTCAACCAATTCAGTGGGGAATTACATTAAAGATTACATACAAAGTTATTTTGTTCAAATTCAAATTCAATTTTTTTATTTCGTACTAAAAACATTTGTAACAACGGAAATGTCATTGTGCGGTTAAGAGAGGCTCTTGCCTCATTTTCCTTTTCCAATTTATCCAATTTCCCGTTACAGCAAATACCTACTTTCAAGACTTACAAGGGTGACCAAGAGGTTGATTGTCCGTGCGACACGGGCATTGCCAACGCCACTGCTTGATCGATCAGGTACGTTTTCCGATGTCATCCCACTTAGGTAAAGTATTCCATATTCTTATCTCCATACGTGAATTACATGCATGCATGCATTGTCGATTTGTTTGAAGAATAACCGTCAAAACATTATTTACGGCCACGTGTTACGGACACGTGAACGCAAACAATTACGTTTTATGATTGAACGTAGGTACCCACATTTCTTGACACTAGTATAATATGATATTGCGCATTCGCAACTTTCTTTACTCATTGCGACACTGACGAGTTTTAATTTTATACCGGCCCTATCCAGTAAGAGTGCAATTTTAGATCATTTTTGATGCAAATTGAGCAAGCATCTGTCCACTATCTGTTCTGACAACAGTAAGTGGCAATAAGGTCAGGGATCCAGCATTATTATTTAAATTCACTTTAAAGGACCATGTATCGAAAATAGGCCCAGGACCAACAGAGCAGAGTGATGTCATTAAATAGATCTTTGCATGTACAGTCACGAGATTTAATTTGGGACCCACCTTAGCTCCAAAGTCAATCTGACATTCTACAACAATAAGGTTGAGTTTCCTAAAAGTTACAAATAACTTGACATCTCTAATGACATTGACGACTTCAAGCATATTTTTCTTGAAATGGGTCCCAAATTAATGCTCGTGACCGTACTTACTTCATTTTCTACTATACATACCTATACGGGCACCAAACAGAATTCTGTTGCAGAAACATTAGTTGTAAGGAAAAATGGGGAAGCCCTTGCTAACATTTATCTTATTAGTCTTATTACCCAGTGTGTAATCTCTAAGGTGCTAAGGTGGTTTGGTCATTTAGAAAGGATGGACGTAAAAAGAGTTACGAAAGAGATATGGCGAGTGAGAATGAGCGGAGATGTCCGTAGGGGACGTCCTAGACGGACCTACAGTGATCAGATTCGCGATGTACCTACTGATTAAGGGCCAAATCAAAAGCACCCGAAATGAAGAGATTGATGAATGTAGAGGAAGCGAAAATTGTGTGTTTAGATCGGTGCACCTGGCGTTCCATAATCTCTGCCTACCCTATTGGGAGACAGGCGTGAAGGTATGTATGTATGTATGTGTAATCTCATTTTTCATACAACTAAAACTTGTTTTTGTTATTTGCCAATACTTGGTGCCCGCCTATAATTTAAAATAACGTACCTAAATACAAAGAGCTATTTCTTGACATACCATATCACGCATTTCTGTTGGTTCTGGGTCCACATACAAGATTGCCCAAGGTCCTTTAGGTCGGTAGGTTCGTTTGTTATATCGGACATTGCATTTTATTCAATAGGTACCTTACAATTCAATTCATAAAACGCAAGAAAGTAAGTAAATACTTAGTTTAACTTTGAAGACATTTAACTTGTCGTTCACGGTCACCGAGCAACGGATGTAACTAGGTAGGTACCTACTTAAAGCGCATTGTATCGACAAGGTTCAAAAGTGGCGAAGGTAGCCTCGATTCGCTGCACTCCATACAACCTGGGGCCGATTGCATATTAAAGTACCAGTTAATAGTATTAGTGGTTTTGCTTGGATTTTTACTAATAGTATGGGCTTGTATTTTATTATGCAATAGGCCCCGTACCTAATCAGTATTTTGCTTCTTTTATTCAACGTTATTTATTTACAGATACAATTTTTAAGTGAAACTGTCAGGCTAACCGCAAAAGAGTATTTATCGGCGTGAAAAGCTCGCGAACCTGTTTGTCTGACTTCCCTCTTTTATGATCAAGGAAAATTCATACATGTTTCATTTAATTATCTTAACACATTAATCGATGAGACCCCGCCCCGCCCCTAGTAATAACAAGTCAGGGGCCGGGTCTTATGGTTATATTTTATTTTCTTGTCGGGTGCGCGTACAGCTAGGTATCCCATAAGGCTATATAAGGGGTAGGGTGCAAAAACGTTCAATATACTTATATATTTATAGTTTTTTCGTAATGCATTGCGTAACCATGAAGACACAATCTGCAATCTACGGTTGGATGCCTCGCGGTAATTGAGGACTGCGCCTCTGCGGTGCTCTTCTCGAATGTAGGAAATGCGAGAACTACTTCAAAAGCACAATTCGGAATATTCTTGGTTTTAAACAAAAATATTAGCTTATTTTTACGAAATATCACGATTTTTAGAAGCAAGCGAAGCGAAACTTTTCGACGTACGTATTGTACCCATACCTACTATGGAAAAATGTTTCTTTGTAAAGGCTATATCGCGATGATGTCACTCTTTAGAAGCGCTCTTTATAGTCGGAACGAAATCGCCTTTATCTGTAGGTATGTCGAAATTGAATGCGATTAGATCATTGCTTCCATAATAACAAGTTTAACAAAAAGCGACGCGGTTTCTGTAGTTTTGGTATTTTCGTGCGTACATGTTAAAAGCGAAAAAAATCCGCACTTCAAAATCCGTCGAAGATCGCCGTTTAACGAATTAGTAGGTCAGATAAAAAGTTAGTAGCGGTTTTAGGGTAGGGTGCGTTTGGCGACCGCTCAGCTCAAGGCGCCTGTTTTAAAGGGGTGCCTGCGGCTGGTTATTTCCCTTCCTATTAACAAATTAGTCGTTTGCTTTATATTTATACAAAATCATTAGTTGCTCGTCTCGAGTAGCCGGATAAAAACTCGTATTCTCTTTTTAATCAGATTCTACAGTATTCAAACCATTGAGTAAAAACAAACACTTTTGTACATTTTACTTATTTTATACTTAACTTTTTTGTCGTGTCATTTTTTAATTACATTTTACTAAAACTGAGACACGCTCGACCTTAATGCGGGTCCCGAAAATTGTACCTACCATTAAAATCTATATAATGCAGCCAAATTTTTCTCTGAAACAATTCACATGAAAAACACATGAAAATGAAACACACACATGAATGGTGAAATGACTAGCATAGAGGCATTTCATCTTAGTCCTCAGGGTTGGCAACGCATTTGCAGTCTTAGGATTGCTCTGCAGTCTTGTGAATGCGAATGTCTATGGGTCACAGTTTCCACTTACCATCAGGTGGCCTGTGTGCTCGTATGTCATCTCTATGCCATAAAAAAAAAAAAAAACATGATAATTCGTTGAAAGATGTACTTACTGATTGTCACGTCAGCGCGCAAAAATAACCTGAGATGCATGCAACGCGCAACGTGCCTTAATCCGTTGGCGAAGTATTACTTATATTATGATGATGATTTTTTACTTAGCTCCTTTGTCGACGATAACTGTGACCAGAGTCAAAATAAAAGATCTATGTTGTAACGCTTTGACGGGATATCTTCCTCTCGACGTCCTCGCCGATTATTAAATGTTTGGCAGATTGCTTGGTGAGTGTATAAATGTTATCTTTAGAGGGCGCCCGCGACTTCGTATACGTCGAATTAATTTTCTGCTACGCTCAGATTTTAACCCCATCTGGGATGAATTTCCAAAAATCACTTGCATCGAGGGCTGCACCCTAGGTTATTCAAGATATATTTCCTCCAAATTTCAAGGCCGTAGGTCTAGCGGTTTTGGCTGTGCGTTGATCGATCAGTCATTGAGTAGACAAGAGGTGTTATTCTAGTCATATGAGCGAGTTTCAGAATGCACGCCCTAAAATGAGAGTTGTACGTTATGACGAGAGAACTTAACCTAACCGGTTGAAAAGTGAGTAACTTTGAGACTAACAAGGCTGTTTGGACTAGTCTCGACCTTGGTTGGACTACGATTTGACGCGTACCAGTAAGTTAGGTATTTAGCATAATAACCTACAGTGGTGTCGCTGCTGCGGTCGACTGCTCGCAGAGCTGCATTGAGGTCAAGCGTGGAATGTTATAGGCACTTATCGTTCGATTTCGAACGACGATCACCGTTATCTCATTTTATTTACAGTGGAAAATACCCTTTTAAGCGGGTCACACAATGTCTAACAAGTACCTAGTGCCAAATTTATTTTATCTGTTACTATACATAGAGTACCTACCTAACAACTGAGACTTGAAATTTTGTACACTTTATAAGTTAAAAATAGTAATCGGTTTCTAGGTTTTTGAAGCCTGCAAAATCAAATAGTTTCTAATTTCTAAGAGGCTTTGTTTAATACCACTGTTTGTTTGGACCACTAAACTGCTACAAGTATTCCAAAATTCAGCCTGATAACTTAACCGTTTTAGAGAAAAACGAACAGACAGACGGACAACAACGTTATATTATCTGCATTTTACAGTATTTGCTGCGGAACTCTATAAAGCCTGCACCTGCCTTGAAATGTTAATGCATTATAAATGAGAGTGCGATATAAAACTGTTTTTATGAACTATACAACGTGTTACAAAATACCCCGTAAAAAATCTAATAAATTATCAAAGCCTAAAATATTGTCAACCCTAGTAAGCTGTCATGTCAGGGAACCGGAGTTAACATAGATTATTTTAACAGAGAGGCCTACCTACCAATTTAATAATTTTTCAACTTAAATGGGTTTAAAACCATATCCCGACGAGCGAGGTTGTGCATTGAACAAGGCAGAGCTCACTTTGAGCCGTTCCTGTAATTTTGACGTTCTTTACGAAAAAGTAAGTGCTAGTTTAGGTTTCTTCGTAAGTAGTTTAGGTCTTTTAAAATCTTCCAAAACTCGACTTGTAATATCTATCTAATCAAATTCTGTACATTTTGTTAGTATGTCTCTTAATCGTTTCACGAATTAGGTAAAAATGTACATAAACAATCTGCGTAGTTTACTCTTTAATTTTACTGAAATAGGGTTTTCACATCAATGAAAGCAATAATGGTTTTATTTTTTTTGCCGGTAAGTCATGCGATGATAGTACGGTTCTCAAATATTGTAAATGGACTTATTATAAGGTACCATTTAACCCCCTTTCGGCTTTACGGGTATTTTTGTAACACCTTGTATAACTGATTGAACTTTGAAAGCTTTTAATCCTTTTATACTATACACTACAATATAGTTTTCCATAAATATATGCAGCCAAACTGAAAACGAAATACTAGAAACTATTTAAATTCAAATGACCTTCAAACTTATGGATTCTGCGCATTTTAATGTTAACTAGCGACCCGCCCTCGCTTCGCTTCGGTTTATAAGAGTTTTCTGTAACACCCGTACATAAAAAAAGAATTTATTATACATATAAACCTTCCTCTTGAATCACTCTATCTTTTAAAAAAAACCGCATCAAAATCCGTTGCGCAGTTTTAAAGATCTAAGCATACATATGGACAGACAACGGGAAGCGACTTTGTTTTATACTATGTAGTGATATGGGGCGAAATGAAAACAAATGCTCTGACTTAAAAAACTGGCCAGTTTGAAAAGATTATCATGAAGTTTTAAGGTATTACGTTCGTTAGAGTAGGATTGGGATAAGGGGGTAGCTATAGTATATTTTTGGATATGACGAACTACTAGGAAAGGCTTACGCTTTAAATTAAATACACCTAGGTGATCATTTTGGTGAAGTAAAATTCAATTACGTTTGAGATTTGAAACTTGGTTCTTTAGCCAAGATGCAAATGTATGGGATGACATTCTCGTCCATTACGATACCCCGACCACGTGGTCAACTGTCATCCCATATAACACAAGATTGCATCTTGGCTAGCGCCCCTGTACCCTTACCATAGCTAGCTAGCGCGAGTCCTGCGAGTCCAATGCTCTGTCCGTCACAATATTCTTATAAAGTGCGAGGGACAGAGCATTCGACTCGCTAGCGACTACGGTAATTGTAACTCATGGCAAGGGTACTGGATAGTATTTTATCGTACCTCTTTCCGACTATACGAAAGCGTCAAAATAAATTAAATTATTCAGGCCATAGATAAAATGTGTTCTACGGAGAATTCCTTTAATGTTTATCGATCAATAGCCATAGAAAATGATTCTAACGTCACTTTCTAAGTTTCGTTTTTAATGGCATACGCCTTTACTTTTAGGCTCTATTGTGGCAAAAATAGCAGTTATTTCTCGTATCTATAAATAATTATTTGCAATGACTGAGTATTTCCATTGTCATGCTCGTTCAATATCATGTTTGGATACGAGTGCCTCGCACCATTAGAATTATATATAGTGACCTAATTCAACATACACATCGATAGTGAGTGGACGGGTCGGAAGGGGCCGCCCTAGGCGTACTTTTTCGAGTCAAATCGGTGAAATACTGGAAAAGGGCCGAATCTTAAGTACCCGAAACCGACGTGCGTGCATGACTCGATGTATGAATGTGGAAGAAGCGAAAGAAATTTGTCAAGATCGTAGCAAGTGGAAAGAAGTGGTCTCTGCCTACCCCTCTGGGAAACAGGCGTGATTTAATGTATGTATGTATGTATTCAACATTTCAGCTTTCTTCTTCCAGTCATAAATTTATTGCTATAGAGACCTAACTCGGTAACTCGAAATCCAAAATGTGTTAATTAGGTCATTATAATTCCAAAGTGCGTTATGGCTAGGTTGGTAATATATTGTACCGCTGCATGTTTCCATGCCCATTCATTAGTGTGATTAATACCTACATGAATAAAATAGGACAAGAGTAAAGTCTAAGCTATTCTGCCTTACAAATTGGTAAGTATTAAGACTCAAATTGGTAGTTATAGATTTAAGTTGCCTATTTACCTATTCCTTTTGCAATATACATGTGCAATAGTGTAGGTATGTTCCACGGTCAATAAATGTTATCCTATATATACTGCTGCCATTTATATTATATAATAGTTTTTTTATGAGAATATAAACTGATAACTAAAACTTATAATGTCTAGTAAATGTGTATCGTGTATTTTCATGTAGGAATGAATGTCCTTTAGAAAATATTTGTTAAGTTTCATTTGAGTTTTTGGGAGAAAACCAAAAATCCATTAAATGCACACTATGTATATTCATTCAATTACAATATACAAAACATAAGTCACAAAAATATTCGAACAAAAATTACAAATTTTAATCACCTGAATATCACCTGTTTAATCCCCGCATGAAATGTAAATACATACATATAGTTAATTATGAAGCAGGGTTCGTCCGGATCTCTACGATCATCTCATACATTAGAACACCGCCCAGCGGCAGTGTTCGCATTGCTGTGTTCCGGCGTGGGCATAAGACAACCGGTGAAATGACTAGCATTCCATCTTAGTCCTCCAGGGTTATAGGCAACGCATTTGAAGTCTTAGGATTGTAGTCTTGAGATTGTAGGTTTGAGAATCTTAATGTCTATGGGTCTCAGATCCCACTTACCATCAGGTGGCCTTAGTGCTAGTGTGCTTTTTCCTTGCCACAAAAAAGCATGCAGCACGCTCATTGAATGCAAAACGGGCACATTCCAAAATAATTTGCTCTTCCATTAAAAATCGTATTCCATCCGCTTCTAATTTTAAAATGCAACACTGACTCATTTCGGATTGTGTCCGTTTTGTATTCAATGAACTATATTTTGACCATAACATTGGCCAAATAGCACCACTAAACTTTATTGGGTAAGGTCGCGCGGTCGGTGTGTAATCAATCAATTTATGAAAATTTGTTATATAAGTATCTCAATTGTTAATCTTTTATGCCGCTTTGAACATCATTGTCTACACGCATCTGTCTTACTTAACAACAAACAAAGGCAAA
Source organism: Acleris laterana (assembly GCA_963966035.1). NCBI lineage: Eukaryota > Metazoa > Arthropoda > Insecta > Lepidoptera > Tortricidae > Acleris > Acleris laterana. The sequence goes on along the minus strand of OZ014442.1, from coordinate 7,203,716 downwards.
GGAAGGGTAAAGTTCTCATTAAAACCTTATCGCAGAAAGTCAATCGTAAAATTTGGCGTAATGTTGTTTACGTTACGTTTCCCGATTGCTATCGATAAAGATTCCCACGATTTGCGTAATAACTAGAATTACGTTTGTTTTTATTTCATTTGTTTCTTCCTAAGATTTTTTTCATAATATCGTAACATCAAAAAAAGTAAAACGGACTCGGTTTAAGAGGAGAGAAACGTTATGGTGTTGTTGTAAGTATATGGAAATTTTCAGCCTTATAATCTGCAATGTCTATATAAGCGTTCTCATGACTTTCACCCCCAGTTCCGTGAACGCGTATGTGCGTTCTTACAGTATGCGAGCTGCAAAACAAGGCAAGGTAGTTGATGCGTAATGTAGGTAAAATGAAGTGGCGTGGCGCATCGCCGGAAATTTAAAACTGGATTTATACCAGATTTTTATGAGGGTTCAACCAAAATAAAAGTTTGTGATAGTACCTTGGTACCTTTTTGATGTCCTCCTCAACACGAGTTTTTTCGTGTCGCTTTCTATATTTTTTGTGGATAAGCTTAAATTGTGACCTTTTCTCTGTTAACTGCTATTAACTTCGTTACATATTGGTAAAGGACTTAAGTAAAGCCTTTAAAACGTTGTAACACGTAATATCTGTACAGACTGTTCAATACCTACTTATTGTATTTTTGAAATATGACGTAAATTCCATATTAGTTTTATATACAACTACTTACATGCAAGTTTGTCAAACTTATGGCAATATGTAACGTTTTGTTAATAAATGCATACCTACTTTAAGTTTTGTCGGAGAGCTGTGTCGGCGGTAACAAGGTTCAAAATTCATTTAAATTTTAAATCTACTCTGATTACCGTTTTCATTATACATATATATATGGGATTAAAAATTGGAACATTTTATGGATGTATTGCATTAGTGGTCAAAATAAGCAGATATTTAGGTAAACTTGCGGAAAGTTAGAACCTATTACCTACGCATTTTTTCATTTCTTTATTTTAGGCGTGTGTTAAACCAAAATAATTATTTACTTGCATGTAAATTCACTCAAAGCTGTAGTTGTAGTAGTAATAGACGCCTTTTTCGGACTACGCATTTCAACAACTCTGTCATATAGACAGATTTCTCTGTTCTAAATTGTTGTAATGACTGTTGTCACAGACCACTTACCCTATAGACTCCGCATACAAAGGCGCCCCCGTAAGCCATGCTTATGCTCACAGAACACTAATTGGTTGCCATGGTTCTATTGGCGCGCACCACGACGCGCACACTTGATTATTCGTTGACTTTGAACTAGCCAATCACGGTGCACTTTCCGCCCCCCGCGCCCCGCCATTTTGGCTTAATGAGATACTAGACAAACTGTTCCGAAGCGGAGTCTTTAGGGTAAGTGGTCTGTGACTGTTGTGAAGTATCAATTTCACCAAACTGACAAATGTTAATCGACTGTTTGTTCATTCATTTTGACAGCTGTTAACACTCTAATCGTCTGTAAAGTTACTGGTGAAATTGGACATAGTCTCTGAAATGCTAGTGGCGTTGTTTGTTTACCTAACCCATAGTTTATCATAGATTACTGCTTGTACTTATAGTTCAAAGGTAGGGTGGTATGTTTTAACAGGGGCTACATATTGATTTTATATCGTAATTATAATATGGTTGACGTTATAGTCCCTACAAGAAGCTCTTATTAACAGGGCATTAGAAGCCACCATGTAGTCAACAATACGAGCACAGTATAGGTCTAGATTGGATGTGACTACGAACGGCCGAACTCAGAAGTACCTGTAGATTTATGTACCTTGTCGCAGCGATTAATATAATATAATAAATTCAAACCACTCACACTCAGTACCTACGTTTATACTGCGACAAGGTACTAAAATGTGCAGCTACTTCTAAGCTCCACTGTAGGTACCTACGTAGGTATGTAGATACCATTATATCTCTTTGGATGTCAATGAACTGTAAAATAATTTAATAAGATAAAAGTAGGTACCTATCTATGTAGCATATTGATTGATTATTGATTATACATTTGTACAGATAATATCTTGTAACAAAGAGATTGAAAAAATATCGGTGCTAGGCAACATACCTAATCAAATTTAAACCAATCTCTGCCGCTTATGTGGCGGTTGCCACTTGAAAATAAAATAATTGTTACCTGTTACCACCTATCACTGTGTCAACTTATTTTGCCCTCCGATAATCGTGATTTGAAACCGCGACGTCCCGCCTATGTCAAATTGTCTGGGAAGGCCTGCGCTGACACCGTGGATTGAAAACACTAACGGCCATTAGACATTAGATATTATTATATATTTTGAATTAAATTTATAAAGTTAACTCGTTCCTTTTTCAAACTTGTGTAGGTATGAAAAATTATATCAATGCGTAATTGCTAAGGGCGAGTTATTTGATCAGTAGATAACGGAACTAAGTAATGGTTAAAATTCGAAAAACGAATGTAAATTGTGACATATTTCGTTCAGATTTAACTGCTAATCATAATCAAACATCTCGGCCTAATTAAGGAACGACTTAACTTGTCACTTGTGTAGTAACTATTTTTCTAATCAGTTTATCTGTTGGTATATAAGTAGATAAAAATGTTAGTGTTCTTTTACGTAACTCTGTGGACGATGAAAATTAAAATGTTTATTGTTTTACTGCTGGTTTTATTTCGCAGTGTAAATTAATAGTCTCCTAAACTCTCATGACATTACTAAAGAGGGTTGTGCAGCTAAAAAAATCATACAAAATGATAAGATAACGTTTTACATCCAATAAACTTAGTCAGATTTTTAGGATTTGAATATGTTGCAAGTACTTACTTACTTCGATATTATTAAAAACTAGGTCTTTCCAAGAAAATGTTTCTTTCAAAAAAAGAAAACGGAAACGTACAAACCTAGTTTTTCATAATAACTACAACATATTCAAATATCATGGAAACCGGATGTGATTTTAGGGGATGAGAAACGTTAACACCGAAAGCTAAATTTGTATTTTTTTTTTACGGCCAGTCGTTTTACACGTCGCTTGACGATCCTCTATTTAAAATTATATGAATCACTTATATTTTTGGATTTTCGTAACAGATTCCCGTTCCCACCTTACCACACCCCCCACAAGTCAATCTTATAATATGTCCTCACAGTGGTTATCTGTTACGTGAGTTGCAATAGAATATGGTAAGGTTTTTATTTTTCTGGTATCCTTGTTTTTATAGCAGCGGAGACGAGATTAGATTGCATTTTTTGTATGAGGACTGTCGAAGTAATCATCTTTCATAAGAGGGTCGCATCGCAAGGCCTTGCGGCAATGTGAACGTGATACGGCTTCACGGAAAAACGTTCGACCAAGCCATATAACTTAAAAGCTTATCTATAAGCTATGTACCTATGACTTGAAACACCGTAAAATTAAAACTGGTGTTTTGACAGAGGTCCCCCTTTTTAGGGTTTCGCAGACAAGCTAGGAACCCTGATGGGTTTCGTTAAGTCTATAAGCTGTCACACATTTTTTTTCTCACTAACTCAGTCACAACGCTAATATTGTGAATACGGAAAATCGAGAGTAATGTAATGCAGTTTTGGCGAAAATCCTCCTCCTCAACCTCTTCAATCTTAAAATGTGACGTGACGACTTAAAAAATATAAAAATATAATTTACTTAAACAAGTTTGAACGAAAATTTAAGAACGTAAGTATGGGATTTCTGTTTAATTTCTGTTCCAAATAAATAGGCATTTTGTATTTTAGTTCTATATATTGAATAGGTATTATAATCTTGTTGTTTAATAACTTTAATATATTAACTGTATATTGTATTTTAGGTAAGGTTATGTCTAGTTGTACTGACTGATACATGGTTGAGATGTAAACTTATATGTTTCATGTAAAAGGACTCTAAACACACCACATAGCACACTGCGAGGAAACGTGATCAACTTAGTTTCTTAAAAACTTCATCTTTGAGCGTGAAGTATTTATTAAGCCGAATTTCGGCATACCTGAAAATATAAATATTATTTTGAGTTTACTTACCTACTCCATTTAATAATACCTAACTAAGTAAGTACTTCTTTCTACTAGGTATTAATACTTACTTCTTTCTTTCTTTCTTCTTACACAAACTACAAGTTCAAAATAAGCTGTTAGTTACGGGTAAAGTAAAAACGCATTCAAACCCGGCTATGGCAACGCAGCGAGCGCATTTGAGATTGAAAAGGGAAATAGTAATTTTAAAGATAGGGGTTAGTTCTGATGTTATTTCTCATGTGTTTTTTTTCTACCACTCGCCTTTATTTCTAGCACTCACTTCTCAAAAATCCCGCCCTTAATTTATTAATGTACTTAATTTAATATGAGTACTTACTACAATTTAATAAGACAATAAGGCGTAAGAAGTAATTTACCTTCCGAAATCAAAATCGATGTCGGAGAGTTCAAATTGAACAAGTGACCACGTGCCCCATAGGAAGTGTGAGGCCAGAGCCATCTGCTGGACTTCTTCATAAATCTTTTCGACAGCTTCTTGCTGCGGAGCGTCCTCGCTATAAAGCTCTGCGAGGTACACAGTTATCCAGGCCATTTGAAACTCCTTGCTCGGATACCTGCCATAGTCGATATCTTCGATCGATATACCTGCGATATAAAAAATATTACAATCAATGGTAGTTTCAAATATAAAATTAAATCGTAGGTAAAAATAAATATTTAACTTACCAACAAATTCATTAAAATGATTTGCTATATCAAACGCTTGATAATTATAAGTGGCGTATTCATAGTCTATGAAAGATACTTTTCCTTCATCTTGGTTGTAGATAACGTTTCCTAGAAGCAAATCATTGTGAGCAAACACGATGGGGCTCTCGGTTTTGGTTAAGTACGATCTTAATCGCTCTGATTCTATCCTTAGTCTGGTTAGTGACCCAAAGCTATTGACAAATCTATAAGAGACAAACAAAAAAATAATCACGGTCAATTTAACTTGGTCTTCTAAATGATTGATGAGTGAAGTCATGAAACTAAAATATAAATCAATTATTCAATTATGTGTTTAAACTAGGGCAATTCAAGCCACGCTCAACTTTGTCATTGGAAAATGTATCTGGTACGGTCCACACTAGGGTGAGGGAACCTCAATGTCTTACATACCTAATAGCTTATTTCAAGCCATAGTATATTTATTAGGGCTGTAGACCGTCGCGACAATATAACCAACCACATAAAAATAATGTCAGTTCAAATAATTGTGACCACTGACAACTTTAATACTGACCCTACCCTGACTTAGACTGAGTTCAACAATCCATATGAAAAAAGATTGCGACTGATAATATTCCGAGTGCCGACTGCTGACAAGAGTTTCATAAGTTAAATATTAGGTATTTTTATTTGTTCGCTTGTTCGCAATCAAATACACTGTCCAGTTCAATTGCTCAAATCAAACCGAATGATTGAATGAGGAGCGTTCCTACCAAATCAATTGAAATAAATAAATTATTACATTCCTGAGCATAGAGCGCATTTTTGTTTGATGAACGGAAAACTTTAATCGCATACAGATATATAGTGTGTACATAAACGACATCATATTTTGTTGGATTTTTTCGCATTTATCTCGTTAAAGCTTATCCTAAGTACATACTAAAATCAACTGAAAAAGCTCAATAAAAACGAATTTATCCGACAAAACACGATGTTATTTGATTAGGTATTCACTACATCTTAGAAAGTGGTCTAAGTAGGTATCTTATGCGAGGTAGCTAAGCGGTGCGAGGATGCGTAGCGAGGATGTATAGCGGGCTCTTTTTAAATAAGCCAGACGCGCCGCCTCGCAACACATTTCTCTCACACATCAGAGCTAAGCTAAGCGAGAATAGGTAAATGAAGTGTTGAAATGAAGTGTCTATTGGTTCATGAGTTTCATGACAAACATCCCTCGCAACGCATCCTCGCACCGCTTAGCTACCTCGCATAAGATACCTACTTAGACCACTTTCTAAGATGTAGTGAATACCTAATCAGTAATCAAATAACCAGTCACCTTTATCGCGTCCAACATCCGTCATTTTCATACCTACTGACTGGTCAGAAAGTGACATGTGTTTTGTCCACGATTATCCACATCGATAAACACAACTACAATAGGCCAGGACTAGAAAAGTAGTCCTTCTACCGTTAAAGATTTGAAAGTTTAACTTTATTATTTTGCAGGACTTTATAACACATCAGTTCACATCACCTAACACGAGAGACGTACCTACGTACAGTCAACCAATTTGATTCCTAGGCCACTATGGACTATGTCAAAGTGACGTTGTAAACCAAATCATAAGATGCCTCTTACGTTTTAGTTGACAACGTCACTTTAACATAGTCCGGGAATAACTATACTTAACTAGGGAATAAAATTTCATGACTTTACACGCCCACACTAAACGAGAATTATAATACCTATAACGGCTATTGGGTGTGTATAGCCATTTTTGGAGTTGTGTTGCTGTGTACGATCGAACTACGCTACTATCATATGAATTATTCTAATGTTATTTATATAAGTATTATGATGAGTTCAATTTAATATATTATCAGGGATATATTACTAGCAGGGACGAAGCGTCTAGGGAGTAGGGAGGCGTCCGAGTTGTATACCGAAACGGTCATTTGCGAATCTTTATGTGATTGATAGGTACCCATTGATGCAAAAAAAACATTGTTTACTTTTGATAATTGAAGCGATTGTCAATAATACTACGGTATTGGTAGCAAATGAGGACAAAATTGATTCGACTGCAAATGACGCACCGTGCATTGACGGTCAAAGATAACAGATGACTGATGACAATTATTTTTTTACTCTTGATTGCGCCCTTAAATATGTCGGACGTCGTGCCTGAGCTTGACGTCGCTGAACGATCGACTGAAGCATGCGCGAATGAAAACCCTCAATTGAAACTTCAATTGCCTGTCATTTGAATAGATCAATCACGTAAACATTGTCATTCGCAAATGACCGTTTCGGCGATTCTTATCGCTTTCCCTAACGCCTGTCTCCGCGGGACGATTTAGTATGACCTCGACGAAATATATAAATCCTTAGATGACCATACTACTGACCTTTGTTGCTTGGTTGGATCAGTAAATGGCTCTGGTAATAAAGTCAGAAACTGCTCAATTTTATCCCAAACCATTGGACTTTTTTTTACCTGTAAAAACATTTAAGAATTTTGTTGTCATTCCAAATTGATGGGTTACACAGGGAGTTTAATGTTTAAGCGACGTTTCTTTTCCCCTATGATCCGAAAGATTAAGAGTTCTTTACTACTTGTATGCTAATTCAAGTGGTAATATTAATGATTTAGCTTCTTGCATCAATGCACCAGTAAAAACAATATATAGTCACGGTAAGAAAAGGTTCGTCACTTTTGGATCTTAAAAGCGTTGAACGACGAACTTTTCTTGCCGTGACTGTACGTAACCAGTCAAAAATAGTCGAGTAGTTTAATGTAAGTATGCTATATTATTGAATACGATACAAAGTGTAACAAGACGTTAATAATTATACTTATCAAAATAAATTCAATTGAATTGAAATTAAAGTGGCCGGCCACCTGCACTATAGGCACAAGTAGCTATCCCCAACGACAACAACAAATAATTTCATATATTAACGTAATTATGAATCATCTCACAGTTGTTGTACGTTTGGCTATTTGATTTTATGCATTTCCCAATCGCTCAAAGGTTTAACTGGAAGAGTTCCTTTAAAGGGATAAGTTCTCCTTTGTAAATAGATACCTTTTGTGATTTTGTTGTTGTTTGTTTTTTGTTATTTTTCCATTTGTTCAATAAAGTATTTTACATACTTACAAACATTATATACAAAAAACGCAGTTCAACCGTGAAGATAAGATAATTTAAATATTCTTAAATAGAAATGTAGATGCCGTATTGAATTTCTTAGAATGATAATAGAAAGATAAAGCGTTACGTAGTAAGATGGATCTACATTTAAGTTATCTAAATTACTTCAAGATAAAGGATGTTTTGTTTCAAGTCAAGACGTTATCTTCCTGCGTACGGGGTGCCCGGTATGAAATGAAGTATGCATACAAATGTGAAAACAACTATATCTGTTTGTTACGCTTTCACGGCGAAACTGCTGAGCCGATTTCAATGAAATTTAGTATGGAAATAGCTTGAACCCCGACAAAGGACATGGGTAGGTAGCAATGACGATTTCTACGCGGACGGAGTCGCGGGTGACCGCTAGTATCTCAAAAAGCCGCTAGCCAACAGTCGTGATTTCGGTAATTAAAAATGTCCAGTAAATTATTGAATTATTGGTAAACATCTAATCCCTAGGATACACTTCGAATCTGTAAGATCTCGTTTGGCGTGAAATATGTCCACTTCTTACTCCTAGTTGGCGGAATGTGCAGTTTTCCGCACGATGTTTTTGTAACGGCAATAGCATCGGTTATCACAGAAAGCACTAAGGTATTTTCTTTCTATTTAACTGACACACATCAGAAGTGTACTTCGTAAAAAAATACTGCAGTATGCAAATACCTTAACATTTCAATTAATTTTTACCATCTAGAGGTGCGATTCTCTCAAAAACGCGGTCGGTGAATGTGCATTTTCAATTTGGCATCATGGCTTGTCGATAAAGTCGAACGTAGAAGGCTGCCTAATTGTGAATGCACGCGCTAAAATATGTTTTGTTTTCTCAGACGAGACTACTTAAACTCGCCGCTGCGACATTCAGTCGTTCGGTCGTCCGACCGCGTTTTTGAGAGAATCGAACCCCTGAGCCTGTAGATTACAGCGGCACTAGGTTATGCGGTATGGTATGATACTGCAATACTGCATGGCGAACGAATGTCAAAACTCATTTTTCTTCTAGAGCATTAGTATTTGTATTCTAATTTCTACTGTGTTCAGAGGCGCGTAGAGACGATAATCAATTGAACTTTGAGAGTGGTTAAACAATAGACAGTGAAAAGCACTTTTTTGATCGATTTCTTGGAAAATTGGCTGGAGTGGTTGATTAGTGACCAGAATAAATACGTCATTATTGAGAATGAATAGGGAAGTATAAATACTTTCGAACCCTGTATCGTTTTGTAATCTTAACGCTTATTGATTTTACTTGTATCTGGAAGTGAATGCGCTAATTCGAACTTAATTTAAGACGGATAATATTGCTGCGTGATTCCAGCTGATATATTCATGCAATGATTAGTCCTGGACAACCATGCGAATAGGACCTTAGGAAACGAGCAGAGGCGTTCAAATAGGTATTGATAAAAGACGCGCTCTACCTATTAATTAGGTACCAAGGACATCAAATAAGAAATAGTACATTGTTGCCTAGGCGCGGAAAGTACCTAAGGGTTTTCCTGACGAGGTGGTTAGCTGGCCGAGCAATAGCGAGGCCTGCTAAAATACGAGTCAGGAAATCCTCGTTTCCGCCGCGGTATACATAATGCTTTTCTCAAATAATGCGAGGAAATGATACAAATACATAATTACAAGTATTTTTAAAAACCCATGACAAATTCGTGAAGATAGTTTCACGCGCAACGCACCGCCGCCGGCCCACACTGCACCGCCGTCGGCCCACACTGCACCCACAAGTTGGGTGTGCGGGATTTTTTTCACGTTCCTCTCGATTTTGTATGCAATAGAGAGCACTTTTAATAAACATGGACATGGACGGAAAGTGTTTTCATATGGTTTTTTTACTCCTAGGAGTAAATTGAGGCACTTTCCGTCCTCGTCTTTCAATCGGAAAACCGTTCATTCCGAGCATGTTAACTTGAGAAAAATAAAATTGCGACGTTCTAATCACAGTTCTGGGTTAGAAATATCCGAAATAAGCTGGAATCGCGTGCACATTCTAAACGTACCTATTTAATATCGAATACATAAAGTAAGATTTTCAAGGAGTTAGGATTTTAAGCCCCCTACTATTATATTATACTTAATATGTAAGGTTAGGCCGCCTAACCTAACTTAGGCGGGGCTATTGCGTCTGAGGGGCTATTTTAACTTTTCATACTAAGACGTGTTCTACTTTTAAAAAAGTATGAAAAGTTACAATAGTCTCTCAGACGCAATAGCCCAGCCTGACCAGGTGTTTCACGTAAAAAAACGCGTTTTTAGTTCTAAGACAAATTGTCAAGATTCCATGGGTCCAGAATTTAATTTAGAGCAGGGATATTCTTTGAGAACTGCATGTTTGTGTAAAATTCATTTTTATTTTTATTTAAGTAATTGCACTTTTTTTTAGAATAATTTTTTACGATTTTTGCTTTTGTATTTGAATAACATTAGCAGACTCGTGGATGAAGGGTTTTGTATCATCATACAATATTCAACACTCTGTGAATTTTTAAATTCTCTACCTATAAGCCCTTATTAAGATCGAGCTAACAACACTTTATTCTATTTTTATTATTTGTTGTTATAGTGGCTATAGTAATACACAATCTGTGAAAATTTCAAGTAACTAGCTATTGCAGTTCAAAACATACAGCCCTATGACGGATGGACAGATAGCAGAGCCTTAGAAATAGAGTCCCAATTAGCATTGGCACTCATTGGGCGTGGAATCCTAATAAAACATTGCATCTAACACTAAAACCAAACAATGGACAGCCCTAACTGACTAGAGGTTTAAGGAATAACCATAAAATATTATAAAGTTATCATTGCTTCGCTTGAACCAAGTTTTTAGAAATTACAAGTTATCTAGCTTAAACATTGCCATACCAATAGATTTGGTACCCTTAAGGTTTTTTTCTACTTGTGTGTCTAGCCTTGACAAGAATGTAATGAAAAAATAAATTCCCTCCTTTCACATCTTTAGTAAAAATGGTTGTTATTACAAATTTAAACTCTCGTGCTGCCTTGCTTGCCAGTGGAAAAGCTAATCTAGGCAACTATGATTATGGTGATGGACACAGGCCTGTAGGTGATTAAGTTAATATTAATTAAAAATTGTTGGGCGAATGGCACTTACCTCAGGTCCCAGCTGGACTTTATGCATTTTGGCCATTTCTTGAGCAACAAGTGGCCAGACCTTTGGATCTAGGACAGTGTCAGCAGTCAGAGTCACACCAGGGAAGTATTGGTAAGCTAATCCATTTTTAAATATTCCATATATCTTTGGTGCCAAGCCAATACCATTAAGCTTTTTTATATTCCTGGTATGAAGACAATTTTATAGAAGAAAAACATTTAAAAAATTTATGATGTTAAAATTTCATAGTGGACCTCACCTGAGCTCAGCAGTTCTGTCAATTATTAAATCAGTTTTGTTTCCATAAATACGAACAAGGACTACGTTTTCTCCAGTTTTAACAGCTTCGTTAAATTGTGTCACGGTATGTTGGCAAGCAACCAATTTATTAGTAATACCATCTGTATACAACTGTAAACAAATATTGATTCAACACTTTACTTATATACCTAAACCATTTTAATTTATTTCGTAGATATTTCTCTACATCTGAATATATAATGTACCTTAAACTTAACATTTTCTCTAGACCACTCTGGTCTTATGACTTCAAGAAGCTTAAATATTCCAGTATATAAATCATTTTCTTCAATTTGTATAGGTACAAAGATATCACCAGCAGGGAGACGAACCGAACTCATTTTTAAGTAACGTATTTCTTAATAAGATACTTGACTTTCACATTAAAATTAGGTTTAACAAGATATCAAAAATATTGTAAAATTAAAATAATAAACAGCTCAGAATATAAGATAAGTGTTGTAACTAAGAACGAGACCAACTGACTGGTTCATTATTTGAGCGACAGCAATATTTATACATTACGCCAACACAAATTACCTACTCATGGAATAATAAATCGCGGTAAATTTGTCGCATACATATTTGCTCAGATAATTTGTAACTTCCTGCGCCTAGTATTGTCAAATAGCAATGACACTTGACAGCCGTTGAGCATATTTCCATATCTGACACAGACACTTAAAATTTCAAAACATAAATAATATGTAATAATACAATGTTCTAGCAACTTTATTACAGGACACTTTAATAGATTATATTATCATCATACAAATACTTAAATGTTGTATATTTAGATGGATAAATCAATGATATAAGTTATATCATATAACATGCGGTTAAATGCATTGTAAAAACACCTTTAAATCTAATGTGCGCCTGTTTCACCTACAAATTATAAACGCCCGCCGAATTGCAATGAAAATTATCAAATGCCTACTTTTAATTTATGTAGCAGGCAACACTATTTTCTGTGTGTCAATTTCTAGAAAATTCGGGCACGCACCGCACCGCAAGCAACGCATACTAAAGACAGAGCCGAATGCAAGACTTCAGCCACAGGCCGGCGATTGTATAGGAGAATTCATTTACTGTTGCATCGTGTTTCCCTTGTGATTCAAGTAGTTTCTGTAGTTGTGTAATTTCAGAACAAATAAATTTGTGGTCCAATGGCTGCTATGTCTGTCATAGGTATTGATTTCGGTAATGAATCTTGCTATATTGCTGTGGCAAAAGCAGGTGGGATTGAAACAATAGCTAACGATTACAGTCTACGGGGTACACCGTAAGTAAAATTCTATTTTAGTTAATTTTTATCGAAATGTATGATTAAATTTTTAGTAGTTACTGACATCTATCACCACATTCGATGATTTGCACGTCATGTTCATGTCAGTACCGTTTATGGTAATAAGGCATGTTCATTTCATTTATGGGCTTCTTATACATAATAAATTCAATAATGTTAAATATATGTTTTATTGATCAATGCAACAATGAAAGCAATTATGACTTAAGAAAATTTAGTGGTTATATTCATGTCATTGTCTTATAGTTATATCGTCCCTTATCTAACTGGGTTAGACTTGAATTATTACAACTATTCTAAAATTTAGAGGTTATAGTTTTCTTCTTATCAAATTTCAGATCATGTGTTGCATTTTCATCAAAAAATCGAATACTGGGGGTAGCTGCCAAGAACCAAATGGTAACAAACATGAAAAACACTGTTTTCGGGTTCAAGCGGTTGCTAGGAAGGAAATACAATGACCCACACGTTCAAAAGGAGTTGAAACACTTTCCATTCAAAGTAGAACAAAGGGCTGATGGGGGTATAGGTATTCGAGTCAACTACCTTGGCGAGGACAATGTGTTTAGCCCTGAACAGGTATATGTATATGCAGCTTGTTAATCAATAATTTTTTCAGTAACCCGTTTCCCTGAATTTGATGAAACAATTTGAAGTAATAGTCCCTTTCCCTATATTCTGTATTTTTTTTATTGTTTCCAAGCAGAACTATACTAACATAAATCCTGTTTATATCCATGTCTGATAATAACGATGTAGTATCTGCCCCCTTTTTGTGTTGTGTGAATTGTATTATGCATTACACTTTAGAACTATTGAATAAAATATTATTAAACATTTATCTTACAGATCACTGCAATGTTGTTCACAAAGCTTAAGGAAATCGCTACAATAGCTTTGGAGACTCAAGTGAATGACTGTGTTATTTCTGTGCCTAGTTATTTCACTAATGCTGAGAGGAATGCACTACTAGATGCGGCTGCCATTTCTGGTAATTTTATTTATTTTTATCATTATGGCTGTAGAACAAAAACAGTTTCTTGCTTCATAAGATATTTTGTAAGTCTTCTTCAAACTTATAAATTAAATATTTTTATTGTTATTTAGGTATTAATTTTAATTAAATCAAATGTCATCCTTTTCTATTGAAAATGTGGTTTTTCCTACTTTATCCTTTTAATTATAAATAACAAATGTACATTATATATTATATAGAAGTTATATTGTAACTTACTTTTAGGTCTGAATGTACTACGCCTGATGAATGAAACAACGGCCACTGCTCTTGCTTATGGTATCTATAAACAGGACCTACCTGCTCCTGAAGAAAAACCAAGAAATGTGGTTTTTGTAGACTTCGGTCACAGTTCTCTTCAGGTAAATTCAAAGGCTACTTCAAACAGTTAATTCCTCTCTCTTAAACATGTTTACTGCTACATAACCTTAAACACTTAATACATTTGGGACAGTAAGGTATTACAATTATTAGTGCTGAAAGCATAAACACAACAAGTCCTGATGTGCAGAATATCCGTGCCATGTTTCAATTATCTTTTGCAATTCTGATGATTTTCCATAAAATTGCAGCTTTCTGCCTGTGCCTTCAACAAGGGTAAGCTGCGAGTGCTGGCTACAGCTTCAGATGCTCATTGTGGAGGCCGAGACATTGACATGGCTTTAGCAGAGTATTTTGCTCAGGACATTCTAACCAGATTGAAGCTTGATGCTAAGAAAAACCAGAGGTAAACCAAATTCTTATATTAAAAGGTAACACTTTTTGTGTTGAAAGCTTGTTTATTCAGTAATATTACTAATTCACAGAGCATTCTTCCGGCTCCTCCAAGAGGTAGAAAAGTTGAAGAAACAGATGTCTGCAAACAGCACAAAATTGCCTCTGCATGTCGAGTGCTTTATGGAGGAAAGAGATGTATCAGGGGAATTGCAGCGCTCTCAAATGGAGGAGATCTGTGCTGACACATTCAAACGAGTTGAAAGAACTCTATCAGCTATTTTGCATAATGCTAGTAAGTTACTATGTCAAAATGTTTACAGCTTTATTTGCAGAAATTACTACACTTAAAGCATATAGATAGCTTAATCCTTTACTAGGCCCTACTAGAGCAACTAGAAAGACTTAGCACTAATAAATATACCTTTACTTTTGAATGTGGCTAGGTACAAAGGGACAGTGTGTTTCAACTAATCTGTAAATGTAATAAAGTTTGTACTGATGTTAAGGGAAAAACATAACAGCGCTCGCTTTGTGCGCTCTAGGCGTCCCAAGTGCTTGTATATATCTCATGAAAAATATTGTGACCAGACGTAGCAACTGAGCCAGTCTACGATTTAAATATTGGTAGACAAATTTAGAACATGAGATTGTCGAATTTCTGTGCATTTCAATTTATTTTTACATTGAAGCTATTTTAAGTATTTTTTAGCTTTTTCATACTATGATAAATGCATAATGTATCAGTTATTGTACAAAGCATTGGTTGGTTGGTGGTGGTGGTTAATTGTATCAACCAATATATTGAAGTACTTAAACAAAAAAAAACTTAGTAATGTAAGTAATATCATTTTTTACAAAGATTGTATTGATCCTAAATAATCATCAAATTAGAGTCGGGCTATTGGGAGTAATATTGGCACAATAACTAATAAATTAAAATTGTTTTAGAGCTGCGTCCGGAAGACATTTACTCTGTGGAGATTGTGGGTGGATCTACCAGGGTTCCTGCAGTTAAAGCTTTGATTGAACAAGTTTTTGGAAAAGTTGCATCAACCACACTCAATCAGGTAACTTTAAGAAGCAACAATTTGAAGCCATACTCATGGGTGGATAAACATCATCTAATTACAAACAGCTTTCTAACAATTTATATTACCTTTTATATACATAATACAATAAATCATATGATTGACTATTTGGTCGGTATGGTATTGTTAATAATAAGTTCTAAACTTATATCTGTCAATTCCATTATGAATACTTCTGCATGAATTTGGACATTCAACACCATTGTCAGGTTTAATTAAAATAACCAAAATTAGGGTGATGGAACCAGTAATGGACAAGGCACCAATAGTGAACACTTGATTTTTATTTTACAGATGATAAGGGTTATTCATTTGTTTTGCAACAATCGATTTAGGACCGTATGAGATTTGAATTAAGAGTGAAGTGTCCATTACTGGTGCCTGTCAGCTAAAAGTGTCCATCATTGGTGCCATCACCCTACTTTACTTCACTACTCTAACTGTCGAACCGTGTCATTGATAGACAATAAAGTGGTTTATGCGGTGACTTATAAGCAACAGAGGGTGTTCTAATCCAATTGGGTTTAATCCATTTTGAATATCGTTTACACACCTTATTCCTAGCGAACAAAGGCCTGTGTAATAAATGTATTTCTTTTTGTATGTGTACATTTTCGCTAATTTGTGGTGTATACATATTAGTGAACTGGACGCCCTTATACCCTTTTGTTGAGTTTTTGTTGTGATCTCTGTTGTAAAGAGTGAATGTGTGGTGCGCAGGACGAGGCGGTGTCTCGCGGCTGCGCGCTGCAGTGCGCGATGCTGAGCCCGGCGGTGCGCGTGCGTGAGTTCAGCGTGGCCGACGCGCAGCCCTACGCCGTGCGCCTCGCCTGGGACGCGACTCGCGGCGAGGACGGCGACATGGAGGTAACACGCCGTATTACCATTATGCCTGGGTCGATTTAAGATGACCTTGAATATTACACTTATTGTGATATTATGCATGTTTCTTTTATGTTACATAAATAGTATACAGGTATAAACAAGTTTGTCAAACAATCATCTTTAACTTTAAAATAAAGGGAAAGCCAAAATTAAAGTCAGAACCTGCTTAAATGGGACCCCCATGTATTTTTTCCGCTCACATGGACCCCTTGCAGTTCGTCATCGGTTTTGGTTGTCGATATAGACCATTTTGGAGATCACTTCTCTAAATATAGCACACATTAAAGGGATACTGATCCCTTGTATGTGTGCCATGATTATTCTTATGTTGACTGTTGTACCAAATTCATTGTTAAAACATCTAGATTACTCAATAAAAATACAAGTTTAGTAATTATTCATTATTTTATTAATTTATTAAAAAAAAACATCTCAGGAAAATAACCTAAGTCAAAAAATAATTGTACAAAGACAATCATGAAAAATATTGATAATGTAAAATTTTAAAATAATGCAAATGTATCGGCTAACAACTTCAAGTAGGTATATACACGGTGGGGCCCGTAACTAGAGCAAAAATTAAAAATGTACATTCTTCTCCTCAAACTACGCAACGTTTGTTTGACGACTGAAAAAAAACTTGCGGTCTGAATTTTATTACATTTTAAAGTTAATTCGAACACGCAATGTACTATGAAATTTATTGTCTGTAGAGTGACTAGACTGACAGGCGATGTCAATTAGACGGGAGTTTTAAGTACATTGAAAATACTATTTACTTTGTTTGAAAAAAGAACAATCTAAAAACTTTATGATTTTAAAAAGTTGCTAAACAAAAGTTATCTAGTTTGAGGAGTAGAATCTACATTTAAATTTTTTGCTTTAGTTACAGGCCCTGTATATTATTTACGCCCGGTTCCTATAATGAACTAGCCGTCATCGGTTATTCTAACGATTCGTCAAGACGCAACCAGCAACGCGTCGTTAACTTGCGTTCCACATTGTTTTTGACCCGACTACCTGCGACTCGTAACCCGCCTACCGATGACCCTCCCGGCTCCTCTTTGCGTTTCGTTGTTCTAAAAGTATTTTTATTTACAAATTTAATAAAAACTATAATTTTAATGAAAACGTAGTAGATTTGAGACAAAGAAACAAAATTATGAGTTTAAAATACAAATACACAGGTAACGGTCATGAATAAACATTTTTGCGTATTGATAATTAATTTTATTAATAGTTTGACGTTCCTTGTCACTTGTCAGTAAGGGAACAAAACGCAGAAACGTCACTTCACCTTTCACCCAGTACCTATCTGGCGGGTACATTTGAAAACTCTGAATTAAAACCGGTCACCATAAATAAATAAATAATAAATATAAAACGCTGAACTCAGAATTAAATTGTGTTGTTATAATATAAAACTATGGATACTACCTCGGTAAGTAAACTCTTTCTATTATGATTCCTTTGTTTGTTTTTTTTAATTACATTTCGTATATTGGTTTACAGAAATCCAAGGCAATGTCGCAGGACGATATCGCCTGTTTAATCGACCTTATACAAAGTCGTCCCCTATTAACGAGTAAAGAAACGAATGCCGGCACTAACAAGTTAAAAGAAGAAGCTTGGGATTCATTGACAGTTGCCTTCAATGCTCGCTGTGGTTCTATCCCGAGGGCCAAACAACAGCTTAAATTGAAGTGGGATAATTTAAAGAAGGCGGCTCGTAAAAGGACCCAGAAAATACGGATGAATAATTTTAAGGTATCTTGTATTAGATAGGTATATAAGTATAGTGTTACTAGCTGGGGTTCTAGTTTGGGACTAAGGCCCGTATTTATAAACTCATCTCAGCTGAGATGCCCGTCACAAGATGCGTCACAAGACTGAGGTTTAATTTATAAACGTATCTTGATACGTGAATCGTAATCCTCGGATCAGATGAGACGGTCATTTTGTATGAGGAACTAATCCTGATCCTGATTATGGTCTGTTGGTGACTTGAGACCATCTCAACTATGAAAAAATGGCGGACGCACTGCAACATAGTCGAACATATGGGTGCTCTTTATCAGATAAATCGGTTTAAATACAATAAAGTGTTATTTTTTCATTCTCAGAGGCAAATATTTATACCTAAAACGTTTTCAATAACAATAATACCTAAATATTATGTTTGAGTTTGCCGCTAAATAGGTACAATTGCCTTCAAAAGTTGTGTGTTTTGTCTTGTGTTTAAGTGAAATGATTGTGGGTGCTAGATATTTTATTATTACGTATAGAGATTACGAGAGAGATTCCGACCAAGCCGACGACAACATAATAGGTAGCCGGATGTCTTTGTATAACAATACTTAGGGCCACCCTGAGGCGCGAAAGATTTACCTCCACACGGGCTTATTTCTCATAGGTAAGTACCTACAATTTACATTAATTACCTAGTTATTTTATATTCATTATGTATAAATAAAAAACAATCATGTCATAAAAACAGTCAAATGCATTTCTAGTTATGTAATCTACTAATATTTAGGGTACTAAACTAACCTACCCATCTAACGCTAATACCTTAATTCAACAATTTTGCATCATAGCCACAATGCTTCTAATATTTTACTTTACTGTTGTTTAGAAAACCAATAAAGTTAATTAAGTATTTTGTTAATTATTGAAATAAAAGTAAAGTAACGAAACATTTCGTGAAACGGGTCGCTAAAGTAAAGAGGAGGGGAGTGTTTTTGTTACATTGACAATCATCGTGCGTGACAGACAAGATAAGGCTGAGGCGGCAAAGTTTTATTATTGTTTGATACTTAAATGAAAACTCAGTGAATTGTTTAAAAACTTACACACAATCAACTAGTAATAACAGTGAGATATGTACAATGTCGCGTCCTGACATAAATAAGGTGCAAAAAGTATACCTAGGTACCTACTTGTGAAAACTAATCGTGAACCTGTTTCAATCATTTTGAAGTGATTAGAAAGTGTTAATAACTTTATGTCGTTTTGTAGGTTGTCGTCAGTTCAATAATGTGAAACTTGGATAACATGTCAAGGTTCGCCGGAATAAATCAAGACGCTAAAAACGGTGAAATTTGGATATTTTGAGAAGTCAGTGTTCACGAATCTCTACAGCCGGCCCGACGCATTGACGACTTCGCTTGTGAATTGCCAAACAGATTTATGTCCATCAGGTATAATAAAATTATTCACAATGTTACTCATTTCAAGATTCAGTTTTTAATGTATTCAATATAAATTATCCTTTCTTATAAAACAATAATTGTCTTTGAATAAAGTAACTTCAGATAAAAGTCATGCAAAAGGATACTTACCCCATTTTCATTTGGGCTACTTCAATGTAAAGATAATAGTTTTAATTACTTTTTTCATGCTACTGTGTATTCATACTATGTAGTTACATACCGCAACTTACCATAGGCTATAGGTTAGATTATTTGCATTATGATGATCCAGCGCAGTATGTCTTGTCTTGTTCTACATAAAAGGGGTACCTCATATAAGTGAAGTTAAGTGTGTTGATTAGTTCCATGATATGAAAAAATTTAGACATGTCATTTTTTTGCCTAGTTTTCTCAAACCGCTGCAATAAGTTTTGTACTTCAGAAGTGCACTATTTCATTTAAACATTGTGTGATTTGTATAATGTCAAGTGAACAAACATCATGGTCTATTTTTGCTGGAGAACATGATGATAATCATAAAAAAGGATAACACAGTTTATAACTTGGGAATATTAAAAAATCATTAGAAATAGGAGTTGTAAAAAATTTATATGTTTAGTTCCAGTTAAATGTGGTTAATCCTGTTATTTTTACCTGTTGCAGCTATAAAACAGGATGGCTATTGGTTAGATAATAAGTGGGATCGCTATTTAACAATTTGCTGTTGTATGTCTATAATTTAAATGTACTGTTCTTGTTGCGGTGTTTTTGGTGTTCAATAAAGAGTATTTGTATGGTATAACCTGTGAATCAGATAATTACAAATAATATTAGGTATCGAGTTGATTTTGAAAACTGAAAATATGTAAAACTTAGAGACTTTTTTATGAAATAAACAATACATGCTAATAGTAGTTTTATTTATTGGTGACCTTTATGTTTGAAAGTTGATGCATAATAATATGTAGGTACTCCTACATTATTTAACTCTCTTCGCAAAATGAAAGTATTTGGAGCCTAAGATTCAGAGGCATAAGATAACGTAACAACAAGCTTTCTGAACTCTGTAACTTTTCTCCACACTCCATGGAATTCAGAAACCCAGCGCTGAATGTTTTAGTACAATGAAATAACGATATTTAGCTCTCACATATATATAAACTACTTTAAAAACACCAAGTCAACAAGGATCTGTGGTAATGGTATTGGTTGTTGGTATGTTTTGGCGTTTATATTATATTATATGAATGTTAATATTATTAATGAATAATGGGGCTAACTTTGACCAGTGTTCTCAGATTTTAAGTATCTGCATAGGTACCTTAACTAATAACATCAAACTTGATTCTGATTAAAAATATGTTAACTTAAATTTATAAACATAAATCTCTATCCTCGCAAGGCATTATAAATTTAGGTTTACATATATTTAAAATTAGATAACTATGATCTGGATAGTCCCAACTGTGATGTAATAACTTCCACTACCTAACTTTAAAGAAGAGACTGGCACAAACATTATATAATTAAATTAAATGTCACCTAAGTGCACTGGTAATTGGAAAGTGGCAAGTGTCCTAATGGGATAAAGTATTTGTATGTAAATACAAAAATATTGCAGGGATTCCTTCCAGTGCTAACATAGACTAACTGGCAACAATTGCTATGTAAAATTCACTGCTTCTGTTGTTCTCTATAAACCTAATATTGTAAATTTATTTTAGATTTACACATATAGAGACCTATATGTGTAAATCTATAACATTGTTGGCGCCTTGGTGCATACTGTAAGCCTATAATTGTAATTATAATAATAAATAAATAGACGAATATTATTATCCCTTTAAGGGATCTCTTCCAGCTAACCCTTGAGAGATTGAGAAGAGTGAACGGTTGTGCAATGAGTAAACAAGTGTACAAGAAGAAGAATATATAACACATTTAGTATCCAATAAAACTTATATAAATAGATTTAAAATAAAACTACATTCAAATACCTTCATAAATAGATATAGAAATAGGTATACATATTAATAGTTAAATATACATACATAAACTACATTTTACATACCTAGAGGATAATTGATATTTAGGAGATAGAGTCAAGCCAGAACTTCTTTAATTTGCCTTTTAGGGAGTCTACCGTTTGTGATTGCCTAATGCCAGTCGGTAGCCGATTCCATAATATTACAGAATGTACCGAGAAGGATTGTCGCTTGGTAACCCCTCTACCTTCTCTAAAAGAAACCAAATCAATGAGTGACAACTGAGAAAACCACTTGTGCTAACCACTGTTATAAAACATGAAAAAATGAAACAGGTAAACTGCATCTGAATTTTAATTGAAAAAGTATTATTCAGTAATAAAGGAATTAAGTATTTGTATTTAACAGCCTATAATATCCTACTGCTGGACAAAGGTCTCCATCCCTTCACCTTATATGATAATATACATAAACCGAAAACTAGTTTAAAAAATGCTTTTAAAATAACGACTTGCTTCTTGATTTTACCTTGAAAAAACGAATTTATGATGGTTCACTTCACGTACCTATCTTACCTGTCATGTCTAAACGCAAAACATATATTTTAAAAAACCATGCATACTCAAAACGTTTCGTCGTTTCGTTCAAAAATGTCATCAGACGTACTTACCCTCACAATCTCAGGTAAGATCATCTCATGTAAGAGCTTCTCAAAATGAGTTTATTAATTAGCAACGATCCTAGCTCCAGGATTACTTATCGAGACCATCTCAATTGAGAAGGTCTCAGTTCACGGATTGAGATGAGTCTATAAATACGGGCCTAAGTCAGTGTGTGTTCAATCTATGTGGCTATATTATTTTTGGAACTTTTCAGACCGGTGGTGGTAAGCCAGATTTTATTCCACCAGATGAAATATTAGAGAAGGTGGCGGGGCTCTTGGGCTCTACCTGCACGGGGTTTCAGGTTGTTTTTGGTGGTGATGGTATTGGGTGCGGGAGTTTGTTGCCAGATGGGGATGATGCTGTAGTCATAGGTGATAGCTCTCTTTATATGGAAGCTGCTTTGGATGATGGTAGATCTAATGTCCCGGATGTACCAGAAAATGTAACCGAGACAACTCCCAACAAAGGTATTATATTTTTTTCACTTAAGTTATTAATATTTCTGCATTGTGATACTAATTACATATCTTTTAAATAATATTTTTATAGGTACACCTGGCAAGAAGCATAAGCGTTTACACTCAGTTGACCCTGACTCTCCGAGTCCCGGGTTTACTAAATACTTTTTTGGCATGCCTTTGTCAAATGAACTTTTGCCAGCAAAGAAAGGTAATACAAGTCATTTTAGGTAATAATTATACTTACTCCTGTTGTAAATTGTTAGGCCTGTCTCACAATGGACTAAATGAGTAAATTTATCTGCCACTTAAAGTTAGCCCTCTTCTTGTCTTTTTTCAAGTGTACGAAAGGGAAAGGGTTTTTTTATGTGACAGATCAGATATGCTTTACTAGACAATTTGTGAGATAGGCTGTAAAGGACATAATATATTGTGTACAAAATTAATAATTATTTAATTTTCAGGTAAAAAAACAGCTGATGATCAAGGAAGATCTGCACGTAATCTGGCTATTACAAAGTATTATGAGATGAAAAGAGAAAAATTACAGTTAGAAGTTAGACTTTTAGAATTAGAATTGAAAAATAAAGAAAATAAAGATTGTAACTGAAGATATTAAAATTTTTGTTTGTGTTATTTAATTTTGTATTTAGATTTTATTAGAGTAAAACTTTATTTCTATTAAAGTAGGTCAGGTAGAGTAAATTTCACAAATAACATAATACAGTTTAATGTTAATTTTGAAATTTGAAAATCTTGTTTAGTATTTAAGTTTTCTTTCTATTTCAACTGTAAAATGTTATAGGTGTAGGTTTCTTGTGAAATAAATACATAAATAAATATAAATAGTGTTTATTTCAAGTTACAGTGTACTTGAGTGAATAAAAGACATAATGACAGTTAAACACTACCAAATTTTGTTTATTTTGTCAGAGTTTACCTAGTGAAGTGAAGTAGAATAAAAAGATAAGAGCTTAAAGAATTACATTTATTGAACAAAGATAAAATTAACACACCAAAAATCTACCAGTGTTGACATTTTTCTTACTTGTTCTGGCTAGGGATGAGATGATAAACTGAAAGTAAAAAAAAACTTTTTAGAAACTGGGATGAAATCATCAAATTTATTAGTCTAGGGCAGGGGTCGGCAACCTGCGGCTCGCGAGCCACATGCGGCTCTTTGGATGTGAGGCTGCGGCTCTTTAGTTATAAATAGATATTTTTCTTATGAATAAATAGATTAGATTTTTTATCAACAAACTTTATGAAAGTATAGAGGCTATTTATTGTTGGCAAGAAAAATTTTTGTGGCTCTTTAAAAAAAGCCGACTCAAAAGGTTGCCGACCCCTGGTCTAGGGGCCTGTTTCACAATCAACGAGTAAATTTATCTGCCATATAAAGTTGTCTCCCTTCTTATCTATTTTTAAGTGTAAGAAAGAGAAAGGGATAAATTTATCTGTCAAATATCCTTTACTTGTCGATTGTGAAACAGGCAGTAAGTATATAAAACTTGTTATGGTTATGTAACTTTTACTCACTTATTAAAGAAATTTGAAATCAGTGTTGCTCTTTCAGTATAATTAGGCTCTTCAGTACTATTTGGCACCGGTACTGGTGATTCAATAGGAATTTCCACCTCTGGTGGTATATCTTCTAGCCTGTTCAACCGGCAAATATTGTGCAAAACAGCAGTTGCTATAATAACTGCATTGACTCTTATTAAACTTAAACGCATTGTAAGTGCTACTACTGGAAATCTCCTTTTCCAAACCCCAAAACATCTAAAAAAAAGTAATACTTATCATAATAACACAATGATAATTTATTACATGGTTATAAAATACATATAATATATATATACATTAAATTAAACCACACCTGTTTGGGTTATAAAATAGGGTAAGTATTAAAAAAATTGCCTTTCTATGCAGTTCCTTGTTCGGATATGAGCTTCATTATAAAGCTGTTCGCCTCTAGTTTGAGGGTTTAACAAAGGTGTTAAAATGTATGGTTTCAGAGGATAGGCACTGTCTGCCAGCAGCCATTTGTTACCATACATTCCACTTTCGCATTGAGCTGTAAAAAAGTTACTATATATAATTATTTAGGTACTTTATAGGAGATAAAAACATAAACAAACAGTGAACAGTGCATTACTTATGATGATAATAAGGCAACTAAGTTTAAGATATTAGTTCTTTCCTTAAGCATATCCCACAGAATATTAATTAATTTATAATCATACTCTAATAAATTATGTAATTTAAAAATTATACTCTTGAGTATTTATTCCTGTTACCACGAAGTTCCGAGTTGTTGAATATTGTGGCATCATGGGCCGAACCAGGCCAACGAGCTACAACATTCATAAATAATAAGTCGGCATTACAAACTGCTTGAACATTTAAAGAAAAGTAACTTTTCCGATTTCTAAATTCTTCCCCAATCTGTGAGCCTGTATAGAAGAAAGATTTTTGGTACAATGAGAAAAGTTAAAGACTATTGGGCAAGTGCCTATCTCAAAAACAAAACTTACAGGGAGATTGTATACTAATGTGTGTACCATCAAGTGCACCCAGAACTCGAGGAAATCTAGCTATTGTAAAAAAATCTTGTTCCGTATCAGTACGCATGAATATATACTTGTTGTATAATTGTGCTATAGCATAACTGATGTCACGCACTATACGGCAAGCTGACGCTTTTGACACCCCAATAAAGTCGGCCATCGATAATAGCATTGTCCCCAGTGCAAAGAACCTTAATGTTAGTAAGAGTTGGTGCAGTGGATGTATGCCATAGTTCCTGAAATGAAAATCGAAGTAGGTAAAGTAAATTAACCAATATCTACAAAACGCTGGCATTTTGCTGAGAATATTAATAATACATACCTGGCTCCCTTCACTCTGATATGAGGATATATTTCCTTTAGCAATCGTTGCACTGATGCCTTGTCCAGTCGAAATCGCAGTTGGAATTCATAGGAATCCAAGATATTAAAATGGTCAACTCGCATTTTGTAATTTCTACGATTGATACCATGTTCTTCATCTGATTCATTGTCCTCCCAATCAGATAACATTTCCAAATCACTTAATTCACTATCTGAACGAGACATTTTAATCTTTTTTTAAAGTTGTTGACCAAAATATATAAAATTGTACTTCCAAACCGACCGAATTCGGGCGGTAATAAAATCAGTAACGGTTAGTAACATTGACAGTTCGTTTACGCTCCAAAAATGTTATAGAAACACTACAACCTGTCATTCCCATACATTCAAGTTACTATTCGTTATCTGTGACCCTCCCATCCGTTAGTAGCAAGCCATCGGTAAAACGGCTTACGAAGCGTTTTTTATAGGAACGGTTTTGACTTACGTCTAGTTGAAAACGTTACTGCCCGTAAGGAAAACGATTCGTTTCTTGAATATAGGAACCGGGCATTAGTGTTTTGTGCAAGTACATAATTATCTATTTTAAGTCCATATGTTATTGATATAGCTTTACAACTTTTTATGTTTGGTTGACAGGTGTTCCCAGCTTTCCACCAAGCACCCTTCTCCAAAATGCTCACTTTCTACAGAAAGGAACCGTTCACAGTTAGCGCTTACTATTCAGACCAAGTACCTTACCCTGACACTTTTATTGGTAAGTTTTTAATTTTATTGCTTTTAAAGCTAGCCACAGTTTTTTTTTATAATTATTATCAGTACTTGAGAAATAACCCTTTCCTCCCAGGTCAATGGAATATTAAGGACGTCCAACCTACACCAGAAGGTGAATCGCAGAA
This sequence comes from Acleris laterana, assembly GCA_963966035.1. Lineage (NCBI taxonomy): Eukaryota > Metazoa > Arthropoda > Insecta > Lepidoptera > Tortricidae > Acleris > Acleris laterana. The sequence goes on along the minus strand of OZ014442.1, from coordinate 7,177,239 downwards.
GGTAAAATTGAAAGTGAGAGTAAACATTCATGGAATCATTACTGTTGCCTCTGCTTCGCTCGTGGAAAAGAAAGCGGATGCTCAGAATGACAGTTCAGAGATGGAAACCGGAAATGAAAATGGGGCTGCAAGTAATGATGCCCCCCTGGAGACTAACGGCGCAGACCCTGACCAGCAAAACGGGCCCGAAAACCATGAGGTGAGAGAAGACGATATGCAGGGGGAGCCCCAACAAAGACAGTCGTGGACACAGAGAGTAGGATCGTGGTTCAGCGGGGTACGTGTCGGTAGCGCGAGTTTCGAGTGATTTACGTGATGTTTGCTGACTTATTCACGCTAAAAAGATTTAAAAGTCTCTTTATGTTGGTAGATTCTGTTTTGTAGTTTTAGCAACAGCCAATATGAGCCAGCAGACATTACCCTGCTTTGCATCTTCCCCGTCCTCGTCACGAGGCCCCATTTGCACAGTACTTTCGCAAAGCTTTTGCGTATCGCCTTAGACGATTCCTTTTTCTTGCGTTCGCGACGTGAATGTTTATTTATAGTGCTGTCTCTGTGTCCACGCATGTTTTTGTCACCTCACAGTATTGATTTGTCCCTAACTTTCTTCTGGCGGCAACTTGGAAGATGAAGACGTTTTGAAGTAAGCTTTCTTTTATGATAATACCTTGTGTGGATCTGGAAGAACAGGTGCAAATGGGTGCACGGCGCCGCTTGGAAAACTCCGCCCTCTTCTCTCTCCTATGATTTTCGTAAGGTCTATTGTTTCTTTTTCATATTGTATGTGTAGTTGTAAAGTAAAACAAAACTAGCGACTTTTATAGTTTCCAAGCAGCGTCAGTGGCGGGGGTAGAAACCTATTTAATAAAGATGTGAACTGTTTGTTTGTTATTTTAGGAAACTGATGATAAAAAGGATAAGTCGAAAGATAAATCTAAGAAGGTGCTTGTTAAGACCGTGGAGTTACCGATCGATGCTCGCACTCACGGCTTTTCCACGAGCGAACTTAACGGATACATGGAACAAGAGGTGAGTTTGTAATTTGGCCAGTTTTGTTTTTTTTTAATCCTAAATGGGTTTGCGTTTTACCTTAGTCTCAGCTTGTTGATAATGCTGGTTTCTACATGAGAGTTTTATCGCACAGGGCAAGATGCAGGCGCAAGACCGGCAAGAGAAGGAGCGCGCGGACGCCCGCAACGCGCTGGAAGAGTACGTGTACGAGCTGCGTGGCAAGCTGAGCGAGGGCGAGGCGCTGCACGAGTTCGTGGCGCCCGAGCCGCGCGCGCGCCTCGTCGCCACGCTCGACGCGCTCGAGGCCTGGCTCTACGAGGAGGGCGAGGAGCAGAACCGACAGGTACGGTACCTCACACACAATGTTGGCCTATACTCATCATCAGTCCGTGTGGTTGCCGGGTTAGAATAGTGCCACTCCATATCTTCCCGTGGTGGATGTCGTAAGAGACGGCTAAGGGAATAAAGGCGTATAGTACTGTTAGGCGATGGGCTTGCAACCTGTCACTAATACACTGGTAAACATCTTAGCCTAAAAGTGCAAAATGTGGTTACAGAATTATTAACAAATTTTTAGAGTTGGTAATTCTGTAGCTCTGCCTACCCCATTCTGGGAATGAAGGCGTGAGTTTATGTATGTATGTATGTTATTAATGTGATTTTAGTCATTGGCTTGCAACCTGTCACTAATACACTGGTAAACATCTTAGCCTGATTGTGCAAAATGTGGTTACAGAATGATAATTTTTTTTTTAGTGTTGGTAATTCTGTGGATCTGTCAACCCCACTCTGGGAATGAAGGCATGAGTTTATGTAGTACCTATGTACTCATTGGGTAACATACTTTCGATATCAGTTTAAAGTTTTCTGATATCTGTCTCAGGGTTGGCAATGCTTTTGCAGTCTTAGGATTGCATTGCAGTCTTGTGATTGCGAATGTCTATGGGTCACAGTTTCCACTTAGCATCAGGTGGCCTGTGTGCTCGTTTGTCTACTCGATGCCATAAAAAAAAAAAAAACTTATATTTACGGAATAATCGCCTGGCTACACTTGACGATTACACCCTGTATAGAAGTCTTAAAGGTTTGTTGCGTCGGACAGGTTTACAGCGACAAGCTTCAAGAGTTGCGCACGGAGGGCGAGCCCATCAAGCAGCGGCGGCTGGAGTTCGAGCTGCGGCCCGGCGCGCTCGACGACTACTCGCGCGCCATCCAGCTGGCTAACAAGGCCGTCGACATGTTCAAGTGAGTGTCGCGCTCCGAGGCCGTATTGAGTGACAAAAGTAGTTCCACGTTGGGAAAGGGACGGGGACATGTAAGAGGTATAACGCTATCAGGTTCACTGACTGGAATTTGTCTGATTTCAAAAGTTGTAAACCTGATTCGGAAGTAAAAGGTTAAGTTATTATACCAATGTTTGATATAATTTCATATTAAAAACGTTCATAAGATAAATGAAACGTTAGATATAACAACAAAAATATAAATTCTTTTAGCATGTTTAATTAATATTACGCTTATTTAACATAATGTTCATAAGGACTAATATTATTTCTTATAAGAATAATTTTCATGACCTATTTTAGGTCACTCACACCTCATAAGGTTAGGTTAGGTTAGAATTGGGACCATAATAGTAAGAGTCGAATTACATTGTCTCAGCTTTATGTTAAATATATGTTATGATTTTGGTTATTAGATAACGTGAATATTATATGATTTAATCGTTATACAAATAGTTATAATCAGCTCGACGAACCTTGATCCCTATGACAGTTCATGTTAGTGATGGGTCGTGTCGATGTAACTTAACTTTTTTATAGGCAAAGGCGAGACTTGCATTCAGCCACGTTGGTAAACATGGTTTTAAAAATATAATCTGCATTTCTAATGTTTGTTATGTTGTTGTAATGATGTCATTTATATATATTTTATTATGAAAATAGAATGATAATAGAGAATGTACTAAAACCTAAGTATGAAAAAATTAATGAGACTCATAATTTATTACTTAATTATGTCATACACGAAAACTGATACTAATAAAACCTAATCTTAAATAAAACAAAAACTGGTGTCCCCAGAAATATCCATAATTTAAGTGAAATAAAAACAATTTTATTTAACTTTTTTAACATTCAGCACTTATAATTTAAATGATTATAAATCGGACACTGAAAGCGTACTATGTTAATGTATTTTGTACACTCTTTTCCATTATCGACATTGTTTACCGATACTTTTCCGCACTAGTCGATATCTTCCAAACGAAGTAACTTTTGCAGGACGTAAACGTAAAGTCAGATTGAGATAATTTCTTGTAAGTGTTAAGAATTGTTATAATTCCAACGGAATTTCATTGTAATGGCATATATCTACCTAAAATTAATAAATGTCATTTTTAGACGCCTCCAATTCGATTCTAATGTAACGGTGACGCCATTACAAGGTTGTGTCGTGGGAATAACTGTCAGTGTCATAGGGATCAAGGTTCGCCGGGCCGACTATAGTATGTCATTATAATATGAAACAAAATTGATATTTGAATGTTATAATGTTGTATTAGTTACCGTAAGTATAAGCGAACCGTAACTGAATGATGGCACGGCAGGAACGGTGACGCCAAGTTCTTGCACCTGACGGAGGCGGAGGTACAGAAGGTGGCGGAGAGCGCGGCGAGCGCGCTGCAGTGGGTGGAGGCGGCGCGCCAGGCGCTCGCGCACGCGCCGCGCCATCTGCCGCCCGCGCACACCACGCACCAGATCCGCCAGGAGCGACAGGTGCCCGAGCTTTATCCTTCTCTAAACTAACAACTACAGTTACCACTGCCGCGCTGCAGTGGGTGGAGGCGGCGCGCCAGGCGCTCGCGCACGCGCCGCGCCATCTGCCGCCCGCGCACACCACGCACCAGATCCGCCAGGAGCGACAGGTGCCCGAGCTTTATCCTTCTCTAAACTAACAACTACAGTTACCACTGCCGCGCTGCAGTGGGTGGAGGCGGCGCGCCAGGCGCTCGCGCACGCGCCGCGCCATCTGCCGCCCGCGCACACCACGCACCAGATCCGCCAGGAGCGACAGGTGCCCGAGCTTTATCCTTCTCTAAACTAACAACTACAGTTACCACTGCCGCGCTGCAGTGGGTGGAGGCGGCGCGCCAGGCGCTCGCGCACGCGCCGCGCCATCTGCCGCCCGCGCACACCACGCACCAGATCCGCCAGGAGCGACAGGTGCCCGAGCTTTATCCTTCTCTAAACTAACAACTACAGTTACCACTGCCGCGCTGCAGTGGGTGGAGGCGGCGCGCCAGGCGCTCGCGCACGCGCCGCGCCATCTGCCGCCCGCGCACACCACGCACCAGATCCGCCAGGAGCGACAGGTGCCCGAGCTTTATCCTTCTCTAAACTAACAACTACAGTTACCACTGCCGCGCTGCAGTGGGTGGAGGCGGCGCGCCAGGCGCTCGCGCACGCGCCGCGCCATCTGCCGCCCGCGCACACCACGCACCAGATCCGCCAGGAGCGACAGGTGCCCGAGCTTTATCCTTCTCTAAACTAACAACTACAGTTACCACTGCCGCGCTGCAGTGGGTGGAGGCGGCGCGCCAGGCGCTCGCGCACGCGCCGCGCCATCTGCCGCCCGCGCACACCACGCACCAGATCCGCCAGGAGCGACAGGTGCCCGAGCTTTATCCTTCTCTAAACTAACAACTACAGTTACCACTGCCGCGCTGCAGTGGGTGGAGGCGGCGCGCCAGGCGCTCGCGCACGCGCCGCGCCATCTGCCGCCCGCGCACACCACGCACCAGATCCGCCAGGAGCGACAGGTGCCCGAGCTTTTTCCTTCTCTAAACTAACAACTACAGTTACCACTGCCGCGCTGCAGTGGGTGGAGGCGGCGCGCCAGGCGCTCGCGCACGCGCCGCGCCATCTGCCGCCCGCGCACACCACGCACCAGATCCGCCAGGAGCGACAGGTGCCCGAGCTTTATCCTTCTCTAAACTAACAACTACAGTTACCACTGCCGCGCTGCAGTGGGTGGAGGCGGCGCGCCAGGCGCTCGCGCACGCGCCGCGCCATCTGCCGCCCGCGCACACCACGCACCAGATCCGCCAGGAGCGACAGGTGCCCGAGCTTTATCCTTCTCTAAACTAACAACTACAGTTACCACTGCCGCGCTGCAGTGGGTGGAGGCGGCGCGCCAGGCGCTCGCGCACGCGCCGCGCCATCTGCCGCCCGCGCACACCACGCACCAGATCCGCCAGGAGCGACAGGTGCCCGAGCTTTATCCTTCTCTAAACTAACAACTACAGTTACCACTGCCGCGCTGCAGTGGGTGGAGGCGGCGCGCCAGGCGCTCGCGCACGCGCCGCGCCATCTGCCGCCCGCGCACACCACGCACCAGATCCGCCAGGAGCGACAGGTGCCCGAGCTTTATCCTTCTCTAAACTAACAACTACAGTTACCACTGCCGCGCTGCAGTGGGTGGAGGCGGCGCGCCAGGCGCTCGCGCACGCGCCGCGCCATCTGCCGCCCGCGCACACCACGCACCAGATCCGCCAGGAGCGACAGGTGCCCGAGCTTTATCCTTCTCTAAACTAACAACTACAGTTACCACTGCCGCGCTGCAGTGGGTGGAGGCGGCGCGCCAGGCGCTCGCGCACGCGCCGCGCCATCTGCCGCCCGCGCACACCACGCACCAGATCCGCCAGGAGCGACAGGTGCCCGAGCTTTATCCTTCTCTAAACTAACAACTACAGTTACCACTGCCGCGCTGCAGTGGGTGGAGGCGGCGCGCCAGGCGCTCGCGCACGCGCCGCGCCATCTGCCGCCCGCGCACACCACGCACCAGATCCGCCAGGAGCGACAGGTGCCCGAGCTTTATCCTTCTCTAAACTAACAACTACAGTTACCACTGTTGCCTTATCGTGGTTCTACAATCCATGGAGTCGCTATTTCCTTATTATTATAATACATGACACTGATTTTGACCTTAAGTATTTTAATATTTCAACCATTTTCATTTAAACCAATTTTAATTAATTTTAAAATCGTGGGTATTTTTGCTGTCAAACCCGATAAGCATTAACCGAACTAAAAATGTCTAGTTCATTTTGAAATATGACCATACTGAATGTCAAAATCCCCCAATAATGAAGGTTATTATTCACGCAACGTACGGCACAGACGTAAAGTAGTTATTTTTGTTAATTATTTTGTTATTGTAAACCGTGTCGTGTAAGTAAATTTATTTTAATTTCATTTCAAAATCAAAATGGTCGTGTATTATAATAATAAACAAATGGCGACTCCCATGGATTCTAGAACCACGATATGCCGCCAAAAGTCCTAACCCTACTAATAAGTTTCTCTCAAAAAAATCATTTTTATTTCCAACTGTACTTTTTAAATTGCAAAGTTATCAGTTATCTGCTACTTCTCAAGACCAAACTAATGAGCAAGGATCGGAAAAACGCCCGTCATTTTGAAAACATAACCCGTTTCCGTACAGCAGCTCCTCATGATGTTCATAAAAAATATAGAAAGACTAATATTTATAAATTTTCACTTGTGATTCCATAACGACGTGAATGTTAGGACCCATTATTGAGTCGTAAAAGTTCGTTCACAGTCTACGGACGTCAATAGGGCATATAGAATTGTTGGCATTGGGATACTGTTTGTGTTGTAACATAACCATTCCGGAGTCCATTCATTAATAAAATTTTCGCTGAATACATATAAATTACGGTATAATAAATCTATAAAATACCTAATAATATTTTTTATTAACATCATAAGGAAGTCTCTGCTTTACGGAACAGGGTTCACAGGGTTTTAATCAGAGTTTGATTGAGCAACATTGACAATGTGTCCCTCGCAGAACTTCGAGAGCACGGTGAACCCGGTGCTGAACAAGCCGAAGCCCAAGGAGAAGACTCCGCCGCCGCACCCCACGGCGGGCGACGGGCAGCCCGGCGCCGACGCGCCCGCCTCGGACACGCAAATGGACGTCGACTAGCGCCCGCGGCCCGCCATCCTCCTATACTACACACTCGTACTATCGTTCCCATGCCTTATCTATCACACACTCGCGAATGACCCGAAATATCTTTTATGACCACGTCTCGCTAAGTTTTTTTAAATGGAAAGGTCGCTAGCCGAACATATTTACCGCTTCGCACTTGTGCTTGCCGTGTCGCCCGACGACTGGGTTGATGAGTTAGGGTAAAGTCACCAGTGTCATCCAGAGACCTGTAGTCGGCCTCTGCCTATACGTTGTATGAGTAGGAGGAGTACGAAAAATATATTTCCCACTCTTCGCACTCATATCAGGCCAACTGCTGGTCTCTGGCTGACTACTGGGATTTTACCCTAGTAGAAATTTAATACGGAATAAAAATATTGAATCGACCCGTATCAGTATCGGTTCGTTAGTGTGTAGTGATTCATATCGCTAATGGTTATGTGACGCGGTAATTTCGAGCGCGACGGGTGATTGGCTGAAAACAGAGCTGAAACTGTTCGCTCGATACTGGCGATCTTTTTGCCGTACATGAATAGCATTATTTAAGCATCCATAGTGTTCTTATGAAAAATAAATATAGTTAAATTGTATATTTAATTTTATCTGTATCCTAAAAGTAAATTGTATGTCGTGTGGATTTTAGGCATTTATTTAAACTATAAAGTCTATGTTCCGATGTCCTCAAAACTTGTTAGAAGAACTTTAAGGGTCCAATTCGGTACAGAACATGAATAAAGCAGCAATCCACTCGATTGTTTGTCCCTAAATGCACTATAGCAAAATTATATTTTGAGCGTAAGATTTGTGTATTAACGTGTATCGGGCATGTTTCGGCTGTCAACAAATGTTACTGGTTAACTCATAGTGAATATTTAATTAGTTAACCGGCCGCAAATAGTATTTATGATTCGGATAATTAACGAGTTATTTGGTAGTTAGCTTAACACGAATTAAAGCAACGCTGATGCATTAACCAGCAATAATTAATTTTAAATTTTAACTTGTATGCATTTTGTACTACTATAGTTTACGTCTCGCTCGTGTGATTTCGTTTGTATTTGTAAGATAGTTCTTAATCGAAAATTAGCAGAAATATAATTACTGAATGATTATTTTCAAATTGTTAAGTGCATTGTACTATTTTAATGGAAAGGTTTCAAAAAATGAGTATGTTCTATTTGTTTCATGAAATTACACGTTTTGTATTGAGATGAAGTGATTGAAGTTCAATGCTAAAACAAAGTTTCGTTCAACAAACGGGATGCACTCATGTAAAACATAGTTTAATAGCTGTATTAAGGACGTTTAAGCGTTCAATATTCGATTGAGAAAACTAGGTACGAGTACATATTTTTAAAATTGATGTTTCACTGCATATACGATCATCGCGAACAAACTGTACCAATCAGCGTTTATTAATTCAATATCTCAAAGCATTTATTTTATTTACGAATGAAGTTTGGTTTTTGTTGTTATGAAAAAAGTGCTTTTATTTCGACATAGATTTATTCCTATGAAAAAATTTAGTACTGCTTGCAAAACGCTTTTTCGTGACCTTCGTGAGTAGCTTACTAGTTATTTCATTCCTTCGGCTTAAACGCAAATAAAATTGAAGAACGATGAATTAGAAAAAGCGTGTTACGAGTTACTATCAATTGATTTATGCCAGTGATAAAGGAAACGTCCTGTTTTAGGCTAATATGTGAGTGACACACTATAGACCGCACGAGTTGCCCTCTACGTAAATGTTGTACTCGCGCCGCATTTACAATTGGAATACCTAATAATTATATGATCATAATCCAACGCGATGTATCGCTGCAACCTATAAATAAATGATGATTACCCCGTCGCTCTCGCAGTAACATGGTCATCAGAACAGATGTCACCGAATTTACCGGATGTTACCGAATTTGGCGGCCGAGGCTGTAATGGCTGATTTACTTTAGTCCAGCAAAAGCATGCCAGTAAAAGTACATTTACGATTTATCTGGTACATTGACGAGTTGGTTTTCACGTTTGAGGCGAGAGCCATTGTAACGACGCAATATACTTCTACTGACATGCTTTTGCTGCGCCAATGTAAATCAGCCATGACAGTCTGCGTCCAATTAAGATGCCATAATGCTTTTTGACTTAACGTTCATGCGAATAAGGTCGTTCTGGCTTCATAATATTAAAACTACATGGTTTTAAAATAAAATGGAATATAGCACAGGTCAATCTGTAAATGCGGAAAATTAGTACATGAAATTTTAATGATAATGATTGGTAGATTATGCTGGTTCATGTTAAATGCTTCACTAGCACATTGCACAAAGCCTTTTGTAAGTTTCTCAAACGCCCGCAAGCTAATCAAAAGCCGCCAAAAGAGTTTTTTTTTGTTTTTGGTCCGTAAACTCCTGCCGATATATCATTATCAAAAATATGACCATAGGTCAACGCGTTCTCAGGCTAAAACATCGAGTCGCATGCTTCATGGCATGGGTCTATGGCATGATAGTATCTGCCATGCCTGCCTGGCTTTTAGTATCCATTTTTGCGTTAAGACCACTATTGGCAAAAAAAAACTGAACACCTAATGTAATCACTCTTAAAGAGCCGGTTTAATTTTCTGTGATGATATTCTGCTAAGAATAATAATAAATTGCATTTTTATGATGAATCTACAGGCAGTCCTGTCGAGTAACCGCCTCGTAAATTTAGCTGGGACTATTATGTATTTAATTTAAAATAGTGGGCACCTATACAATTGTATGTTTGTGCTTATTGTATTTTTTTTGATAACAATTAATTTTTGTAACATCCACTGGATAGGTCCTATGGCCTATTACTTACATTCAAAAACGAAACTGGTTGAACCACTAGTATGTTATTTTGTGCATTTTGAATGTTAAGAGCTTAGTAAATGATGACTTAACAATATTTACATGTTTCATTTACCATGTTAAGATTAAGAAACTCCTTAACCTTTTGAACGCCGCAGACGGCTGTGGCCGATATCTGAAAGTCGGGCCACTGACGCCACGACGGCTACACCCGTCACAACCGCCACGAAGGCTACGTCCCGACTTTGTTTCAAATAAATAAAGTTGTTATTTGCATAGTTTGGCGTGTTACGCATTTGGTAATCGACGTAAGGTGTTCAAAAGGTCACCCTTCAGCCCTCTAAATGGCATTCCGTTTGGATTTAAGACATGAATAGACATTTGAACACCAACGACCACTACAGTCGTCAAGAACGTTAGTCCTAGCGGTACGCCAAAAAAACTGCGAATGGTGTTCATGAAAATCGGAACGATTGATCTTTAGGCCATACGAATCAATTTGACCAGTAGCACAAAAATAGAGGAGTTATTACGTCATATGGTTCTTGTATGTAAAAGATCAATCGTTCCGATTTTCATGAACACCATTTGCAGCATTTTACTGAATTTCAGGGAGTACCGCTAGCACTACGTTAAGGTCTATACTATTTGGTGTAAAATAATTATACATATAATTTTACATGATCATATCATAGGCTATACTATAATCGTTCCTTCGCTCTTATATTACATGAACAAAGAGTCCTCCGGCAACATGGATCCTATGAGTTCATTCCCATGGGATCGAAAGTAATTTATTTTTCCTCCTGGATCCTATATTTATGGAATTGAAATGCACTAATAGAACATGAGTTAACTTCGATCCTATTCGTTTTGAAAGGATTCTAAGATTCCGGACCCAAGGCACCCAAAATATGAGGTAGGTTTATGTTAGTTTTGCAGCAGGCTCGGAGGGCCAAACCACCCAGAAATAGGAGCTCCGTCAACTTTCTGCGAAAGTGTATAAAATGCGAATAAGTAAAAAAAAGACCAACAGTTTTATAGAGGATACGCTCCCATGGGATCCAAGTGGAAAAATAAATTAACATACTCTCCCATAGGATCCAAGAGGAAAAAAAACTTTCGATCCCATGGGATCGAACTCATGGGATTCAAATTCCCGGAGGGACAAAGAGTGAGTGTTACAGATTCTGATTTTGGAGCATGTGGTATTTAAATTATAGATTTTGATTTTAGACCATAATACAGTTAAGTAGAAAATTTTGTCAGTATTAGCACGGTAGTAGAATGTTAATAAGTTGATAACAAAGGTATTTTTGGGTTAGTATCATCTCTAAGACGCAGCCTGTGACAGCCTGTAGCCTGTCTAAGCAGCAAGTGGTTTAAACGCAGCGGGACTAAGGCCCGTATTAATAAACTAATCTCAACTCTAATGCCCGTCTTGAGATGTGTCAAAAATGACAGTGTTCTATGGTTTGACGTTTACTTAGACGTATCTTGTGAGTCGCATCTCAGCCAAGAATCAAGATGAGTTTATGTAGCAAGCGGTCTAAAACGTAGCTGGTCTTATGTAGCAAGTGGTCTGAAGTTTGCAGCAGCATGTATTTTTAAAATTCCTGTTAGCTATACAACAAATTGAAGTAGCATAGGGGCCAAATTTACCCTTCGGGTATGTGAAGCTACCTGACGAACCTACGTAGGTACTTCGTGTGTGTCTGTTTTGAACTGCACATCCAGCCTCTTGTAAATATTTTAAACTGAATGCTACTTAGACCAGCTTAGTAGTGGTCCTACTGATTTGTCCTATTAGTAGGACCACGAGGGAGAACTATTTCTGTCTGTCCTACTTTAGTTTTACCTTTAATTTCAAATCAATAAGAAAGTGTCGACGGAGCTCCGTTACCGCGGAGCTCCTACTTCCGGGTGGTTTGGCCCTCCGGGCCTGCTGCAAAGCTAGCATAACTTAAACCTACCTACGTATTCCTATAATAAAAGACGAACATTTTCACAACCGTACATACTAATAGGACTACGAGAAATAGGTCTCCCTCTTGGTCCTACCAATAGGACAAATCAGTAGGACCACGAGAAAACGTCTGTATTATTAGGTCACTTTTCTTAGACCAGCTTCGTTTCAGACCACTTGCTAATTAGACCATTCGCAACTTGGACGTCTTGATAATACACTTACTTTTGTCACAAGTTAGGTATCTAGACTTGTTTTCCCGTCGCGCCGTGGGAATTATATTTTTTATATAGTAGAGGGAATTAAAAAGCAAGGATTGTTTTCGTGTTCACATTTAATTTCAATTTTCAAATTCAAGTGCCTAGGTACTAACTAGGTATTAATTTTAGGTAGTTAATAACGAACGAAGTAATACATTTGTTTCCATTACATCTGTACAATTTAGTCGCATACTCTTGGTTCATCTGGTCGGAATTTACAAACTGGTGGGTTAGGGTCTTCCTCGTGGTCAAAATCTGAAACCTTCTTTCTTTTGGAATGATGATATGTGTGCTCGACGCCTTCGTATACAAGGTAGCCGGTTACGAAGGCTGTGAAAAAAAAACAAGTAGGTAGATAAAATAACAAATAAAATGCTTTCCGGGGAGATAGGGGGACGCCCATCTACATCATCAAGGTAATAAAATTTACTTAGGTACCTACATCATGAAGCTTCATCATCCCTAACACTCGAATCGAGAGAAAGGGATAGAGCTAACGTAACTTAATAACTTGGATTTTCAAAGTAGGTAGGGTCTCTGAGCATGAGTATGAATCAAAACTCCATTCGATTGCGAAGGGATAGAATAGAATAGAATAGAAATCGTTTATTCGGTGTTAAAATAAAATGAACAAAAAACGGCAAAAACATTATAAAAAAAAGAATAATACAAACTTAGAATAGGTACTTAATCGAAAATTAACACCGAAAAGGTTGCCACTCAGCATGGTGTCAGGCTTACTAGCCTTGACGCTGGTTTTCAGGGCCACCGGATTGAAGAGAGAGGAGAGCGCTCCCAATCCATCTCACTACTATTTTTAGGAGTACTTAATGCACTCAATTATTTACAATTGGGTAAGTAAAGTTTTTGGAAGAGATGTAAATTATATTTTTTTTCGATAGTCGTCATCCTGAAGATCATGGAACTGCGGCTCTTTTACTTTTATTTCCTCTAATATTTTAGAAATCTTTTTTTTAGTTATGAAGTTGACATTTGTAAACTTTAATGACCGACAAGCTTGTTGCCTTCGTATTTAATGAAATAGAAAAAAAAAACTGTCACTTCTATATCTGTCAACGTCAAATCAAATCAAAGTAAATAAACAGTTCAATTCAAATAAGTAAATTCAAGTAAATCTTTGTAATACTCCATTTCCACAGTCCGTGTGAGGTTGCCTGAATTCATTGCGTGGATTGTACAATTCAAAAGTGCTCTCGTGGCTATCAAAAAGCAGAGCAAGAGTCGTCGAGAAAGGAAGAAATCGGTGTCCAAGAAGAAGTGCCAAAGGGTTCGAAAATAAATCGTAGACGAAATTTAATATCGTGCAAAGGTCTTAGAGCAAAGCGGCAAAACGAAAGTCCGGAGTTCGTTCTGAGATCGTTAAAAATATTTCTAAAAACACTGATCACATGAAACACAAGCAAACAGAAAAGAGCCGTTGTATTGAATCGTTTGTTTACTTTGATTTGACTTGACAATGACAGATATAGAAGTGTTTTTTTTCTTTTTCATTAAGTACGAAGGCAACAAGCTAGTCGGTCATTAAAGTGTACAAATGTCAACTTCATAACTAAAAAAAATATTTCTAAAATATTAGACGAAATAAAAATAAAAGAGCCGCAATTTCTTGATCTTTAGGATGACGACTATCGAAAATAAATATAATATACATATCATGCAAAAACTTTACTTAGCCTATTGTTTATTCTAGACTTCTGAATTATTGCGTGTATGTGTGTGTGTATTGGAGTGTTTGTGTGTGCGTGCGCGCGAGTGAATGTGTGTCTTTTATATTATTTTTAAATAGTAACTAAATAATTTAAAACAAAGAGAGAAAAATAAAAACCACATGTTATGGGTACCTACTGACGTCTGCTAAGTGTTGGCCAATTGGACATTTAGTCAATATTGTTTCATTTTATTTTATGTTTTAAGTTCGTAAATAGTCGTGGAACCGGTCAAGTACCTACGAGTCGGACTCGCACAAAATGTTCCCGAACACGTTTTTCGTATGAGAACACTATGAGAGCCCTTTTATATTTATCCGACGGCATCAGAAGGTGGGATGTTTTTCGAGTATTTGTATATCTGTATGCATGTCTCTTTCGTTTGCCCTCTGTAACCTAAATGGTTTGATGATTTAAAATAACATAAATGACTGACTTCTTCTGAATGTTCCATTAAGTTCCGACATTATCGCTTTCTCTGCGGCCTGATCTGCAGGATTCCACGAATTATCGTGTTGTAGCCTTTGGCGCTGTTTACACTTTTTACCTGTCCTTCGTTAGGAATAATGACATGCCAACTTGAGTCTTCGCCAAAGCCCGTAGATGCGGCTGCAGCGTTAGATGTAGATGAACTCTATTCACATTTGCTTTGGAAGGTGTAGCGTTAAGGGGACTTACTTGGTAACCAGGTTAAGACGGTTGCAGTTGTCCTAGGAATGAAATTCGGAAGACCATGCGAAATCGCTCCTGCCAAGGGTTTCATTTCATAAGGAGATAGTTTGTAGTATACTATCCCACGAATAAAGGCCAATTCACCAAAGTGCATATTTTTGAATGTATTGAGTTCACTTGAATAATACCAATGTATTGAAATTTAATTATTGGATATAATGTAATGCTACTAATTTATATGTTTTCTTTCAAGTAGGTACTTCTTTAATGATAGATTTTATTTAAATTGAATATTTGACAAACATTTGACACATCAATATTCTAAAAAAAAAAGTGTACCTCCTAAAAAGTGTATCCCCTGCATCGGTCCCCTGTGCTTGAAGTCTAATAAAAAGTAAAATTTACATGTGACTAATTATTTCAAAGTTTGAAAAGCATTTACACATTTTAAACCAGTAAAATTCTATCAATAAATTCTACCTTAGCAAGCAAGTTCTGGCAATACTTTTCAGAAACGTCGCGGATGTTACGATGACATATGACATGACAGTGACAGTTAAGTTAAGTGACGTTATAGCCTGTTGCTGTTGTGAAAAGCCTAAAAAAACCGAAGGCAAGCGAATGCCGATAGCAAGCTACAGGGTCACCTTCAAGCGGGTACGAACTTAGGTTATATTATATTCGTACGTCTTGCGAGTTCGGTGTTCGGTTGCGGTTTCATCGTTCTAATTATACCTGTCATTGCAGCACTTAGTTGAGTAGTCAGTATGAGCGGTGAACCTCAAGCAAAGCGCACCAAAATGAGCGCCCTCGACCAGCTAAAGCAATATTCGACGGTCGTCGCGGACACCGGGGACTTTGAAGGTTAGGCATTGCTTTTAGATACACTTTACAATGATCGTACCGTGCTTTTGTTGCAATAGGTTTTTTTTTATAGATCTTAACTGATTATTGGTATTAATTACCATCCATGATTCTATGCTAGGATTACTTGCACTTTTTGTAAATAATAAATTCAGGGGATAATTTTATATAATTTGACTTAGTGGGACTAATCTAAGGTCTATGCTGGTGCTATGGGCACTCTAGGCTTTACTATACATACTCATAGAGATATGATATATTTTATTTAATTATTTATTCATGAAAATACAATTGTAGGCATTACAGTAGGATACCAATAGTACCAAATATATGAGTACATGTAGATATTTGCCTCGGCTGTTACAAAGTCACTAACTGTTTCACCATTATATTTTAATGGGTACATAATTAAATTATACTCAGAGATTGCACAAATGGGCGTCATTACTTGCAATAATGTAGACATGACTCCAAAGAATTTAATTAAACAAATTAAATTACATTAATTGATGACATACCTAAAAAATAAAAAAAAATAATACAAATACTTATTGTTGTGTAGATTTATTAAGCAAATATACAGTAATTTATATACATTTTCCATGGTTAGTTTATTCCTATTCTTGGCTAAAATAAACTTATTAGGTGAAAAGCTCCTTTTGCAATCTACGCATGTTAATGGAGCAAACTTAAGTAGATTAATATTTATGGCCACTCCTCAAGTCTTTGTACTATTAACTTATTACCAAACCTCGAAGTCGCGGTGGCACGAATAAAATTTTGCTAGGGACTTCCACGCGATATTATTTCATCGATAAATTGGACTTTCTTATGACAATAGTTATGTTATGACTATGAGATGACGTATGTTATTAATATGCAACTTGCAATACCTATTAAACTGTATTATTTATACAGTATGAAGATTGAAGTCCGTAAAGGTCGATTAAGGAAGATAACGGTTTTCATACTTTATGGATGTACTTCTAGGTTTTAGTTTACTTTGCATGGAAATTGATGAAATAAAAATTTAGTTGTAAAGCATGATTTTTTAAAATTCCTAAAAATGTCCTAAAAACTCCTATATAGGTAACATTGACGGGTAGTAATCATCACATTTTAGTTAATTTTCAATTATTCTGTAGGTAAACTTTACAGCTAATATGAAGTGTCACTTCCAAATAAGCATTCAGTTATCGATAAATTTTATATCGGAAGGAAGTCCCTAGTTAATTGACGTTATTGCCACCGCGACTTCGAGGTTTGCTTATTACTGTCTTGCAAAGGATCAAAATCATTTTTCAGGGAAGTAATCAAATAATGTAATTTAATTTGTTTAATTAAGATTTTTGGAGTCATGTCCACATGATTATAACCTCATGCTATTGATAACCTCAAGAACACCTCTTGATGTACCAATTCATTTTTACTGTACCAAGTAAAAAGTTACAAAAAACATTAAACTTATTTATTATTTTCACAAATGTTGTAGCCATGAAGGCATACAAGCCCACGGATGCGACCACCAACCCCAGCCTTATCCTGTCAGCTGCTGGCATGGAGCAGTACCAACACATTCTGGACAAAGCCATTAAGCATGGCAAGGACACTGGCAGGTTAACAAGCAATCAATTAGTCTTTCTTTCTGACCATTTTTATTTTGCAGTACAGTATGTCTCTAAGTTCAGTGTGCGTCTTGCAAAAGGCCTCTTTTAACATTTTCCACTGGTTTCTATCCTTTGCGAGTCATCTCCACTTAAGTCCTGCTGCGAGTTTCAACTTATCCTACACAGTCTTCCTCAAGTCCTTTCGCCATGTCTAGGGTAAACTAGGCGGCATGGGTGCTTTTTTACCCTCTAGTGAACACCATACAGTATAATTGTTTACAGAAATTACTAATTACTTTCTAAGATCTTATCCTACTAATGTTATAAATGTGTAAGTTTGTGTGTTAGTTTGTTACTCCTTCACATTGTAATGGCTGGACGGATTTGGAAGAAATTTGATATGGAGATAGCTTATACTATCAAACAATACATACAATTTCAAAAATCCCGGGGCAATTACCAATATTTGAAATCTAGACAGGAGCTATGTATAATAAAGTAGAAATAAAACTGAAGGCTTAGTCATTGTTTGTCCAGAATAGCCTGACTGGTTTCTGACCCTTTGACCCTTTGGAAACTTTGGAAATCTTAACTATAAATTGTAAATAAGGCGTGTTATTTCTATTTCATTTGTGAATAATGTCAAGTTTTATTTAACAACAACTTGAGTATTTGATGCATGTACAAGTAATTAAATAAAAGTTAATTAATAATGTTAACCACCTACACAGGAATTACATATAGGATTTATTTTTGCAGCACCATTGAGGAGCAACTATCAGAAACATTGGACATGCTCAGCGTGCTGTTTGGGTGTGAGATCCTAAAAATCGTTCCAGGGAGAGTGTCAGTTGAGGTGGATGCGAGGTAACGAGAAATCAAACTATAAACCCATTAACAATATTAAAAATATTCAAATAGACAGCACCATAGTTGTGCCACAGTACAGTAATATTATTATAAAATATGGTTACTAAATACTTACTTTAAACCAGTTTTAATGTTTGTTACATCTACTCTACATTTATCAAAACTTCGAGTTCTAAACAATACTTCTAGAGTGGAAAACACTGTATTAGGTAAAAAGTATCTCTGTATTTTAACCATGAAGATTACAAATATATTACAAATATATTGGTAATGTAATGGATTTTCCTTAAATTGGTCATTTTATTTCATTTTGTACTCATTTCACTGGTGTATTTTCCAGACTGTCATTTGACAAGGATGCCAGCATTGCCAAAGCCATCAAACTGATCAACGCCTTTGCCGAGTATGGAATCAAGAAAGAGAGGATTCTCATCAAGTTGGCATCCACTTGGGAGGGGATTCAAGCTGCTAAGTAAGGAATATTACTAAGATGAACATAAAATTAGGTGTTAGATTTTAGTTTTTTCAATATTTTTTCTTGTTAATGTGTGTGTTTTTGTGGTTGTGAGCTAATTAGTATGTTAAAAATAAAGAAGAAAAATTTATTGTATTGTTTCAGAGAGCTGGAGAAAAAACATGGCATACACTGCAACCTGACCTTGCTGTTTTCATTGTACCAAGCCATTGCTTGTGCTGAGGCTCATGTGACACTAATTTCTCCATTTGTCGGGAGAATCTTAGACTGGTAAGAAAACGTATACTGTGAAAGCAAAGTTTATTAATTTTAAGATTAGAAGAGTTTACACCCCTTTCTATCTAATTTCGATTAGCTAAGTAAATTAGCAAATGTTACGTTTTGCTGTTTTTTATTATTTGTACTTAATGTTTTGACTTATTTTGAGACGATCCTTAACGGTGATACGAGTAACTTCTTAGTTCTGTATTGTTATTGTTATCCTGACTTCTTATTTCTATTTTGATTATATTAAAATTTATGTATATTGTTGACGATTCCAATGTAATTTCTTGTACTTTTGACATAACATGCAATGTATACTGTGACTTACTTTGGAAAATAAATGTCATTCATTCATTCAATCCAGTCAATAGTGTATTTTGTGAATAATTTAAATGCAGGTTCCATACGGAGAACATTTGTAACGTTTTCGATTTATCAGGTACGTGGAAAGCACAAAGAAGACCTACGAAAGCAAGGAAGACCCGGGCGTGATCTCAGTGACCCGCATCTTCAACTATTATAAGAAGTTCGGGTACAAGACGCAGGTGATGGGCGCGTCGTTCCGCAACACGGGCGAGATCCGCGAGCTGGCCGGCTGCGACCTGCTCACCATCAGCCCCAAGCTGCTGCAGGAGCTGGCTGCCAGCGACCAACCGCTTAAAAAGGTACCAATGCGGCTTGATCTATCGTCGACGCTAATTGATGGATGTTTCTAACTTGTAATTATATGCATATCTGTGTGCCAATGACCCGACTTGAACGCTGTTCTCTTTTAAAAATAGCTAGATTAATCGGGATGGTTCTTAAAGTAGGTCCCATGAAAATCGGTTGGGCTACTTAAGAGATAGCAGTTCTGAAGGACGTTAATGCCCGCTTTCCACTGCGAGCGGAGCGGGCTCCGTACGGACTCCGTTTGGCGTACAACGGTGACTTCAAATGTTTCCAACGCGAGCTAACCTCTTCAAAGTCACCGTTGCAATGGAAAGTGGGCATAATAGGGTGAGCGCGCTTCACTATCGCTCTCCAGGATGTTCGATCGTGGGCTCCGTGAATGCTAGTCTGAAGTGTCACAAACATAGCTTAACATAAACCTACCAGTGACATTTAAAATAAGCAACAATATTAAACTTTGTAACGAATCATACGTAAGGAGCGTACAAAAAAACCATGACGTACCTAATTCTTGTAGTAATAATAATACAACAGTGAGTAAAGAAACGCACGTGACCCTGATATTCACTGTATACAAACGCCGAGAAATATTTACTTTGTAATGTTAATTACTTAGTAACGTGATTGTGAGTTACGTACCAAACTAGTGTCCTCCTTAACCTTACTATTCATATATTTATTCGAAACTCTTGCAGAAGCCAAATTACTAATGTGACTTGCTAACCACTTTAAGCACTTGACTTTTTAGGTTTCGCCATTCCCGATGAACCTTTTTATTAATTTCGGTTTGAAAATATTCTGCCTTTTTTCTTAATTATCAGCTTTAAACTATAAACTAACACCCGTTTTTATAAACATGAGTAGTAAACATTTTTATATGACTTGACATCACTATTACTTAAGTAATTACTATTATTTTCAATAAATCCGGGTGTTGGGCTCCGTAATAAAAAAACCTGGGCCATGGCACATCAATCATATCTATCAATCATACTTAGTTAATAAAACCCAAGAGTAAGGCTTGTTTTAACCTTTTCCACGCCATTGACGGATATATCCGCACCACTGGTTCAACGCCAACGACGGATATTTCCGTCATGGTTGACAGCGCAAATTAAACCTGAGTGGCTATGAGGTAAAGTTGACATTATCTTTGGTGTTTAGCTGTCATTGGCGTGTGAGCGACGACTTTGTTTTTGACATAGCGTTGAAAAGGTTAATGCAACCTTAGAGTGATTTACTTGTGTTGCAGGTTCTTGATGCCAAGATCGCAGCGCAGAGCGACATCGAGAAGGTGTCCCTCTCGGAGGCGCAGTTCCGCTGGCACATGAACGAGGACCAGATGGCCACCGACAAACTCTCCGACGGCATCCGCAAGTTCGCCGCCGACACCAGGAAACTGGAGTCGCTCATCAAAACCCTCCTGGCCAAGAAGTAACTTGATACTTGGACTCTACGACGTCTCTCAAACTTTACTCTCCAGATAAGGTTGTTATTAGTATTTTTGACGTTGCTAAATGTGTACACTTCTGTACCGTGTTCATTTTAGGTTTTACAAATTTTTGATTTCCTTTATACCTGTTTTAAGTGCAACCTTTATATATTTTATACATGTGTGAAAAGAGTTTGTTAGATTAATAAGTACAAATACTGTTTATGGGGCCACAAAGTGTTACATTCCTAGATATATTTATTGAATATTGTTGGGTAATGGTTGTATTAAATCGGTTTACAACTTTTAAAATATTTGTTTTCTATTCCTCAAATCAGAATTTTCCTATTGAGATAAGGAGTGGTTGTGATTGTGTGTTACTCAAATCTTATCTTACTATCTTACTCCTATTATATATGCGAATGTTTGGATGGATTGATGTTTGTTACTCAATCACGCCAGAACAGGTGAACGAATTTGGACGAAATTTGGCACACAGATAGATTATAGTCTGGAATAGCACATACGCTACTTTTTGTCCCGATAGAATAGCGATAAACGACTTCTACGCGGACGGAGTCGCGGGCAACAGCTAGTTTGTACATATTGAATGTAGATTGCCTTTAAATCTGTTGAATGTCGCCTGCGTGATTCTCTTATCTCTGAAGAGATCCACTATTGACAATGTACTTTTGCGATGACTTTGAGTCAAATGTTATCTAACAGGTTAGTGAAGGGCATCGATTATGAAGCATGCTTGTTTCTCGTAGATATGATTATTTTAATTTAATTGGTGTTTAAATATACCCGGGAAGAATGATTTCAAGTTGTTAAATATAAGTCAATATTAGTCAATCAATAGCGGGCGTAAATCACGGTCATTGTATCTTGCACCCATAACGGTATAACACGTGGGACGTGACTTATATACATTTAGCATTTAGATATTTGTGTAAAACATTACGGAAGTCTGTTTCTTCGCGCATTACCTACCTACTCACGATTCAATCATTTGTTAATTACTGTTAATGATTCATTGTTAATTACTACAATTACTGAGGAAAAATTTATCTTCGTTTTTAATATATGAACGTGACGTAATGTACCTCTACTTTCGAAAAATATCGTCTCAGTCGTCGGTTCAAATAACAACAATATAAATAGCCTGACAAGAAAGTCATGACTTATTTTATAATTGATCCAAAGAGCTAAATAACATTATAAAATAGCATAGTAAAAATACAGTAAACAGACTAGGTATAACTAGGTATACTAGGTATACTGTGATTTAGGTCTTTGGATCAATTATAACATAATTTTCAATTCAAGACTTTCTTGACAGACTAAAGCTATAAAATATTATGTATTTTGGGGACGTCTCGTCGCGTACCACAGAACCCTGTTGCAATGAGTCGCCTCATTTATCGGTGTTCCAAGGAGATTTCCTCGATTTGTATCAGTGTTTAAAAACCGTCTACTGCCGTTTTGTATATTTTAAAAGCGTGGTTCCCGAGTACATTTTCACTTTATCTTAAAGTTTCGGTTTTAACATAATACGCCTTCGACACAATCAATACATCACTGCTCCTTTCCAAGGAGCAAAGCCCACGTTCACCAAGTGTCATATATGAAGTGAAGTGTTCACCAACAATTAAACGAAAGGTAAGCGGTTTGACGGTTGTCAGATGTATTGATAAACAGCTGATTGTGATTTAACCGTCTGTTAAATTGGTTGGTGAAAGTCGACACAAGTCTCTGAGTTAAACGGCGGACAGAAGGACAGACGGACATGGAGAAACTAAGGGATTCCTGTTTACCTACTACGGAACCCTAGAAACGTGTGTTAGTAATGTGTTTATTGGGATATACGTTTTACGGCTTCACATTCTACACATTCATTCTTTGACTACATTTACCTGGTACAGTCAAAATATGGGACAACGCCATTGATTTAGTATATACAAGATACACAATCCCGCACAAAACTTTATTACAAACTGTCCCAAATGACATTGATAGCTGCATTCAGATACATGCTAACATCGCCATTTTTTACCTTAAACATTCATGCAAAAAGAAACTCAATATACTAGCAGTCAAGTGTCAAATTTGCAAACTAATGTTTTAAAATATTTAAAACTCTAGTGAAATCGCCATTATCATACTATTTATGACAAAAGTGGACATCGAATGAATGGAGACGAATTTCTCTATTTATATTGTATTAGTTTTAACGAAATTACAAATTACACAAAAAAACTTTTGACATGTTTTATAATTAATGCTGTCATTGTATTACACAACTTAAGCTATATATATACAATAATAATAATGAATAAATTAATGTAAAGCAAGGTTTATAAACCCGTCCCGTGGATTGTTTTTATTCAAATTTTAACGTTTACGTATCCTTCGTCACCTGGAATGGTGAAATGATTCTAACGATACCTACCACACACATATAAATTGGCTCAGGTGTTCAAAGTTATGTTGGAATAAAGAATTATACATACATACATAAATGAACCATTAAAACATTACACTTTACTCCAGACAAGACAAGGTCTTATCCTATCATAACCAACCTAGCCTAACCGGTTACGTATCATAATATGTACATAAAGTTCAAAATACATAATGGGTCATAACATAATTCATAATGGTCATAATATATAATGGTTTTTTTTGAAACCCTGAACTTTTCAAGATTGTTATACAACAAACCTAACCTAACGTAATGGGTTCTATACAATGGGCTTTTAAAAATATTGAAAAGTTTACTTATTATGACCATTATGTAATATGACCCATTATGTATTTTGAACTTTATATATAGGTATTATGATGCAATCCCAACCTAACCTAATTTACTTGAAATAAGTTTAATTTATTAAATAATTGTCTTTTAGACCTACATTTACTTAAGATACTTTCTTTTTTTGCAATGTAATGCAAACGGACGGTTAAATATCGATCGGTAATAGATTTAAACAACATAATTCTATGACTATTATTTATTTATTATTAGATTTAGTCAGTCTACTAAAGCCTTTATTTGTGGTATATACGTCTGTGGTACGAAAATGGGTCAAGCACACAACAGACGACTTATTTGCCTTGAATAGTTGATCACCCCTATCTCGTGCTAATATTGCGACCCATTTTGCACGTCGTAGAGGATTTCGTGAAAAGCTGAAATTTAAAAATAAAAAATATTAAAATTTAAAAAAGTAATAGCTACTCCATAATAATTTTGTTCCTTGGTAAGTCATAATTTGTGTGCACAAAATAAATTCCTAAAAATCATGAAAACATTATAATTTTAGCTAGAAACGTTTATAAATAAATAGAACTTACGTAAAATAAGACATTCCATCGTTTTTATTTGTTTTTTTGTTATTATTTTTGCAGTTTTTCGCCACACATTTTGTCATGATTGACAACTGCCACTGTCTGTGATCGGAACAAGACTAATAGCAAAACTACTGCCCAAGTCGATTCGGCAGTAGTTTTGACTTGCCATTTTTTCGTGCTGATTGTGTATCTAGTATATACTAAATCAATGGACAACGCAACATCTCACAAATATGTCCCAATGCACCTTATTCCAGTGTAATAAGAACTTCGTAACATATACAGGTGACTGCGCGGTCGTGATCCTAACTTAGTTTTCCAAGCTCAGTAAATGATGGAGATTCTAATAGTATAGTGATTTTGAAAAAAAAAGTTGCATTTTATTAAATTAATATTATTACTATTTTCCCTAATTGATACTAAAATTATGGTCACCAAACATCTTAATGTCAAAACCTATTTGACAATCAACCGATCAAACGAGTAAGAAATTGATTTTGTAGGGTGGCCATAATGCTGAATAAAAAGGTTTAATTTATTGTTTACTAGCGACCCGCCCTCGCTTCGCTTCGGTTTATTTGAGTTTTCTATAACACACGTACATGAAACAAATTTTATTATACATAAAAACCTTCCTCTTGAATCATTCTATCTACTAAAAAAAACCGCATCAAAATCCGTTGCGTAGTTTTAAAGATCTAAGCATACATAGGGACAGACAGCGGGAAGCGACTTTGTTTTATACTATGTAGTGATTCAAATAAAAGACAAAGTTATTGTCTTAACGCTCTTAAATCTATTACGATATGTTTCTAATGGTGTAGTGAGTTTTGTTTTACTTTGTTGCTACGCGACCTCGCAGCCGCCCGGTATATGAGAGGATTCTTTCGATACATATTTTTGCACTTGACTGTACGAGGCGCTCTCCTGATCAATACAGTGCTCCAGTTCGAGAGGCTTCCGGATGGGCTGCGCCGCGGGCCAGCCTACATTCGTTAAGTGATTTCTAAATCACAAGGTATAACGACATGACATTGATTTTAGGTAAAGGAGAAAGCATCCCTCGAAATGGTTTGGGAACACGTGGTAAAAATAAATTGTATAATGCACAAAAAATATTTTTTTCACTAAAAAACTTTTTGTATGAATTTAAAGTATGTACAGTAAGCTTCATAAGTGCATGGACAGATTGCAAACAAATTCCTATGAGGCAAAACATTACGCCATCTATCTGGTCATACTGTAAGCTGAGTTATCTATAATTTACACTAGTTCAGTAATATTCTACTAGATGGCGTTGAATTACCTTAAATATGAAAAACTTAATTTCCGCTTACCGCAGATTAAGTAAGGACGACACGTTCCTATACTTTATTATTATTTAGTGACAGCCAATGTTCCGAATGTTCCGATTGTTTCGAATCTCCAATCCAATCTTATTACAAATTTCAAATACAAAAACAATCATCACAGATGTAGTTGTATCGATTGGGTTCGAACCCGCGAACACGGGGACTGCGAGTGATCCCTTATGCCACTCGACCGTCGAACGTTTAATTATATCTTCGAAATTAAGTATATCTTTGTTTACTTATACGGCTTATTTCCCAACAAATATATTTATATTAACACTTAGGGTAGTCTGAAGATTAATAAATACCTGTTAGGATTTCACAAAGACTCCTGCTCGTTCTTTCGTTCGCTGCTTCTTTGTTTCCTCTTTGGTAAATATTCACTGTTGTTAGATCATTCGATTATAATGAGTTCTCGTTGTAATATTGACATGGTCAAGAGAGCACAAATAATTGCTTTCTACAATGAAGGCAAAAATGTGTCGGATATTGCTCGAGATACCGGTGTAAACGTAAGTAACTAGTTTTTTTTGTATTGTCATGTTTATTTCTCAAAAGATTTACAAAATCACTTCCTTAGAAAACAATATTGTTATCTTTAGGAGTAGAGGCCAGTTACACTAAACTTTGTTCATTCTTTGGTTATCGATAGGATTATTGTTCAGGATAAAATCTCCCTAATAAACATTTGGTCTTAGAAATAAAAAAGATCGTAAAATTTAACATTAATTATAGCGAGTGATTTTTTAACTGGTTCGATTCCCGGGTGAGACAAGAATAATTTTGAAAAATATTTTTTTTCCTCTTTTTATATTTATACACCCAGCAGAAGCCATAATGATGTGTTTAATAATATGTCTTGTATAATAAAAATGACTAATTTCTAATAAATTACTTACTATTATGTATTCAAATGTTTGATTTTTGTTACAGCGGAAAACGGTTGTTTTATGGGTACGAAGATACCAAGAGGAGGGAACTTTACTCCAACGTCAAAGATCGGGTCGACCACGTCTCATAGACACACCGCAGCGTCAAGCCATGGTGCGCGAGTATGAGGAAAATGGTTTCATACCGACGAACCATTACGCCGGCTTATTCGGTACGAGTGCGGGCACTGTTCGTCGTGCTCTTCATGGCGAGGGTTTGCATTATCGGAGGCATGCCGTCAAACCTTTACTTACGGAGAATCATAAAAGAGCACGGTTGGAGTTCGCTACACAGTACTTGAATTTCGACTGGAATGGTGCAATCTTTACCGATGAAAAAACTTTTAAATCAAGCCAACATGGTCGTTTAAGTTTGTGGCGTCGGAATAATACGCGATACGATAGCGGACACGTAGTGCCCAATATGGAATCTGGTCGTATAACAGTGAACATGTGGGGGTGGATGAGTTCAGCCGATCCAGGTGAGCTAGTCAGGATACCTAGTCGAGCGAATAGCGCAAACTATGTGGAAGTGCTGGAACAGACCATGTTGCCTACAGTACGAACCGTATATCCGGAAGAAGAAACGCCGCTGATTACATTCGTGCAGGATAACTGTCCGGTGCATCGTTCGCGTATCGTGCGGGAGTGGTTTGGCCAGCACAACAACATCAGCGTTATTCCTTGGCCTAGCAGATCGCCGGATTTGAATCCCATAGAAAATTTATGGGGGATTATTGTCCAACGCTGGGAAAACCAGAATGAGCGAACTCCAGAAGCGTTGGAGGCTCACTGTTTAAAAATATGGGACAGTATCCGGGGTTCAAATCTGTGCAAGAATCTCGTCGACTCAATGCGCTTCCGCTTGCAAGCTGTCATCGACCAGAACGGAAGTTATACTCGTTACTAAATTGAGTTTGAGGTTTAAATATCGTTCATTGAATACAAGACAGACACATTCCAAAATGAGTCAGTGTTGGATTTTAAAATTAGAAGCGGTTCATATAAGATTTTCAATGCAAGAGCAAATTATTTTGGAATGTGTCCGTTTTGTATTCAATGAGCGATATGTAATTTTTGATAAAACGCAATATGTGTAATAGAATTGAATGTTAGTGAATATGTTTACGTTATTTTAGTTTAAGCGCGCTGCACAGCATGTTTGTATGCCGAGAAGCATAAAGGGACATAATTTCATAACTGTATTAAAGATCTATATGTATAAACCTATGCTGGACAAACAAATAAATGATTTATGATTTGAAAATGGAGACCGGGTTACACCTAATTTAACTCAATATTTAAAACAAAACCTAAACCCATTTTTTTTCTATATCTTTGTGATTATTAATTTTTACCTCATTTTATATACTTAAGGTCAAACCAAATACACTAGCGTACTCTTAGCTATTCGTACTTTCAATAATTGATAACTAAGGTAAGTGATAAAAACTGCAATGTAAAACATACCAGCACCTAAGCGTATAACCTTTATGGCAACCCGGTCTCCAGTTTCACATTATACTTACCACTATATGTTACTTTGGTAAAGCTTCAATCCACTTTCCGATTTCGGAAACGAATACTTAAGCTATTACCTCAATACGGTTGGTGGTTGTTTTATTGTTAAAAACTTACGGTGTTATTAACAAACATGTCGTTGAACATGTGTTTATCAAAATATGTCAGTTCATAGAAATCTGTCATTTAAGACGTGTCTGAAGTGTCTAACTTTTTTGTAATAAGTGATAGTTAACACCGTTAATATCGTTAACAGAATATTGATTTTGACAATTCGTCTTAACTTTTTTTTCCTTCTTGCATATTGTTGTCAATTAAAAATGTATTAAATGTAAAGTAAGTGAACCACAATTATTTCTATAACCACCAACCATTATTCAATGCGATTACTGGTTTATTGTAAAATAAATAAATATATGTTTATCTTGAAAATCAAGTTTCATCATTTCTGGTTAAAAATAATTATTTTTTAAATAAATAAATCGTTAAATCAAACTAGAATCAATAATTTTATCCCGTAATATTAAATTGTAATAAAAAATACTTTCTTGCCCCAGTCATATTTGAACTCCCGTCCCGTGGAATCATATCGCGATTCAGGCGAGGCGCCGACCTGTTAAGCCAGCAACTCATTCAGACGAACGGTCGAATTATCGATTCAGATAGTAAGAAGTAAATAATTACATTGCTACACCTTTAAACAATAACTAAACTAGGGTCGTTAACAGCGCCATCTAGTTCAATTTTTGAGAACGTGATCTCAACGGCGCACACGATTATCGTCGTTAAGGTGTCCATGCACTTATGGAGCTGACCGTACAGTCAACGTTAAAAATAAATATCCGCACAAAGTTGCAAAAATATGTATAAATAGACCTTATAGCTATAGTAATAAGGTCTGAGTACATATTTTTAGAGATTTTGGCGTATACATATTGGTAAACTTGACTAGAACAGTGTCACAGTGACGTTATAATTCAAGTCGTAAGAAGTGTTTAACAAATTGTTTTATAATGTCACTGTCATGTGACACCGTTCTATAGTGGCTCAGGGTTCCATTTGGCTGGTAGTACAAAGGCGACCTTATCCTGGTGTATCCCTGAAGACGTTTGTTATAATCAGTGTTATTTTTGAGCAACGTTAAAAAAATTTTTTTTTAGGATTTTGTTTTTCTCCCTACTAAGTAAAAATCAAACACGGGAAAATCTAGTATGGAGAAACCAACTTTATGTGATTACTTGAAAACTCAATTATAAAAAAACGAGCAAATGCGTTTAAAGATATTATCCCTAATTTGTAATGAATCTAATCATGTAAAATATCCCAAAAAAAACTGATTTAAAACATGACATTAAGGATTTTTTGTGACACGGACATAAGGGAAAATCACCAAAATTCAGAATAAAATCATGAATATCTCAGAAAGGAATAATTTTCGGCCAGGGTACTACATGTCCTAATTTGCTCCAAATGAACTCTACTATGTCTCCATATAAGGATTGTATCGAATATCTAGTCACCGTGTATAGTATAGATTCGCACTGACAAGAGCGAAAAAGGTACGTTTTTCGAGTTCCTCGACTGTACCTAAGACTTAGTTACAAGCGTTAACACATTGGAGGGCGTACCCTACATGCCAACAATATTAGACGATCTCTAACCATCCTGTGATTTTACCCGAACCAGAAAGACTGATAGATAAGGGTGAATTTCCAAAATATTGTGCATAGGTAGTTACGAATTCAATTAAAACGACCTTATTTTTTCCATATAGTGAAGAAAATTAACCATATAATTGTATTGTATGACAAATTTGCGTTACGCAATGGAAGAAAGTTAACGATATCTCAAATAAGTACTCGTGCGTACAATATTTTTGAAATTCACCCTTAATACCTCAATCTTGCATTTTAAATATGTTGGTACCTAGTATCTCTAGCTAACAGTTAACGAAATTGATTAAGTGTGCGCAGAGGAAATGTTACACAAACTTTTTTAGTTAGGTACATAGGTTCTATGCGATTTTGATTGGCTTAAACTTAAAATAAAGCCAGTATCGTCTAAAACATTATGAATAGATTAAGTATATTTCCCTTTATTTAGTCTTAATGCTAGCAGCCATAAAATAGCTTAGGTAATTATCCCCTAACACCCATCCAATTGCACCGCTTATTTTCGTGCATATTTAATTGCACCGGTTTCTAGGCTAGGTAGTAAAATAGGTGACAGAAATTAGGGCAGTCTGAGATGTGTGATGTACACTATATCATACGTAGAGTGCCCTACTTGTACGGTGTGGTGTCTGCGGCTTTTATTGTGTTGTGTCGAGCACTGTCGAGTAAGCGTGAAGGTTCGAGCGAGAGGTAGCGACGGCGGGGCGGGCGAGTGCTGAAGGATCGGTAGGACCGTTTTCACGTGATATTCGTCAGCGGAGAACGTTTTCCCGGAGGGGCTCCACCGGGACGCGGGGTGCGGCGGGTTTGATATTGACCTAGATGTTCATTCAGAGTTCGGTCGATGCGAAACTTGACATCTGCGCGATCCTGCGTTATGTGTTTTTCAATTTAATGCACATTTAAATGCTTTTTATACCATTTCTTTACAAGTGACTGACCAGAGACTGATGATTTATAAAGTTGAGATACTATATTCTTCATGTCTGTGGAGAAAATGTGCTGCAGTGTAGTAGGACCTAGTGTTTAAGTACATATGTGTGGATGTGACTCGTCGTGCAATGGCTGGAGTGCCCTGTGAGATCGAAGCCTCAGTGCTTGCGGACGGCGGCATGGAGCGGCCAGAATTCAAATAGTATCCACAGCTGTAACTGCTCTGCATGATGGCGAACTCTACAAGTAATCCTCCCCTGGATGTGAAGATAAAAATACCAGCCATGGATACTAAATTACCTGACGTGAGTTCTTTGATAAAGTGCATTGATTAAAGTAGATTGGTAAATATAAACTTGTAAAAAATACACTGACATCTAAATTATCTTTTACACCAAGAAAAGCATCTCGCAGATTTTTTATCTTTGTTTTAATTTGAAATTGATTTTGAGTAGGTACAGAACCTAGGTACATTAATTTATTAAATATTACGAAAGGTATTGGAATTAAGGTGGTATTAGAACTCCTTTTGACCGAAGACTGTTTAACTTTGTTTTCCCCACGTTTTACCTCTTGAAATCACTGCTTACGTAATGTCGTCGTTTATAAATTAAGAGATTTTCCCCAGTAGCAATAAACAAGTCGTTAACAGTATTTTCCACGATTGATTATTATTGCCTTGCCGTAATTTTTCACAGGTAGGTATGAAAATTCGCGCACTGATTTACATGCATTTACTACCTACCCGTATCGTACAATAGATCACGTAGACGTACTAGGTATGCCTCATAAATATGTATAACGTAGACAATGTAGTATTTATTTCAAGTAGATGATCCGGATTATACACCCAATCTCCCTGCTCTTAATAGATATACACTGAATCTTAGATAGGTAGACGCCATTAAGCGTGAGATGTAAGCACTTAGTAGTGATTTAGTGCTAGGTAAAGTACACACCTACCTGTACTGATGTAGTGAATAATCAAATGACATTGTATTTTAGACCTTGTACCTGTTATGTAGATACAGGTGAACAAATAAATTATTTAAATTTCGATTTGAGGTATCAAGATAATAACGAACTTAGGTACCCGATAAAAACCGGAAAAGTGCGAGTCGGGCTCGCCCATCGAGGGTCCGGTGGGGTTCGTTTTCAGATTTTTCCCTATAGGAACTTGGAGTATAAGACGGTAGGTATTACTTGCCAAATTTCATAGTTCTAGGTCAACGAAAAATACCCTATAAATTTTGATTCCCTTGAGAGTGTCGAAATATACGTTTTTTTGGGGCATAAACGGCCGTATCTTTTTTAACGTTAACTTAGACGTTTGACTTTTTCACAGCTTCAAGGGACTGTAGGAGTACATTAAGCACATTAAGCAGCCTTATACGTCCGATCCATCAGCAGAAACCATGCTGCTAAATTTCAAATGCACGCGCTAAACTATGTTTTGTTCCCACTGACGGGACTACTTAAACTCGCCGCTTGGACATTCACTCGTTCGTCCGTTCGACCGTCGTTGTTGAGAGAATCACTACCCTGAGCAAGAAACGAATAGTTTCAGAATTGTATACTGAGTTTTTCTAATCCAGTATGACCCAAAAACGTTTTTGTTTCCTCATTTCTGGGAACGCCGAAATATACCTACGTAAAATATATCATTAAATATACGAGTATGTTTTGTAATCAGTTTTACAGTGACTATCTTTCACTTCAATATTCATTTATTAAATAATTTTAGGACCAATTATATTAACACATATTTTGTTTATAATACATAACACTTTTTTATTGTTCTATACGTTGCTTTGATGTCATATTTAAACTGAAACTGCCATAACAGTGACGAGAGTTAAGAGAAGCGTTATGGCTGGTTTACATTCGGTCAGCAAAAGCGTGCTAGTAGAAGTACATTGACGAGTTGATTTTCACTGTTGCGGCGAGAGCTATTCTAACGACGCAATATACCTACTTCTACTGACATGCTTTTGCTGGACCAATGATTCACCCATTAAGAGGTAAGTACCTATTTATTAAAGTGTATTATCATTATTTATAGGGATTAACTAGAAGCCAGGTCGTGTAGTATGGTTTTGATTTTAGCAGCTTTGCAGGACCTTGTCTGACATAAAGTGATGCATTATAAATATTATAAATTATAATGCATATATTATGACCACAGAATACGAGTAGATGTTACCGATGATGCTTATAAGTAATTGCAGTCATCCGTAACATTTTATTCATTTATTATTTTATGAGGTACTTACAAAAAACATACTTTTAGGCCACATATACCTACAAGGTGTAAGAAATTGCAGCGAGAAATTTCCGAAAGTGTCTCATGGTACATAGTTTACAATTTCAATTTTCTTGCAAGTGGAATTTAGGCCTTGTAGATAGTAAAGTTTTTGGGCCAAATTATTTATTTTATTTATTTATTTATTTATTTATTTATTGATAAGTATATTTACATGGTATTACAGTTGGTAGACTAATGCACCATGAAACAAAATTAACAAATTAAGCTAAGTAAAAATTATTAAAAATTATTAAACTACCTACATTGGGACACTCGATTGCCTAGCATCCTTCATCTCACAAAATTTTATGCATTCATAACACACAGCCGACCATCGGCCTGCAAGCAGGTCGCACTCCGGCGCAGATGCTAAGAGCTCATTGAGCAGCGCAAGCGCGCGGGGGAGCGGCGAGGTCCTGCGCGTCACGGTGCGCGAGGGCGGCACCGCGAACAGCTCGCGGTGCCGCTCCCTGAGGACTATCCTAGGCACATCCGGAACACGCAGTCTCATCAATTGAGTCACCATCTCAGGACAATCCGATTCGCCGCGCAAAACGCGGCAAGCTGAAACCACCAAGCTATACGAGTAATTGCGCCTCACCTCGAGAGAATTAAATCCAAGAGTCCCAAGGAGATATTTAGTAGGAAATAAAAACGGATAGTACCCGTACTTTTTTTTATATAAAAACCTTAGAAAGGCTTTTTGCACCTTTTCTAAAAGTAAGGAGTATGTTATTTCGTGCGGATGCCATACAAGTGAAGATGCTTCCATCTTGCTTCTCACTAAAGCATTATAAACCAATTGTATGGCGCTAGTGTCATAGAAGTCTCTAACGTTACGTATTACAAAGCCTAATCTCCGAAAGCAGTCAACAGCAAGTTTTGAGATATGCTCACGGAAAGAGAAGCGCGCATCGAACACCACACCGAGGTCTTTAATAGAAGAGACACGGTTAATCGGCTCTGTTCCGAGCATATATACTGAGCATGTAGAGGAGAATATGATCGACTGAACGTACAGACATAACATTTGGCTGGATTGAAAAGGAGTTTGTTATCCATACTCCACCGGACAACCGAGTTAACGTCCTCTTGTAATGACTCGCAATCCGCCCTTTGCTCAACACCGTAAATCAATTTTAGGTCATCAGCATAGAGAAGACATTGGGCAGACTTAAGAACCGATTTAAGGTCATTTATCATTATACCAAATAAGAAGGGTCCCAATATAGAGCCCTGACTGACGCCGGATCGAGTTTGATACGGGGCTGAGACGAAGCATCCATGCCGAACATACTGCTGCCGATCCCGTAGATAACTAGCAAAAAAATTAAGCATCTTGGGAGAGAAGCCAATACCATCAAGTTTTCTTAGGAGCACATCGTTATCTACGCGATCAAAGGCCTTCTTAAAATCGAAATAAAGTACATCAACCTGGATGCCCCTGTCTAGGTGTTCAGAAATTATGTCAACCAGAAGTAATAGATTTGTGTTGACAGAGCGTTTGGACCTAAATCCATGTTGTGCGTCACATAAAAATGGCTTAACCTGTGTAGACAAGGTCCGGTGAAGTATAGATTCAAACAACTTAGCTAGCGTAGAAAGAACTGCTATAGGCCTATAGTTTTCTACATCAGTACTGCCACTCGCCTTCGGTATTGGTCTCACCCTTGAGACCTTCCAGCGGCTTGGATAAGTTCCAGAGGTGAGTGCTAAATTAAATATATAATGAATCGGGGTTTTCAGGTACTCCGTACATCCCTTTACAATATAAGCAGGTAAGTTGTCGGGTCCCGGAGAGCAATTAGATTTAAGACGCCTTATACCAGCCTCTATTTCCACAAAAGATATAGATGTTACGATAACATAATTGGAATTCTGACCCTGATCTTGTCTAAGGTTTGGGTCAAGAAGGGGAACATCAGGCAGAAATACACTAGAGAAAAATCGAGCGAACACATTAGCAATCGCCATCGGCAAACTGTCTCCCATCAAAAGTCACACGAGACACGAACCCACCCTTCGACTTCAGACTGTCCATGTGTTGCCAGAATGCACGAGGATTGTCTCTTAGTCTGGCCTGAATTTGACCAAGGTAGTAATTGTAAGCAGATGATATCCCTTTTTTCACCTTGGACCTCAGTTTGGCGAACTCGCTGTAAACAGCTCTATCCTTAGAAGACTTCCACTTTCTATGGAGATTAGATTTATGTTTAAGGTCTTTAATCAAGTTTGCAGTGAACCAAACTGGATAGCATCTACTAGGCAACTTCGATCTAAACCTCTTAGGAATGCAAATATCAAAAATACCATACAATACTTTATAAAACACATCCACTGCAACGTCGACGTGCGCAGCACTGAGCACTTCCTGCCAGTTGACTTCTGAAATTAGCTTATGTAGAAGCTTATAATTTCCTTTAGTGAAATTCCAATCCTGTCGCAAGTCCACATTACTAGGACCCATTAAATCAGCAGGAGGTCGTTGTGCGGCACAATCTATTAGGATAGTAATCTCCAAGGGTGGGTGGTATGCATCAGATCTCGGAACCAGTCCGCTGCCCTTTGTCTCAGATACCACAGCATCAAGGACATGCTCCGATACTAGCACTACATCCAATTTCCCACCATGCACATTCATCACTACATTCATCTCTTTTAGACCACATACAGTTAGAAAATAACAATAATAACTTAAGATACTGTTTGATGTATAGACCGGATTCAGGTTCAAATCACCGACTATAAGTACTACACCTTTCAACGTGTCAATCACTGATTCCACTGCCTGAAACCACCGCATATAGATTTCAGCTGAAGCACTAGGAGGAATGTAGACCACGCACAGATAACAGGTAATATAATCTACAGCGAAAGAAACCCATAAGTCTTCTCGGGTCGGCGTCTCCAAGTCCAGATGGCGCCGCAGCACGAGCCCGGGCCTCGCCGCGACCAGCACGCCGCCTCCCCGCGCGCCCGTGGCGCGGTCCCGGCGCAGCACGCTCCAACCACCACAAGAGAGCTCAGAGTCATCGACTGCTGCAGTAAGGAAAGACTCAGTGACAGCTACAACGTCGCATTCAAGGGACATGAGGTTTTGTCTAAAATAATTCAGCCTCGTGTTGAGGCCTCTTACATTCTGATACGCGATACTTATAGATGGTCTTGTTTTATGCATGTTCGGAGCGCGTCGAGGTTGTGTTATTGACGCCATTTTTCCGTGAGTTTCGAAATGACCAAGTCTTAACACGAGCATTTTCGGGCCACACTTCAGCAGACAGACATTTCTCGTACATATCTTGTGCTACACCAATTTTATACGATTTATATTCGCCCTTGGGTTTGAGTTCCTCAACTGTGCAGGTTTTCCCAGGACAAAGAGTTTCCAAGTAAGCACGTATATCGTCGGCACCTGATATCATGTTCCATAGATGAATGTATTTGCGGCTTTCAACCGCTTTAAGTGATGTGATCTCCGGCCCAGCAGTGCAGCGCATAGAGGAAAAGCGTTTTTTCCTGTCGTGAGCAGTCCGCCAATCCTCCGAGACAGAATTACGACCTTCAAAGGGAAGCGTCTCAACACTAACCACACTGTCGCCAGACGCAGCAGCGGGCAGCGCCTGTGTACCGGGCGACGAAGCGGACAACCCAGCAACAACAGTGTCCTCATGCGGAATCACCACAGCGTTACTTTCGGCAATCTTCTTTGCCACGGTGGCATGTTTCACAATATGCTTGGCTTTGTGTTTCCTCTTAGGTTTTGAGTCAGTTAATACGGAACCGCTGGCAGACTCTGGCGACACAAATTTGTTTCTTTGACAAGGACATACCGATGGTTGTCCCAGCAATAATAGTCTCTCACTGACTGACTCAAATTTCTTGGAGCAATCAGCAAGAGCAGTATGGTATTGTGTGACAGTAGAAATGGCGTCAGCGAGCTGCTCCCCCAGCATAGACATTTGGTCCCGAATAAGCTGGACTTCAAGGAGCATAGTTGCCAACTCACCCGAAGGCTGGGGCTGCGGGGCAGAAGCTTCATTCTTATTCCCGCCGCCGGTAATGTTCTTGATGGTGACCGGCGTACTAACAGGGGTGTCACAGTTCTGTCCACTCTCACTCTTATTCCTGACAGTAATGTTCTTGATGGTGGCCGGTGTGCCAACCGGGGTGTCACAGTTCCGTCCAACCTTTTTATATTCGTTAGAGCACTCAGGGCACACCCATGTGTCCCGTTCTTCAAATGTAAGTTTTTTACTAGTGCATAAGAGATGGTAAAGCTTACCGCACGTTTTCACCATGCACTGCAGATATTCCTCGCCTACCTCTAGGTCCCCCTTGCATCCGTGACACACCAACTCTGCACTATCTCCTCTCTGCATTGTGCGGGCGCTCACTGACACAATTCTCTCAGAGGCAAATGACACTGCAATCAAAGCGTCTCAGTCTGTGTAGTAATAAATCTTTGACGCTTGACCGCGCTTATCTCTCCGCGATGCAGTATTCGGCACGTACACGCTGTAATAGCTCTTACGACGCGCGAGTAACCGTGGAAGTCGCTTGCACTGTCGAAGGTCACTTAATCGGAGAATTCGTGGGTTGACTGATATTCACAATATTCACAATGTATTTCCGATGATTGCGACTTATTACACACTTGTTTCAGAACACTATTGTTAGATAAACGTTCCTCAATGCGATTAACACTTGATCTCAAAGTATCAAATCTAAATTAAACGGATATCTAATTAAATATTAATTTCACGATGGGATAAGAAATTAACAGATGTGGGTCGGGCAAAGACCAAAGAAGAAGTTAGGTGATCAAATGGAAGATAAACTACAAGAGTTTTACTGGATCGATGTTAGGTTACATAACTACAGATTGATTTTGGATCTCTAAATACATGACCCCTGTATATATCAGAAAATCTCAAAAGGGGAGTAAATAGGTTTTAAAGGGTCGGCAACGCGCACGCGACACTTCTGGTTTTGCTGGTGTCCAAAGGCTACGGTAACCGCTTACCATTAGGCGGGCAGCGCGCTTGTATGCCACCATCGTGGTATAAAAAAAACCGGCCACGAGCGAGTTGGCCTCGCGTGGAGAGGGTTCCGTAGGTTAGGTACATACGTATTTTTGATATTTTTGACAGAGTTCTTATGTTTTCATGTAGTCTACAAGTAATATTTAGTATTTTTTCAAAATTTTAGGTTCAGTTGTTTCCGTTTCAGGGAAGGGGGGAGGAATGGTCAATATTCGTCTTCATTCATGAATAAAATCACAACTATTGATTTAACTATAATAACAAAAGTAGGTATT
This sequence comes from Acleris laterana, assembly GCA_963966035.1. Taxonomy (NCBI): domain Eukaryota; kingdom Metazoa; phylum Arthropoda; class Insecta; order Lepidoptera; family Tortricidae; genus Acleris; species Acleris laterana. Next base: position 7,139,183 of record OZ014442.1, on the reverse strand, counting down.
GTTGTGATCCTCATAACGAGCCCTTTCATTTGACACAGTAAGATTTGCATATTTTTTTTAATTTTCTAATTTGTCCCCGGAAAATTACCGTTATTTTAAAAAAAATACTTTGCACATATCTGCAAATCGGCTGTGACAGACGGACGGACCGACAGACAGGCGCACGAGTGATCCTATAGGTAACGATTCCGTTCTTTTCATTTTTTGTACGGAACCCTAAAAAACTTATAAGCTTTAATATATTTCATATATTACCATACCAATTTGTTTCCCTGCAGTGTAAAGAAGAGTGTGAGGCGGAGGTCCCGAGCGAGGCGGAGAACGAGCCGGAGCGCGGCAACTGGACCGGCCGGTTCGACTTCCTGCTGTCCCTGCTGGGCTACAGCGTGGGGCTGGGCAACGTGTGGCGCTTCCCCTACCTCTGCTACAACAACGGGGGAGGTAATTCTCAATTCCACCATCACTCAGACAAGGTACAGTCGACGCCATAAATATGTTTTCATCACACTTGCTCGTAAATAGTGTCCTAACATGCTAGAAAAATCGACCGTAAATCCAAAATAATACCCGCGGGCCTTTTTTTTACCATTACGTTACTTAAGTGCGTAATAGATTTTTTTTTAAATATTATACGTGGACTCAAACTATCACAATACGTCAGGACCCCAATTCTTGTGCCATTCGATATGAAGTTTCATTCGAGATGAAATGTCAGTTGAATACTATTTCCTAACAATCTCGCATAATAAACTATTGATCTCATATGTCACTAGAATCGGACTCCGAACACGTTTGACATTATCTGTGGTAAGTCACAGACAATGATGTAGTCTGCCGCTAATAAGTTAAAAATATGATCTTTTGTCTGATTTTATTTCATTTCCTCGCAATTGTGATGAAAAACATTGTATGTTACACGGGTGGTAAAGGAAATACAAAGCTCGAGTCATTAAAGCCCTCAGCCTACGGCTTCGGGCTTCTAACAGACTCTCGTTTGTAATTCTTTCTTTACCACCCTTAATACACAATGTACTATTACACTTTAGTACCTCGTCACTTTACCCGCTATGACAATTTCGAATGGCAGTTTAAACATGACGCTAAATAGACAAGGTACTAAAACTACTAAAGTGTAAACATATTTATGGCGTCGACTGTACATTGAGTCAATCAATCAATCAATCATTTATTGCATATCACATTACAATTCAAGGTGGAACAAACAGGAATAGGTATACATGTGACACCCTGCAAGGGCGCAGCAACACGAGAGAGAGAGGGCTAGCTACATTTATATAATAACTAATTTATGTCTACGTCACAAATACTTAAAATAATTTTCTCTTTAAACTATATGTTATTGCACTTCTTATAACGTAACTAAGTAGTGTTTAGAGCAGTAGAGTAGGATTTAGAATCTTTCATTAAAATAATCGTTTAATGTCGTTTGAGATCACCTAATGCCCCTAATTTTTTACCTTATTACCTCTGTTTATGACTTCATTGTCCGTTTTCCCGTCCTTCGTCATAGTTAACGCTCGACACGCGCTTACATCAAAGTTTAATTCTTCGATTTTTTGCCGAGGTTTCTGAGATTTTCGCAGTTCGGTCGAATAATGCGACTTGTCTAGTCCCATTGTATTACTTAGATTCTGCAGTCGTAGTGTCAAGAAGGTACCTATAGACTTAAAAGTAGGTTTAGCAATGTTTCAAGTCAAATCATGGAAGCAAATTAAGTGTTTAATTTTAAAACTTTGGAAGTTAGTATGACTAAACATGGGTGAATTATTTTAAATGTACCTACACTAAAAAGCAAATATAGATACAAGACCTTTGTGACGAGTTCGTTACTTGAGTGTAGGTGTTCTCGTTAACACTTAATGATATGATCTTTAGGTAATAATACAGTGGGAGGAGGAAATGTTATAAAAGGTACAACATGATAAAATATTTATATTTATGTTCGCGTAGGTTGGTAATACTAGGTAGGTAGCTTAATAAAGATGTCTTCAACGTCATTATCAGACTCACCTTTGTACCTGCTCGCTTTGACATCAGGTTTGGATGGTAAATTATTAACCAAATTACATTGACTACCAGTACTTATTATTGCTATGGACTCTTTACACCTAGAGAAGGACCGATTCAAGTACGGGGCTATTTAATTTTTGCTTAATGCAATCTGTCGTTTAAGTGAAACCTTGGCTTTTTAGCAATGGACCTCTTTCTGCTGGTTTGATGACGAGGATGATATACAGGGTGACCTGTATTAAGAACTCCAGTACCAACCTGTATGAGTTTTTTGACAAGTCAATAAATAATTAACATTAATTTAGGACACTCTGTATTATAGGGCTAAGGCTTATACTATTGACATGTTATCGTTATGTTTTTAAACTCGGCCGCCATTACTGACAAGTAAATAAGAGCTATCAATACGATAGCATGTCAAAACTAACAACTAGGGTTAGCTTAAGTAGAACAGAGCTCCAGGCTAGCGAAAATTTCGACAAGATGATACACGGATACCGATGTAGTGAATAATCAACAATCTGGTATTATTATTCAATACATCTGTATCTCCATTACAAATATTACTCTTTCATACTTAATCGAATATATAATAAATATTTGTGTGATTTAAGACTAACAATAAGAATAAAACTTAAACAAATCACATGTTTATAAATACTCACTTATGTACATTATCTATATTGACGCAAACATGTCTTGTAATTGTTTATGTGCAATAAGAGTTTACATACATACATACCTACTCAAGCAGTATTTGATTGATTCCAAACTAGGGTGACGCCGTATCCTGGAAAAGGAAATCAAGATGACGTTTTGCCCACAGGTGCCTTCCTTATCCCGTTCACCGTGATGCTCGTAATAGCGGGTCTCCCGCTGATGTTCATGGAGCTGTCTTTCGGACAGTATGCAGCCCTGGGCCCCGTGGCCGTGTACAACCGCTTCTGCCCACTCTTCCGCGGCCTGGGCTACGGCATGGTCATCGTCTCCTGCATCGTCATGCTGTACTACAACCTCATCATCGCCTGGACTATCTACTACATGGCCGTCTCCATCGCGAGTATCTTTTACCAATTGCCGTGGCAGAATTGCGATGCTGATTGGAGTACTGAACGTATGTTATTGGATTTTGTAGATTCTTAGTTGTCCACAGTCAGATCTACACTGGCCCGCAAAACTAAGTATCACACTTTCAATGAAATTTTCATTAAATGTTTGATACTTACCTAGTTTGGGGGCCAGTATAGTTAAATAAGGCTTTAGAGTTTTTCTGTCTTCTCGTTCCCTTTTTTTGATCTTAAATTTGTAGCCTGCAACAATAGCCATCCTTCTCTAAAACTTCTAATGATAGAACAAGATGCTCATATATTATTGCCCGGTTTGAATTCCAGAATATTTATTCGAGCCCGTCTAAAAACCCTTAATCGATTCTACTCAAATACGAAAGTCTTGGCGGAATTAACTGTTATATGAACGTGTTCGCAGTGTAATATATGTAATTTAAAACCATTTCCAGACTGTTATTCTTACGAAGAAGCAGACTTGTGTGAAGCTCAAAATGGAACATATTATCTGAGAAAATGCTTGAACCAGACTTACACCATCGCGTATAATATCAGTGCATTAGCAGATGCGGCCCTGCGGCGGCCGCCGGCCGAAGAGTACTTTACGTAAGTCATTGCACCAATCCCAAACATGCCCGTTGGGTGTAGGAGTCTGTTATACACCAACATTGAGGTTGCTTATTGAGTAATCTTCTTTGCAGTAATAAAGTGCTTGGGCTTTCATCTGGGATAGAAGAAACAGGTCACATAAGATGGGACATGGCCGCGTGCTTACTCGTTGCTTGGCTTATTGTCTTCCTTTGCCTGTGCAAGGGAGTTCAGTCATCTGGAAAGGTACGGTCCCTAATAAAGGACCAATCAATATTTTTTTTCTAGATCGAACAATAATAATTAAATGTGTTGTAGGTGGTCTATTTCACGGCTTTGTTTCCGTACGTGGTTCTGGTGATTCTGTTCTTTCGCGGGGTGACGCTGCCCGGCGCGGCGACTGGAATTTTATTCTATCTTACACCGGATTTTTATCAACTTCTTAATGCTCAAGTAAGTAAGCGGTCAATAAGATACATAACTCGAATACTACTTTTCGTTGCGGGCGTTTTTCAAATGTCATTAATAATATGATACTTACATTAAATATATAATAAATTTCATTATTTACAGGTGTGGGGTGACGCTGCTGTGCAGATATTTTTCGCCCTGAGTCCTGCCTGGGGAGGACTGATAACGTTGTCTTCATACAACCAGTTCTCCAATAATTGCTACAAGTTAGTAACTCTTAAAGTAATAACAAGCATTTTTTTATCAAAACCATATTATAGGTGCCTACATACAACATACCGAATTATATAACCCCGAAAAACATTAACTATCTGAAAATAAACAGGCAGTTGGAGAAGAACATAAGTTCCCTACTCTCGTTAGCCATTCGATTCGATGCCGTATCGGACATATGGTGATTTATTTTATTGTCACGACAGCAATCGTTTTCATTTGTTTTACAGAGACTCATTGATAGTCGCGGCGTCCAACATCGCGACATCATTTTTTGCTGGGCTGGTAATTTTCTCAGTCATCGGGTTTCTGGCGCATGAATTAGAAGTGGAGGTCGACAAGGTGGTGGATCAAGGGGCAGGGCTGGCGTTCATCGTGTACCCTGAAGTGGTCACGCGGCTGCCGGTGGCTCCTCTCTGGTCTATCCTTTTCTTCTTCATGCTGTTGACTCTTGGACTCGATTCGCAGGTATGATTATATTTATTTTTTTACCTACCTAAAACAGTAACCGAATTTCAACACGTTTATTTACTTTCCAGTTTGCACTTATGGAGACAGTGACCACGGCGATCTTGGATAGATTTCCCAATTTGAGACATAGGAAAGTGTGGGTGGTACTCACTGTGGCAGTGGGTGGCTATTTGGGCGGCCTTATCTTTACTACTAACGTAAGTTATCTTACTAGCACATATAGGCTTATCGGAATCCAGTGGCATAACTATACCACATGAGGCCCATGGCATATCGGCACATCAGGCCCTCCCTTACTGTAAAAAATAATACTGTAAGGTTCCTCCTGTGCTCACGGCCTCTCTGACCGGGGACCTGTCTGACCGGGGGCCGGTGGCTTTTGCCCGCTCTGCCACCCTATAGTTACGCCACTGTCGGAATCTTATAGGTGTACTAACTTAGGATGATTGTTTTAGAGCGGCATGTACTGGCTGCAGTTAATGGACAAATACGCAGCTAATTGGTCAGTACTGATAATAGCCATTGGGGAGTGCATACTGATCGCTTGGATCTACGGTGCGGAGAAGTTCTGCCGTGACATTCAGCGGATGATTGGGCCACAGTCTAAATTGTGGGTGATTTTCTGGAGTGCGATGTGGCGCGTTATTACTCCTTCTGCTCTAGTGGTAAGTGTGTAAAATATCCTTAGGTATATACTTTGATTTCAATGCTTTATCCTAGCTTCAGTTAAATAAATTCGATTCAGACAGAATGTCATTGCAAGATAACATAGATAGGGATAAGTTCGCCAATGCACATATTATTGATGTTAATTGTATTGTTTCTGGTAAGTATTTCTTTTGCACAATAAAGTATTTACTTACATAACGTACTTTGGACTATGTCAAATTGACACTTTGACATAGTCCAAAGTGGACTTGAAATTAAATTCCTTGACTGTACATAATAGTTGTGCAGATTGTGTGTGGCCGACTGTAATGCGCGGTTGGCTTTAGATGGAGACATATACAATAATTTTCAGCTTTTTATCACTTCATCTTCTTTATCTTTTGAAGTTTATTCTGGTGTTCAACTGGATCGAGTACAAGCCCGCGTCGTACGGGCACTACGTGTACCCGATGTGGGCGGACGCGGTCGGCTGGACCATCGGCGTCCTGCCGGTGGTAGTCGTCGTTCTGATGGCCGTTGACCAGATCTGCACAGGACCTGATGACCTCACTATTATGGAGGTAACTTTAAATAACTACATTATTTATACAGCCCAAGGATATCGACAGCCTAAGGCAATGAGGATCAAAAAAATGTGATTACAACATGTTCAATAAAAAAAAAACTTATATTTATTATTTTAAGAAGTAATGTTGAGCTCCCAATATTTCAACAGAGTTGAAATATAAGGTAATCGCAGTAAACTCTCATTAAACAAAGTCAAATCAAATGTAACCTGCGACTCATATGAAAATGATATATGTTCGTGTGTTTAACAGAAAGCGCGAGTGCTTACCCGGCCGACGGACGAGTGGGGTCCGCCGGCGAAGCATGGTGCGTGCGCGAGCGCACGGCGCAGCGAGCCGGAGCTGTCGCCGCCGGTGCTGCTCCTGCACGGCCGGCCCGTGCTGCGCGAGCGCGGCGCTTGACCCCCGCACACGCATCCGCTGCTTGCCATGCGCAAGGTTACCTTATTTTTAGGATCTCTTACCAAAAGCGCTATCTTTCAGATTTCTTATAAACTACGTCGTTCTTAGCGCTGTCTCGCAGAAAACATTATCACGGTGGGTTTAGGCCAAGCGAACGAACAAGAATTCTATGGTATTATCTCTTACGTTTTCTTTGTAAAAATAAAGACAAAACATGCTCTAGAGCATTTGCTCGTTAGGACTAAACCCACCGTAAGGCATTTGCTTTTTAAATAATTGTCAACCTCGCGGCGAGGCGCGAGAGTGACGTCCCTTTGACGTCATGGAGTCACAACTATAGTTTTTACACCATTGAGTTGGCCAGATTTATTGTCCTCGAGGCAAGTACATACGAAGTAATATAACACACCGCTAGATCAACACAGTATCTAATTCATAATTCTCAACCAAAACAAGCAAGTGGTTCAGTGTTTCCAATTCATAGAGGAGTTGTATTCAAGCTAATTTTAAAATATGCTTGTATTTTGAGTCATATTGTGTTGATCTAGCTGTGTGATTTATGTTTGTTTAAAAGCGAATTTATCTCTTAAGAGAGTATAAGTTCTGTATTTATTTATTTGGTTTCAGACGTCACTAGATGCCGCAGATAACACATCAATTACTAGTGGAATAGAAAGTGAGGCTAAGAAACCTGGTGCAGGTATTTTGAAGACAACAAAGAATTCTATCAAGAGGAAGGTACAACATTTCAGCAATGAATGCGACGACACGGCTAATGAACCGCTATTGCATAAGAATAAGGAAAAAATTGAAATTGAGAAACAAAGTGCCAAATATTTAATATCAAAGACGAAGACTGATTTTTCAAGTGAAAAAGGTGACGATAAGGATAAGCTTCTTGACGATGATAAAGTTACAAAACCATCAATTTCTGAGGTAAAGTTGTTCACCGGAGCCCACATTCGATGGGGTGGTAATTCGAAAGATTCCAAAGAGCAAAAGGTAAATGGCTCCCAGGCAATATTACCTCCGCCAACTCATACTCATATTAATAATAACTTATCTAATAACTCGGTGGGAGCAAACAATTCAGGTTTAACTAAATCTGAAATACTTGTTGAATTGGACGCATCAAAATCGATGGGCTATAGTCGGAGTCCATTAATATTTACAACAGCTAAAATTCACACGGATGGTAAAATTCAGCAAATGGAACCAGTGCAGGTGACACCTGGTCCTATTTCGTCTACCACAGAAGGGGGTATAGCGAAAACAGAAAACAAACTACTTGAAAAATCTAATAAAACGGATAATACAGTAGGTACTAATTGTAGCTACAAAAAGGATACGACAGTTACGTCTCCCACTTTTCAAATAGCTTCATCATCCACGCTACCCGAAGTACATGATAATATTGTAACGTCACGTCAAAATGTCAGTTCGCGTTCCTCGAACGAACCAGTAATAAAGGATAACACATTTGATAGTGGTAATAAAATCAAAACTGAAACTACAATAAAAGAGATATCTCTTAATTCATATAGTATTAAAAATACTGTAGCACAATTACCTGAAACTAGCAAGCCACTAAAAGATACAATATTAAGTACAAAGATTTCACAGGTTATACCAGACAATAAATATAGAATAGAAAATAATGCGGGTAACTCTACACCAGCGAAAAGCTTGTCTGCATTTCCTGAAGAAAAATTGAGTTCTTCAAAGTTGGACGAAGTTCAAAAAAGTGACTTAAGTCTCCAAACCACATCTACTATCGAAAAAAGGTACGTTGACATAAACAAAAATTTTCAGCCGCAATCCCCCGCAGACAATAATGATACCAACCCAATAAGCAATATTGCAAGTGTAAAAACCAATGTTGCATGCTCTAGTGCCAAAGAGGGCTTAGAAAAATCAAGTGTTAGTTCCATAACTATGAATAAGACTTGTGGTAAAACAGAGAAATCATCTGAGAAAAAAGATCGCATTGACTTAGATTCAGGTTTCAAGGCCAAAAAGGTTGTGGAAAAATCAAACCATAATTTAACAACCACGAATCAAACCGGTAGTGAAACGAAAAAAATAATAGAAAAAGTAAAAATTGACTTAGATTCAGGTACTAACGCCAAAGAGAGTTTAGAAAAATCAAACCTTATTTCTAAAGCCACCAGTAATACTAGCATTGAAAGTAAAACAATTATTGATGCAAATAATCCATCAGCAAAAGTGAAACCCGGTGACAATAATATGATTATAAACAGTGACAAATCTGTAAAAGGTGTAGGTGTTGCCAGTAATAAAACCGCTATAAGAACAACGACCGAAAATAGTTCAATTCCTGTAAGTATTAGTACAAGAAGTACAGCACAACCTCATCAAGCAGTAAAAAAAGAAACGAGTCCTGTTACGAAAGCGTCATCAACTACTTCTAGTAGTATAATTACTTCTTCAGCTGTATCTAGTGCTTTAAGTACAGCTCCGAAAAATATAAAATTGACGCCTAAATTAACAAGCACGACAAGTGCAGACCCAAGAATGACTGCAACGAGCATAAAGAGTACATATGACTCATCTAAACCTAAACTCACAACAGATAGTACAAAAGCAACGTCATCTGATCCTAGGGCTACTGTTGGTAAAAATCCAAAAACAGAATTAGAAAGTACAGGGTTGTCAAATACTTCTCAAACAATGACGAAAATTGCTACCGGTACTGCTTCCAAATCAACATTAACTGGAAATTCTACCTCAAAAGTATTGTCTACAGCTTTGCCAAAAAACGTTGCAACCGTAGTTTCATCTATTCCGAAACCAACGACCTCAGTACCATCGATGACTGCGCCTAAAATATCAAATTCTAAACAACCTGCCTCCCCTTCTGTAACGACTGCATCATCAGCTGTTAAGACTTCAATTGGCAGCTCAGTTCCTCCAGACAAGACAAACTCGAAAGCAGCTTCAAATTCAGTCAATAAATCAATATCTGCTGTAAGTAATAAAACTATACCAGCAAAATTATCAACTGCTGAAAAAACTAGTACAACTACATCATCAAGTAGTACAACTTCAATTTCTTTAACGGCAGTTGCGGCAAAAACTGCTACGACAGGTAAAGTAGAGCCTAGTGAAACTGTCAAAGATAGTAAAGGGTCACAGGCTTAACGGAGCTCATATGATTAAATTGCAACCGCTCAAAATTAGGTGATTGTTATGTTAAGTGCTTTGTGCAAAGCTTTATATCCTTATGAAAAATAGCGATATCATAGGGCACCGAGTCTCTCTCCAGTCTCCACGCTCTTGGGTACGGAACCCTAAAAATAATGCTGATGTAATAGAGCGCTCTTTAAAGCCCCGAATTTGTGTAGCATAGTAAGAGTCACGTCTTAGCTGAAATAAATATAACGGCAGTACAAAATGATTTAATTAAAATAATGCGATGTTCACCATTTAGTAAATATCCTGAGTGAAAGGGCAATTCAATCCAACAGTCCGACAGACGATATTGGGTTGTCTGTTCGTCGTATTAGGACACAGATCAGTTTACACGGGCAAATTGTTGAGGAATACTTGCCCTTCAAGAGTACGACCATCTTATTCAATTGACGCACCTTTAGAGTCAGGTAAAAAAAGGCACCCATGAACTTTTAAGGTTTCATACAGTTCTTTACTAATTTTGGACTGTCAGGCGGTCTAATAGACTTCAGACTGTCAGTATACTGTTTGTCTGTGGTGCCCTTAACGCTAATGATTCCATCAACTAAGTAGATGGTGATTGATAACATAATGCAAAAAAAGTTATTATAAAAATTGGGAAACATGCCAATGTCAATTTTGTCCCGGTTGGGTTGTACGTACGTGATTTAGACTCAAAATCGTTAAGTTAGGAGTCCAAGCAAACTTTCTCGAATAATAACGTTTTCTAGAATTAAACTAGGAATTGTGCAATACACTGCTTGAATTTCCGAAATAGTAAGTATCTACTCGTAGATAGAACGCAGTTAATTTGGTGTTGTAGGTACCCAATAATATAAGAGATGGTAACGTAAGTTAGGTACCTTTTAATACTCGTACATGCAGTATTAGAGGTGTGCTACTGGCAATGAGAAAAATATAGGTACTATCCTTGTTTAGGAACAAGGTTTAAAAACAAAACTACTTACTTGAGCGCTGTTGACAGCAGTCAGCATCACACAGCAATTATACTTTTAACTGTGAACCAAATTAAACTCTCACAGACTAAAATTGAATCTACTATAATATATAAAAATGTATGCCTAGTTGCACAAAGGTTAATGAAATAATGTCGGCTTAAGTTGCGCCCTATCACTTTCTTCCTTAGCTAACAGACAGAGGTCTCCTAATGAGACATTAGTGCTAATACTCGTTAATGCAACTGTGTCGAAGACGTAATTTGGTATAAACTCTTCAATTGATATTTTTTAGCTCAGTTGTTTTTATTAAAGGCAAGTCAAAGTGACTGTACTAAGTATAACTTATACCTACCTTGCTTGATATAGAGCTCGGACTGGTAAATTACATGAATTACAATCGTTGAAAATTATGTCGTAGGTTAGTGGTGCTAAGAAATGTAAAAGTATTTTTCGTAGAACGTATTATAATATTTTCGAAACCATTTAGGGATGGTGAAGTTCATCTCAAGGATGTCAATTTATAAAACGATATTATATTTTTTGTGACAACTTTTTTAATATTCATTCATTCGAATGCACATTTCTCAACATTATTTATACATTTACGGGTTATGTGTACGTGCACCGGTGTTAAAGCATATTTGAATGAAACATGAAATAAAAATAATTACCTTTTATTAAAATATAAACAACCTAAAAACTAAATTCAGGGATTGAATACATACATATTATAAAGAAAATCATTGATAAAATATATTTGATAATACTTTCTTAGTAAACTTAAAAATATATATTTGTCCGTACAATAAATAGGTTCCTAGGTAAAAAGAATTTTAAAATAAAGGATGTTATAGACACTGGAAAGCTCTATACTTGAATTTTTTTTTGTTGTATTTTGTTTTAAAGGGCAGATTGCAAGCGCTGCTAACGTTTCTGCTTTCTATCTACCTATTCGAAATGTATGGGGTAGATATAAGCAGTCGAGCAATCTGTCATCAGCTTACGTCAATTCTCTACATTTGGTCGATTTTCGAATATCGCTATCTTAATGTGTCTTGATCCCAATCGTAAGATCGTTGAAAAGATAATAAAGCTGTAAAGTATAGCGGCAGCGAGGAACCTTTCCAGTGTCATATTTTTCCTTTAAAATGAGAGAATAAATTAAACAGGGTAGCAAAAAGTATTTGACATACATGGTGAAGTTTCATGAAGTCAATACAAAATATAATGAGAAATATAGTCTGTGTCAATTGAAATGCCAAAAATGTAAACAAAGTAATACTGTTTGACACTTAACCTCAAATATTCATCAAGCGTGTTGTTATTTAAAATAACGTACTTATAACTAATAGTTATTTAATCTAAAAACTTAATGTGAAAGATCAAGTGTAAAAATCATTGCTAAAACCTTGGACGTAATCTTTAAAAGCACGTGACTACCGAGTAATTGGTTTGATTAGTCGTGTTTGTATTTTTGTCAATTTAAATTGGCACATACTATACAATACATAGGTATATTCGTTAGGAGTAAAATCGCTCATTTAAATCATAAAAGTCTTTCTGGCACTGAGAGGTGAGACCTACATATTAAGCCGATTATTGTTGTAGTACCTATAGGCGTACAACTTATTCACAGCTTAATTGAGAGTCGTGGTATAATATAAGCATTCAAGCGGGGGTGAGGCATTCTGCCCTCTTTAGAAAAAAGAGCGTATATCTTACAGAACCGCGAATGTCTCAGTGACATTATTTTTTAAGATAGGGGGTTAAATTTGCTTTGACTATCAAATTGCGGATGCGTTCTTTTTATTTAGAAGGGCAGTACTATAAAGCTCTAGTCACCATTGCCCCTCCCGCAACTCAAGCATACCCCGACCCTCAATGAAGTTCTACGCCTTTAGTGCTCATATCAAATACACATGTTAAAATTTACATGGAGATTAATAAGTAGGTGTGATCATTGATTGAAACCATTCAGGCTGTGTTTCCACTAACAGGACTGTATAGTTTCACTGCAATTTTAAATTAAAATTTTGGATACACCAGAATTTTAAAACATACTCACATTTCGTCATTTAACAGCTATGTCTAGTAACAGTAGGCTTACGTACCTACCTTTAAATGTTATGCTTTAAAATTTGTTTGATTTTTAGACTCAAACGTGTTGGAAAGAGATAAACGAATAGAAAAATAAATAAATATAGATTTTAAAATGACCTTTAGAAGTTTTTTTAAAACATATTTTTTAATAAAAACTGGGTTAAACTTATTTAGAAACTTATAGAGCTTCATAGTTTTATCCCAATTGCAATGCCTATACTTAGGTTTCTATAAAAAATACTTGAACTTTCAAGATATGTTCGAGCTTAACCTTAAATAACATTTTATTCATGCAATGTATGAGAATTGAAAACTATGCTAAGCATAGGCCGTATATCGGATATAGAAAGATTTATGAAAAAATACCACAAGAAAACGAAAGCGTGCATGCGTGTACATGCATGTTCTATTAGTTATTGGACAAATGACAGTCTACCAATTTAAAAATCGCTTGTCGTACCTGCTAACCGCTATAAACACTGTTATGACTAAGTCAGAATTAATATACAGTTCTAAATATCGAATGTTAACGAATGTCTATTACGAAAAAACTTAATATTTTAAGCCCGCTATTTACGCAAGAGCTATTCATAGTTTCAACAAAACAAAATAGAAATGGCAGCTACAGACACGTCAAAAAAGTATCGGTAGGTAAAGAATGATTACCATATTTTAACGATAATTGTAAACGCTGCATTTGAATGTCTGCCAAAAAACATTAATAGGTCAATTTCGTAAAGAAACTCCAGTGTGAGGCACAATAAAGGGGGGGGTACACAAAAGATCCCATAGGGTCGAAGTGTATCCGTAAGGACCCCATCCAAAAGATAAGAGGCACAATAAAAGAAATCTGTTGTTTCACAAACTTACAATAGTAATATAATAAACAATGTATGTACGAAATAGAACAATAACAAACTTTGTAACTAGCTCTAGGTACGTATTATCTAGCCGCGATTAGGGTTGACAGTTTTACCATATACTTACGTCAACGTGTATATTAATTGACAGCTCAATCCCAAACCAATCGCGGTTTCATAATACGTGTACGTCCAGTATTGGTATTGATCCGTCTACCTTTGTACAATATATTATTTAACTAAGAAACCACCCAAGTCAGCTAAAACTGTTAGTGGCAACTAGGAATTGTAGCCTCTATTAAGTTAATATAAAGTACATTATGCCAATAATGTGTAGGGTGGCTACAATAGGGTAGTCTCCCTCTATCTTCAGGCTCAATTTATTGTAACTACTAACTTACATTGTTTTCTACAAAAATAAATCTTTATTACGCTACTCATTTCTAAAACATGTTTTTTTAGCTATTCTTGTTTATTAAGTTTTAAGTGTAAAATATATTATACAGGGCGACTGCGGGGTCTTGTAGCAACAAAGTAAAGTAAACTAAAACTCACTACATAATTTTAGTAAAATGGAAAACTTTAATTGTTTTTCACACCACAACTAACTAATAGACTTTCAATTATTTACTGAGTTGGGAAAATTAAGTTAGCATCACGATCCTGCAATCACCCTATATAGCTGTACCAAAATATAAACCCCTTGCCATATTGTGTACTTAACTTATTTTTTAATAGAGAAACATTTTAATTTATTTATATAATACTAATCAGATTTATACTTTGAAATGTATACTTTTATTCATGTTATATTATTACGTTATTGACATTTACTATAGCATTAGTTGTATTTCATTATAAATTTGTACGCCTACCGGCAATTTACAGTGATACTATACATACATATTTGATCAACTTTTGTAATGACCTGTAAACACAAATAAATGATTGGTTGATTGATATAGCGAAAAGATTTAACTTTTTCATTGGTACTCAAGAAACAGATTGATCACATTTACACATACAGTGTAGGGCGGGAATGAAATTATTGTATTTAGAAGGCACAACTTCAAAAGTGGAATAATCCTACTATTTTTTTAAATACTACCTAAGGTACTTGTTTAAGTTGGAATGAGCTGGACTAAATACAATAATTTAATATCGTGAAGGTAACGTGTTACTGTGGTTAAAGGTTTGATGCCTGTAGCTGTAGACGGGGTCTGCCCTGTAATAGTTGACACTGGCGCAGTGGGTGATGGAATTTTCTCTTGCAAATCATGTAAGTAACGACTGTATTTATGTACCTCTGAGGGCCCTTTCCCATGTTTTAATACTAGCATCCTGTAAGCCGGATACTGTAAACAGGATGCTCGTGTGACTGCTAGTATTAGAACCGGAACACTAGGTACTAAACGGGATCCTGCAAAAAACGGGATGTCGCTGTGGGAAAGACGTTCTTAATACCTAACTAAGGGCTGTATTAAAATCTGATCTTGACTGTCATATCCGTCTTGGGTTGCGGCAACTATGAAAGTTTTATTATGACTTGACAAAAATAATAATATTTGTAGCTGTAAAAATTATACTTCACATTAACTTTTACTTGTCTTGAGACTTGCATCTCAGTCAAGATCAGATAAGACTAGGAATTAGAATTGACGTTTAGGTAGGAGTTTTAGGATAATAGAATTGTAGGATAAGATCAATTTTAATAATTGTAATCAAATCAGTCTGTTTGTTTTTTAGAAATATTTATTTTGATATAGACCCCGTTTTAAGTATTTTTAAAGTGTTTTAGATTGAACTTACCCAGTGTTTACCTGTAAGTATGACTATTACCTGCCTATGAACCAGATCTTATTTATTTCGTAATATTGACTACCTACCTAGCAGGGCCGGATTATCCATAGAGCGGGTTAAGCAACTGCCTAGCACCCGAAAAAAAAATGTGTTTGAGGAAGGAAGAAAAGTTGCAGCCCCCAGAATTTAATTGCCTACGTGCCCCTGATATGGGTAATCCGGCCCTGCTACATTGAGATCTGCGGAGTACAGTTAGTGAGGGCCTCTATTCCACGTGTTTGTAATCACGTTATAGTAGCTCTTATTCACTTTACAGAAAAGACGAACGTACCGAAAACACCAAATAGGTTTATAAAAATTAAACCGTAGTGGAATAGAGGGCGGCAATGTCAATATAATAGGTACTATAATGGTGCGGCAGGCAAGAAACAATAAGAGAAGAGAAGCGAGCGAAACAGGGCAATACGAGGAAGTCGAAAGAGAACTGGAAATTTACCTTTGAACCACGTATCTCCTACGCGACAATTAAAAACGCCTAATTTAAATAGAGAAATTGTTGTTGAATTCGATGTATTTTAGAGAATTATTGATAAAATCGATGTTACATAGATGTTTATTGTAAATACTAGATCTTACGAGAGCCAAAGATGTATGAGATGTTCTAGAGCGTTTATTATAGAGGACTGTATTTTTGGGTGATATTTAGAAGGAGAAAGGGTGGCCACCATATCTACATGATGAATATCTGCAGGCGTCACGTCACGTCACGCACAGACAAGGAGTCGAGGAAAGCGGTCATAGGATGAAACGGTAATGATGTGATAATTGCTGGATGAACATAGATTTAGTGTTGTTGTGCTATTAATAAAATATGTTCAAATGTGTTTTACTTTTTAATTTTTGAAGTAACATGTTCCCTTCCTATGCTTTAATCATAAAAGAAACAGACCAATGGGACTTTTGAAGAGATACTGCACCAACCACAGAGCCGCCCGACCCGACCCGTTTAGAGTTGTTCGTTAATCTGCCAATAATCAGATATACAGTGTGTAAATGGTATACGGGCGTTTATTAAAAATGGACATAGATTAAGAACAGAAATAATTATTTTGATTACGTCAACGTGTACACCGATATCTGAAGTTTTTCAGAAACTTCGAAACACCACGGACCTTCGCCATGCAATGGAGTCCATTAAACGATAATTCTTATTAGAAGTTAAGTAACCTCAGCTTTAATAATACTTAACTTTGAAACTTTTTTAATTAATTGCATTTAATGTTATACATTGCGTGTTAAATTATATCGTATAGTTAATTTATTTTTATTAAATTTTTCAAAAGCTGCCAAAATGTGCCCATTAGGGGCTATACTAATTACAGATAAAAGGAACGCCCGTATACCATTTACACACTGTAGATTAAACAGGGAAAACACAATTCTGCCGCGCTAGCGATAATGGCAGTAAGTAAGTATGGTCACAGAATAAGTAATAGTACAGTATGGTAACCAAAATAATTAAATACCGACGGCCGCATAACATTCTGATATTCATTAGGGGTACAGTTAGGAGCTGCTTCGCGCGGGCTACCTCGAATTAAACCGTCCGCAAAGGCTTTTATGTCGGTGACGTCGAACTTTCTTTGGCTGCTTTTAATTTTACCATTCTCGTCGGGTGTTCGTAGCGGGCGCACGCCGACGGTCTCGCGCAAGCGCATCGCACCGCTCTCTGACATTACCAGTGCCTAAACAGTGCTATTGACATTTGATTGTCAGTCTGTTGAATATAATCTTTTTCGAACTATATGAACCCCCTGTTACAAGTGACCCAGTGTGATGGAATGCCGAAACCGTACTTTAAGTGAAAAGAAATGTTGATCAGATATGAACACCAGTGGAACAATTGTGAATAACAGTTGAATACAGGTAGGTGTTTTTAATTAAAAACTATAGTGACGATAAGCTATTTATTTAGATTTAGATAAGTAAGTATGTATTTAAAAACCATCACGAAATTTATATTAGTTGCTTGATCGTTCGTCCACAAAGGTACCCCATAATAATAATAATACCCCAAACGAGACACTCAGTTTTGTTTACAATAATCACTAATGATGAAACTAATTATTGTCGTTGTTTATTAATATTATTTACTTGATTGTTGTTAAAAGTTAAATATTTAGCGTGTTGATCTCATGTAAGAATATTTATTTTTAACAATTAGGAAACTACCTGTGATTCCACATATTCCAACTGGCATTGCGACCATAGATGAGGCATAGGATAGATAAGGTAATTTTAACGGTGGTGAATAATTGAAAATCTCTGAGCAATTTACTCAACAATCCCAAGGTATCACTTACATCGCAAATCTCTTCCTATGAGATTACGCTTCATTACGTTAGGAAGTTTTATGATTTATGAGTGGCGTCTACTACCTACATGGGCTGGTTGCTGTTGGTTTAGCCACTTTTTCCTCAAGATCTGATCTGATTTTTTAAGTACGAAAGATAACGGACCTTAATTGTGGAGCCACCAAAAAGTCCTGTCAAGTCAAGTCGCAAGAGAGACGTCGTTTGGGAATTAGACTAGGAAAAAATGCAGTAGTTAGCTGTTTTACTTTGACTTCAGTTCTAGAGCAAGACCCCAATTTGGTTATTTTTTTAACTTAAAAGTTAGAGTAAGACAGCGCAGTCAACTTCTGCAATTTTGATTACTAGACTAAACCTCGCTTTAGTTAGACCATATATTTTTAGGGTTCCGTAGTCAAACTAGGAACCCTTATAGTTTCGCCATGTCCGTCCGTCCGTCCGTCCGTCCCCAGTCTAGCTCAGAGACTCATAGTACTAGAAAGCTTAATTTGGCATGAATATACATATAAGTCACGCCAACAAAGTGGTAAAATAAAATTTTGAAAAATATTTTTTTTTAATGCACCTCCCCTACACGTAACGTGGGGATGCCTTTTTTTTTCTTGCCTACCCCTTAGTGTGGGGTGTCGTTGGATAGGTCTTTCAAAAATATTGCGGGTTTATGAAAACAAGTTTTCGATTAAGGGATCCGTTTATGAAATATTAAGCTTTAAAGCGCTATTTTTTGTTAGAGTCAAGTGTCCCCCCCCCCTACAGCCAAAACTACAAGTACTAAAAATCTGAAAAAAATCTTCAACGAAAGCGCATATAACGAATTTTAAAGGAAAACTATCACGGCTAAGTAGACATGATTAGTTCCTGAGATACAGGCGATTAACGGGTTTATACCTACTAAAAATCATCTAAGACAGCGCCAAATAACTTTAAATAGAAAATTGTTTCATATACATGTTGATTTTTGAGATAGTTTTTTGTGTTTGTCGTTACGGCTTCGGAACCCTACACTGAGCATGGTCCGACATGCTCTTGCCCGGTTTTTTTTATAAGATAGGGACGGGATAGACGCATACTTACTATTTAGTACCATTTATTTGGCTTTCCGTAACAGGGTTATTTTTTAATTTAATGCGGGACACCTACCTATCAGAGGTCAAAATATATGAGTGGCGTAAACAATTACAGGACAAATAAATTTACAATAAATTAAAACTAAAATAAAACCTACTTATCACTAAACTAAATACTATAAAATTAAAACTAAATAAAAACTAAAAACTAAGAAAGGGCCCCCGTGGCAAAGTACCACAGATGCTGGCAGCATTTCCTCGTTGTACAGCAATGCTTAAGCGTAGAGTACATTATTAAGTTTAAAGCGGGCTTATTAATTAAAGTTAACTTGGATTGGGGTACATCCCAATTATAGGTAAACTAATTTTTATAGATCAGATCAGATTCAAGATGTAATACAATATCAATTCATTTACAAAACAAGTCTTAATTTAATTTAAAATTCCATTAATTATTTTAAATAGTGGTTAAACAATGAAAGGCCGTAACTTCGTTTATTGATTTACCATGGGAGGCCTACTGTACCCTTACCATGAGTTACAATTACCGTACTCGCCAGCGAGTCGAATGCTTTGTCCTTTGCACTCTATAAGAAAACTTGCGAGGCATGTGAGGGACAGAGCTTTGACTTGTTAGCGAGTACGTTAATTGTACTCATGGTAAGGGTACTGTAAGTATTCGTACAGACAGCATATTCCCCATATCCGACGTCTTCTTTAAGAGCCTACACACACACACGTACACGGTCGCGTATTACACGCGATGTCTCAACATGAGCCAGACTGAGAGAAACATAGGTACTTACCTTTGATGGAGAAATAATGTTTGATTACGCTTGAGATCGCACATAATGCCTTAAGGTCAGACCCGGACTAGGGCCGTATTTATAAACTAATTTCGGCTGAAATCCCTTTCACAAGATACGTCAAAGTAGGTAAACATTAATTCATAGGAAACTGTCACTCCGGATCTGTCTTGAGTTGAGATTGGCAGCTAAACCAAGATCAGTTCAGAACTAAAGGCCCCTAGGAACTTAGCATTTTTTTTTTGGTAATCGCCTGAAGGGCAAATTTATGACTACCAATGTGAAAAATAGACAAACTACTGTAACTATTAAAAATGACAAATTAGACTTAGTTAATGATACAGTATTTCTTGGTATAACGTTAGACTCAAAACTCCAATGGGGTCCTCATCTGGCTAAATTAGCGAATAGACTAAGTTCTGCAGCTTTTGCAGTTAGTAAAATTCGGAATCTAATAGACTTGAAAACCGCTCGATTAGTTTATTTTAGTTACTTCCATAGTATTATGTCATATGGTATTTTACTATGGGGTAGTGGTGCTGACGTAAACAGCATCTTTGTTCTACAGAAGAGGGCTATTCGTGCTGTTTACAAGATAGGTCATAGAGACTCGCTTAGAGATAAGTTCAAAGAAACGAATATATTAACCGTATACAGTCAATATGTTTATGAAAACATTATGCATGTTCATAAGAACATCAGTAATTTTAGAAAGAACTGTGACATACATAATGTTAATACTAGAAATAAACATAAGCTCGCAGTGCCCTTTACACGGCTTCACAAAATAAAAAACTCTTTCATGGGTAATTGTATAAGGTTCTATAATAAGCTCCCAAGTAGTGTTACTCATTTATCAGTAAATAAATTTAAGAGATACGTTAAACGTAAACTAATTTCTAAAGCTTATTATAGTATTAAAGATTATATGAATGATGACAATGCTTGGGACTGATTTATATATATTTTTTTGTATTACAATTATTAATGACCGTGGAGACTATATACATCTCCCTGTAAGATTACCTATTATTTAATATGACATCTGGAGACTCTTTACATCTCCAAAATTGACCGTGGAGACTTTCTACATCTCCCTTATTTTATTTTTTGTGTTTTTTTTTTTATTTATATATAATTAAATTATATTTAATTCTTAATTTTAATTTGACATTTGGAGCCTGTTTACATCTCCGAAATTGTATTATTTATTTTAATCCGACATTTTGATTTATTTAATTATTATTACTACTGGGACCTGTACATCCCTGTGACATTTAAATTATGTAGCTTAAGTTTAGTATTGTAATAAGTGATTTATTTTAAAAAAATGGCTTACTGTTGAGTTTCTTGCGGCGCTTCTTCTCAACAGTGGTCTCTTTGGAAGCGCTGGTAGACTCAGACTTGTAAAAGTGCCTACAGGGCCTACTTACAGAATAAATGATTTGAATTTGAATTTGAATTTGGGCTAAAGACAAAAGTCCATGAGTTTGTTTGCTTTTAACTTGAATTACTTTAAGAAAATGGGCAGGGGTGAAAATCACTTCCGGAGACCTGGGAATGGAGGGCCCTGGTTACTGCCGGGCTCGCACCGGCTAAAAACACCAATGCCCCTATTACCATCTAGAATTTAGAATACCCCAGCCAGTGTTACTCCGTTTACTTATCCGCGGGGTACCTAGTAGAATGACGGGATCGTAAAATGACCGACTCGCAAAATGACCACATCACTTGGCGACCGCATCTCGAAGCCATTTTTGCAAGACAGGGTTTTGGGCTTACATGATGGTTCGCCACCGGGGTCCCTAGGCTGGCTGATCCACGCACGCACGCACGGAGCCTTGTCCGGCGTTGCTTGGTTTAGGTACTATGGCCATTAAAGATAATTTTCTCTTGTTGATAAACAACCCAAAGTTAAGTTTCACTACGGCGTTGTTCAAACGATATCTAATCTAAACAAACTCTTTTGTACATCAGAAAAGTTCGAATAGTTTTAGTGTTTTTTTGATCCCAATATATTCTTTGGGGCTCCGATACAGATGGAATGAAACAAAACAAAGTTTGCCTTCCCTCGGAGTATAAGCACAAAACAAACTTAATAATTGTGCGCAGGACCGAGGAAACTGCCGTGATAAGAAAGAGGCCAAAACCCAACAGTGGGTGGATACTTGACTGGAATGATGTAACCATCTGGGGTGTGATTATTTCAAAAACGCGGTCGGACGAACGAACGAGTGGATGTCGCAGCGGCGAGTTTAAGTAGTCCCGTCACAGCGAACAAAACACATTTTAGCGCGTGCATTCTCAATTAGGCAGCCTTATACATAAGATCTTATCGACAGACGCCATGCTGCCAATCACACCCCTGAGTCCTCGGAGACCCTAGCTAAGATGCATTACGCTAACAAGCGTTTCGTTTTTAAACCAATCGCGTTACTGGTAGATAACGTGACTCTTCGTACATGTCATCTACCAGTGACGCGATTGCTTTAAAATCGAAACGAATAGATACGCTAGTTAGCGTGATGCATCTTGGCAAGGGCCCCAGGGTTTTTTATTTTATTTTAATTAATGGCTTTCACCCTGTTAAGTGTTTCGCCAATGTCAAGTTATTTATAGACACTCCCATGGAGTTATTAGAGCAATAAGTCCGTGGATATCACACGCGAAGACAATTTTTCGGTAAAAGAGAATTTTCTCCAATGGACTAAACAGAAGCACATGTGGTTAGCTCCACGCGCTTCTGTCAAGACCGGGCCCCAGGGTTGGAAGCGTATTTGCTAGGTATCTCAACGATGCCGGCTGATCTTACGGTCAAGTGGCCTGTGTGCTCATTTGCCTGCTTCATGCCATAAAAAAAGATGACGCGGATGCCGGAGTCACGGACGTTTCGTTAACGTCAAAATTCTTATTCGTGCGTAGTTTAGACAGACCATAACGTTGACGCGATCTGTATCTAATGGTTTCAAAGATTACGTCGGTGATAAGAGTCGTTATTGAGGTTTTCTGTTAATCTCTTACGTCGCAATGCCTTTGAGAAGACTATCAAGATCTGTCAAACAATGCCTCTCATTGATAAACATGTCACGATTATCTAATAAAAGCTATTCTCAAAACTCTGAACTAAAAAAATAAACAAGAAGTAAATACGAGCCATTTTTTTTATTTAAGGATATTCCTAACATTTGAAACTTATGTATGTAGGGGAGAAAGGGGTAATGGTTAAACAGAATAATCAATCATACTTCGTTTATATTGGGTAATTAACATCAAGCACCAAAAATCTAAAATCACCCCGTTTGGAACTAGATCAATTTATGTGAGATTGTCCCCTGAAATTTCATTATCTATACCTATTCATTACTTCCCACGGTGCTCAAGTCCGACTCAAGTTTTTTTAATAAACCAAGACTCTTCATACAACAATAATACATTAAACCAGGGTTACCAGTTTCGTAGGTACTTCATATTATTCTGTTTTTTTTATTTTCGAAAAACTCTTCCATTAAGGTTTTCCCCTGTTTAATGTTTAAGCGAGGCGGGGGCGTGTAATATACACGTGTGCAGAACGGTACACGGGCTATAAAACAAATATAAGTAAACGATTTATACGTGCACGAGCTACATTTGGTCAGCATTACGATCGAAGCTTATCTACAGATTTCATTTCACTAAATCTTGTTCCACGTGACTGTCGTAACTTAGCTAGATTTACTTCGATCACCACGAGTCAGATGGTTCTACTTTACTTTTTGATTTCTTTCTTTCTTTCCTCATTCGTTCATGTGGCAATGACTCTCGGCCGGTATTGAATTACCGCCGCAATCAAAGGCTTCCTCCTACAGGATAATGACAGTTATCTAGGCAGTGAGTAGAAACAAGCCGAGCGACGAGGAAACCAGTCTCGTATCCTGCCGGCCGACCCTCGCCTTGCCACTACGGTATTTAACTCCTATACATTTCTCGAGTATTAATTTAAATGAATACCGGATACATTTCGGAGCTAATGACCTCTCTGACTTAATTGACATCTGCACCGATTACTTCGACCAATTTTAATCTGGTGCGCCGCACAAATGTTTAATATCTGTACGAGTAAATGAAAAGGTTCTACGAAACGATAATATCCAAGTATGTAAGTATGTACTTAATTAAGTAAAATCAGTAATACGTATGGGAGCGTGTGAACGACTCGAGAAACTACTGCAACAACCGTCTTGTTCTCGACTGTCTGCTCACTTTCCATCCATTCATGGAGTTTCCAGGTTTTTTTCTATCGATTTCTTTCGGGCCTTTCTATGCTTGATTGCGAGGTACCAGTTTAATTATAATTGAGCCTCGGCTGATCTTACATCTTCATATCTTTCGTAATGCTTTTCCATTTAATGATCGTTAATAAATAAGTAATCGATGCGTAGATTAGTTTTTCTTTCATTATTATAATACCCGCTGTCGTGTCCAACTCCGAGTTTCGCAAAGAGAAAGTTTCTGTTTTTGGAATCTTGTTTTAGCGTTTCTTTAGAGTTTGAGTGTAGTGTGTTTGTTTGCGTGATTAGGGCCGCGTCGTGCTCGCGTGCGCCGGCGCTGCCGCAGGTGCGAGATGTGTCCGATTGCGCAAGCCCGAGATGCGGTCTCCACTTCGTTTTCTATTACAAAAGCTCAGTATCTGCTTTGTAGCTGGGAACCGCAATATGGGATAAACGGCTCATTGTTCCGTTTAAGTATCTTGGTTGTAACGACTTTATCACATTTATTTCCAGGTTACAGAAGTGAGCAAAAATATAAAAGGTGCAGATCAATTCAGTTAATCTTAACGGTTTAAACAAAGCTGTTACAGTGGTTTTTCAAAGGTTGTCGTTTAATGAAAGCACTGTAAAATATGCTAATTTAATTTGCTATCCATTGTCTTTCGAATTGTATTATCTGAAGTAAATCAAAAATATCCTCCGATGTAATGTATGTTAGTAGTGATTCTGCCAACGAAACTAGCAGCCCCAAGTTCGATTTCCGGTAAGGGCAAATATTTGTGTGGTGAAATCGACCTGTGAGATGTTAAGTAGGTATGTATTTTATGTCCATAGTACAAGCCTAGACCTTAATTCAGGCTAGGTCAATTGTCCCATGTTGTCCCATGAGATTTATTCATTTATAAAGCGATAAGTGAAGGAACTATGGCTGGTATTTATTTAATTGACTGTCGAGATCACCGGACCTGACACAACAAAGTAATTACAAAAGCAAAGGGTGAGTGGCATGCCTAGTTGGGCCGCTAACAATCCCGCCGGGCAGCCGGCTGGCCAGCGCAGGCATTCTCGGATAACTTAGTATCTATGAATAGTATCAGACACGGGCAGGCACGCGGCGCGCCGAGGCCGGTGCCGGTTAATTGCCGGAGTCGGCCGGGCAGGTTTATCCAGCGGTCGTTGTTTGACGGCATACATTTGTTGTCTTATAGCCCGCTCCAATCTACGCAGAATCAAATCGGCGAAACCAATAAAAATGTTCAAATATTGTCTTCTTGACCCTGAATGGAATGCTGTTATAAATTCTCCACGCATTTTAATACCGAGTTTAGTATTTGAATTGAATAAAATCGATAGTTTGAACGGTTTGAATTACGAGTTTAGTTTCTGGCTTCAGTAGGGGAATTTTGTAACCGAATCCCTTGTAAACGTGCATGGCACCAGGCTTCCCGGACTTATCCGGAAATTAAGTACCGACCCCTCTGTACCTCCACACGACGCGACGAACAGTCACCCTCGATGTTTTTGTTTTGTTCCCTAGCAATATTGATCTATTACTTCAACACTGTTATGAAACAGCACGCAAATGATAACATTCAAATTCTTAAGAATATTTGACTCGATGTTTTATTGAAACTTCCTCGGATTTGTTATCCTTATCATCTATATGCAAGTTCAGAATCGATGCGTCACTATACTAATAACGTGAAGTGTTTCTTTAAAACGCGAAAATACGGCCTCTATTTTTGGCGATAAAAACCATAATCGTCTTTAAGCTGTTATGGTATTGTTTTTAACTCGGCCGCCATTACTGTCAGTCAAGTAAATAAGACCTATCAAAAAGTTGACATTACGATAAGGTCAAAGACGATATGGTTTTTACCGCCTAGAATCTTGGCTCAGGTTATTTCCATAGTTTCCGTCTTGAATAGCTAGAATGATTGACAAAAATAATGAGATTTTGCAGTTTTAGTAAGTGGTTTCGCTGAGGCCATTGCTCTCGACTAGCTCGAGAAAAAAAACAGGGGAACAGTTGTTAGCCGGTGCGCGGGATTCACGGTCGAGCGCCCGCGCCACCTGCCCGCGGCGGAGCTAGGCCCGCCACCCGCGCCTGCGCTGCTTCGCTATTACTTTTAATCTAACATTTTGGCGAACAAACAGACAGTATTCAAACGCTTAAATGTAGATCTAAAAGTTAGATGCATGAAAATTTGCGTGCAGGATTCCAGATTGTAAAAAAAATATTTAACTTTGCTCAAAAGAATTAGACACACCTAAGAATTCCTCAGAGTTGTCATAAATTTCATCAAATAGCTAAATATCGATCACAACTAGAAACGACCGTTTTATTTAGGTAACTTGCATACAGCGCGCCTCTATTCCTACGAGACGGTTATCAAAGTTACTTTTGAAATGTTTCCGCATTGTCGACACTTGACAGTAATGGCGGGCAAGTGAACTCTGCAAAAATATATAATTATTTTCAACCATCAAAAATATACAAAAACACAATCCAAACAAAAAAACATGTACATTATGGTGTGTACAGTATTCTGGACAGTGCCAAATTAAGGGAAAGCAATTATGGTTTTATCCAGAAGAATAGAGGCCCATAGGGTTAAATCGTAAGGCGTAAGACCCGACTACCCCTAGGTTACCTACTTATTAAACTTTTAACACATTAACATTGGACCGTTTATGTCAATTACAAGGAAAGTGTTACAGAGGTGTGTGGTTTGTTACCCATATGTTCAAAAACATATTTAATTAATGTAGAACAGTTTATTGGTTTTTATTTAACTCCAAAAACGGTTTCGCATGTCGGCGGCGCCAGCAAAAAACAAATTGCCGGATGTGTTTATACCCACGTTTTGATCTCGTAGATGCAAACAGCTACTAGGTATGACCTTACTAATCTATGACACCTCTAGGCCGCCATAATCACAAAGAACAATGGCGACGTTCATCTGTTTTAAAATCTAGTTCAATGCGGCCGTTTTTCATTAGTTATGCAAACTCAGTACCTCTGGGCCTCTATATTCTACTGAGTGTGGTAATTTACATTATTTCCTTTAACACGGTACCTTTGACAACGTTACGATAGCTCTTAATTTACTTGACAGTAATGAATGGCAGACGAGTTAAGAATAACACGATTACATGTCAAAGGCAATATGGTTTTACCGATTAGAATACAGCCCCTTTTCTATTGCAGAGATTCTTTAACTAGATTTAAAGTCATCTGGCTGATTACGCGTCTGGAACAGAACAGGGACCTTTTAATTTACGTACATGGCCTGGCCTCTTATGTAACGAACATTGTGATGTATACTTTTATAACAACCAACAACTTTTAATACTTTCACTTCCACTGAGTGCGTACCTACTTCAAATCATGCATATTTATATGCATACATATATCTATGTAATGTGGCAAAATTACAGTTGATTCAATTATCGAATTAATTGCACTGCGGTGTATTTTGCGGCTAACCGGTGTTTATGTAACTAACAGGCGGGGAATGGTAGAAAGGTTTACGCGGTCATCAGCGTTAAATCTTTGCGTTTTCGGTGCGTGCGTTGATTGAGGCTAATTCGTGTTACGCGACGTGTCAACAAGCGTGGTACGGAACGGTATGCATTAGCCTGGCGAGTTGTGCCGGGAGGCTGTGCAGGCGCAGCGAGGTCGTTGCCCCGGGCCCGAGGAGGCTGCACTATTGCCCTCCCGCCCCACCCCCGCCCGACCTGCCCCGCACCTTTGACAAACGACAGGGAAAATGGCACACTGGAGAAGCCACGGCTAAGGATTGGCTAAGGATTGGCTTTGATGTTTTCTTTTATATCCTCCATGAAATACGAAAACACAGTATTTTAAATAAGGTAATTAATTAACTTAAATATTTGTCATTATAAATAAATAAATAAATATCAGGGCACAATGTCACATCAATTGAACTCCTCCCAACCTAAGCTCTAGCCTTGTACTATGGGTACTAGACAACGACATACTTATTTAGAGAAATATGTACTTACTCATATACATAGAAAACATCCATGACTCAGGAACAAATATTCGCGCTTATCACACAAATATCTGTCCTTACCGGGATTTGAACCCAGGATCGCTGACTTCGTAGGCAGGGTCACTACCAACTAGGCCAAAACGTCGTCAATATCCCCGAATTATCTCCTAAGTTTTATAAAATATACTAATGTTCTGTATCATGATAATTTGTTCGGTTGCTTCGGTTTGTATCAGGTGCCTACTGCCTTAACATTTAAAACGACCTTTAACACGCCGTTCGTTGCCTTCCAGTATTAGTAGATGCTTGGCTATAATGTCAAGGGAAATAGCAAACAACTCTTCTTCTAGTTTCATATACCTTCTGTGGTTCCGGTTTATCCATTCCTTACAGAACCTTTTGCTACATTTACCTGTATCAAATTAAAAGATAACTGTACCCTGCGAATGACCACCAATTTTATGTTTATTTGTAGCCCGGTAACCGCGAGCAATTAGGGTCAGTATTTTATTTATAAATGGATTTAAGCGGCACGTGAACAATTTAATTGTCAGCCATTTCCCCGGCTTCTTATTTGAGGTTAATCCGGTTAATTCTGGTTAAATACCTTGTTATCGACAGCATTCCCTTGTGCCTTAACCTCTCGGATGCCAGAAGCTAAATATAGTGTATTTGAGTTTTGTTTCATTCTGTAAATGCAAGTCATGCAAGTGTAATAACGAGCAGTCTCTGGTCTATAAACAAAGCAAACAGGTATTGTTAATGTAAGCTTCTCCGGGTCACGCATGTTTGAATCTAAGTTATATCCTTTTAACTCACAGTGTTCCCCTTTCTTTCAACACGTCAGAGAGAAATATAATACACAAATAAATGTCAGAGAACAATCTCACACTAATTGACCTAGTCCTTAACTTAGCTCCCCAAGTAGCAATTGTCCCCTTAACTTGGTTTTGAAGATATCTTGAAGACAAAGTCTTAATTCATGCAGTTGTCTTGGTTAAATCAAATTTTGTCTTAAAGATATCTATTGGAAACCTTGAAGACAGAGTTAAGTAAAAATGGGCACCGTTTTTAAATGCTAATTAAGAGGGACTTTAGACTTCTTTCAAGTAAGACTTAAACCTTTTTTAAGGCAGTGGTATTAATAAAGCCCTTTATTGCGTCTTCAAGATATCTTGTAGGCCAAGTTAAATCAAAGTTTTCGTCTTCAAGATATCTTGAATACCAAGTTTAGAATGCTAGAATAAAATCGTGAAGAATTATCGTAGTCAACTGAAAACTGATTTAAAGCTACATTTACTTTATGTAGTTAATGTTAAGAAAAATGACGGCGAAATTATGTTAATGAACTATAATTCTTTCACAAGGAAATATAATGGCGTAGCTTATTACTCACCAAATACGCAATAGTAGATTCTTGTCCAAATTTACAGTCGAAAGTTCAACGCAAATTAGTTGGTCGTGTAGAATTAATACACATTGTTGTAAAATACACGGGCTTTACGAAATGTTAAGAAATAATATCAAAATCTTCAAATTTTATTGAAACACATAAACACTTTTGCAGGTTTTCTTTAAAAAAAATTTTTTTCATAATTTGTAGCAATGTTTATAACTTAATTGATGTTTTGAATATTTATACAAAGTATTTTAAATGATTAAATACAGCACAAATACAAATTTATAACTTTTATACGAACAATTTAAAATGTACTTCAATCGAATATGGCGTTAAAATCAACTGAGGATCAAATAAGAAACACTTAAGGCAATGTTGACGTAGCAAGACAAAGTTAAGGACGAGTTAATACTGTTTGTACTAAACTTGTTCCTATTTAAAAGGTTTTTGCTTTAACTAAGTCTTAAAAAAGATTTGTAGTATGCAAAGTTAAGAAAATAGCCAATTTACTCACTCCTAAGTCAGTTTTCGCGATACCACTTGCGCAGTAGGAAGTAACGTTGTTGTTGTCATTTTGGGAGTGGTTAATGCAACAACAAACCAATAAAAAAAATAACAAGCGACTACCTAAGTTAATGTGAATCGATCAGTGTAACAAACAATTGTCGTTTTATAATTTACACTCAGTGCATAGGAACATTACGGTAAGTGTCTACAAAGTTATTAAAAAAAATGTTGTGACACCGACGACACTGAGCCGGTTCCAATGAATCTGCAAATATATTTGGGCACAAAGTCGTCGCATTTGAAGGCCCCTGGATGGTCATTGTGTTTTCAACGATTATGTCACCACTTGCTACCCTTGCGGAGCTTGCACTACTCATATTCATGTAGTTATTGACTCGACGACGAAATCCACCAGATTTTTTTAACTTCTTAACTTTACGACTATCCATCTCGCATAAACCCGTCCTCTTAATTCTTTTAATACTGAAAACTCACTTCTTAAGCACAGTTTTACTTTACTCATCCAAAAGAAATGCTAGTAGAGAAACTTTAGTATTCGTTTGATTTTAAGAAATCTTTAAGTCTTCCAAATTCAATATTTACTTATCTTGACTATAATAATTCAATCGAAATCAAGTAATCCTCAAGTCAATCTTCAGTAAGCATAAGATAAGAATAACAAGCCTTAAGAAAGATGTCTTCTAGGCATAGTTAAATCTGACTTAATTCTAATTGGATTTGAAAGTGACAAATAGACTAAAGTCGCCTTTATTTAAGTCTACTTTTCATTAAATGCTAACTGGATTTTATGAAAACCGACTTAAATGTACATGTCTCAGTGGAAACCAAGTTTAGACATTTTTAAGGCATATAAGATTTAGCATTAGGCTCCGATTGCTACTTGGGTCTGCTTGTACTTTGCACGGCTTGTCCTACGGGTACTACTTTATAGATGATGATTTAGAGAAACACATATCATTGTGAATGCGATGCTCACATTTAATTATATAATTTTGGGTGACCATGAGTAAAATCATATTATACATTAGTGTATATCTAATTAAGTACCGCTTTTATATTATGTGTAATAATAATAACTCAACAAGCTGGACCGAAGATTCCGCAGTCAAACTGTGCAAACAGTTTTGTGGAACAATGCATAACATGTAAACTTTGTGTTTGTTATAATAAATATATAAATAATAATAATAATAATATAACACATCCAAGACTCAGGGTAAAAATCCGCGCTCATCACTGACATGGGACCACTAGCTTCACCTACACCACCAACTAGGCTAAATACGTCGTCAACATACAAAGTAAATATGTCTTATGGTCAATTTAGGGATTCATCCTTACATACAATATGACAACAATAGGGGTACTTAAAGGCAATGCGGAATAGAGGATCTGGGGCTTTCTATACCGATTCTCTTATGGTGAAGAAAAAACATAATGAGTAAGAGTAAGAAGCGCATAGCATGAAATATTGTACGTACAAGGTCGGAGTGTACCCGAAAGAGTCTGGTTACGTATCAGAACGCCTAAAGTTAATAAGCCTAATGTATCATAATTCATAACATAATCCCTAAAAGTTCATAATACCTAATTGTCTTTTTTATTAAAACGGTACATTTTTCAGGATTGTTATAAAACTAACCTAACATAACCTAATGAGTTCTAAGCAATGGCTTTTTAAAAAATCCTGAAAAGTTTTCGGTTTCTGTAAAAAAGACCATTAGGTATTACGAATTTTTAGGTATTATGATACATTAGGCTTATTAACTTTAGGCGTTCTGAT